>WEIV01009522.1:553108-653287 GCA_013390005.1 Calyptomena viridis
CTGCCCTGCCCGCCCCGCTGTCGCTGTCACTACTCCGTCCCAGGTTCCGTGGCCCCGTGAGCCCCGGATCCCGTTTCCCCTCTGCCGGCAGGGAGTGGCCGGGGAGCTCAGCTGTGTGACCTGGGCCGCGGAGAGGCCTCTGGCGTAGCCCAGAGCCTGTGTATGACACCCGGTGTGCGAGGTCAATGCTTTTCGCCTACACCTTCGCTCTTCTTCACTGTCTCACGGTGTAATGCTGCTGTGCGGACAAACTGACCAGAGACGCGTGTGCACTGCTGTCTGAGCAGTGCTGCGCGATGGGCCACAGCTGCTGAAAGTGCACAGAGCACAAGAAGTTTCTTTATGTACCATGGGAGCTGTCACGGAGGAATGTGCTGAGCCCTGCTCTGCAACAACCCCACCTTGCACGCACCAGTAATTAGCTGAGATTAGTGTCTCTGCCTTCTGTAATCGGGGTTATACGCACATACGAGAACAGCCTGGCTGTAGGGTGTTGGGGAGCTGTGAAAGGAGTATGTCAGAGTCGTGCTAAGGGAAGGGGCAGTGCAGAGATTTTAAATCGATGCTGGAATGTGGAGACTGGGGGGGCAGTTTGGGTCTTCACCATTGTGTTACGGCTGAGGGGCCTATTTCAGGTGCTAGGATGGCTGCTTGTCACCCAGGTGACCTTGGACAAGTCTTTTTTGACTTACCCAAGTTTCACTTTCAACAAAGCGGGGAGAGGTCAGCCTCTCGGCTCCTTTGTGTCCAGTGCTGGAAGTCCAATATCAAAAAGAACTTTTCAAAGAGGAACGGTTGTGTGTCCAGTAGCAGGAGGATCAGGAAAGTCTGTGGGAGGGGATTTCTGATTGACAGTATTTAGGTGGTGCAAGCGAGAGAAGGCCTCACTAGAGTGACACGGGATAATTATCATGACAGCTTTGAGGGTCAATTAGCTCATAAAACAACAACCATGGTCTATTACAATGTACTGTGAAGCCACGAGTATTTCAAGTTAACGTAGGTGAGGAATTTTTTCCTCTGTCAGCATTGTTTACATGGTCGTCATGATTTGAGATCACGTGCTTTTAATTTGCACTGTTTAGTTGTGTGCTGTTTCTCAGTGGTGAGGAGTGCTCTGATCTATCGGGTTTTGCTTTGCTGACAGTGTTACCCTTTAAGTTCACTGTGGCTGAGGAAGGCTATGGGGAAATGCTGCTTCTGTACTTCAACTCCCTTTGGGGCCGAGATTCCTTAATACATTAAATCTGTAATCAGATATATGGTTGTAGAAGGAGTGTGAAGAATCGTCATGATTAATTAATTAGACGTCCTGAGAAAAGTCTTAGATGCTATTTTGGGAGATGGCAGCAGGTGGCAACCTCTCCCTAAAAAATTTACGGTGGAAGAGTTCAATACTGGTGAATTTTTCTGAGGCAGCCACAAGAGTTTGCTAAAGAAGGGCTTTTCCTGCTTTGAGGATCATGAGTTCTGTCCTGGATACAGATATAGAGGAATCGCTCTCTAAGAGTTAAGAGAACAGTAATGTTGAATTTCTCAGGTAAATCACTATTGACAAGAAAAGCTGAGCAATTGACCAATACTATTCCGCACAATTTTGGCACCTTATCTTTTTTTGTGTGTTAAATGCAAACTGTGCAAGCCGTGTAGTCAGTCCAGCACAGAGGTAAGGAGTGGGAGCTTGTACCATTTACCTGACTAAATTTGTTGTAGTTGCACCCTTCATTGTTTCCTTACCAGTTAATTTCTGAGAGGGAAGAGGTTTTTTGTCTGTGTTCTATTAATGTTCACAGGGAAGTTGCCCTCTCAAAAGCCAAGAAGCAGTGAGGCCTGTATGTATGGCCAGCTCCTACAACTGATGGATTGTACCTGGAGGAGGAAGAGGCAAGAAAGGGATTGAAAAGGAACATACCAGCTGTCCTGCCCCTCTGTGTCTGTGGAGTCAGGTAGAGCCTTGTGCAGTAGGCTGTTGCTGGCAGATTCACCTGGGGATATTTTCATTCCCCTCTGCCAATGAAGGAAGGAAACCCGGACAGTGTTCCTGCAGTAGTATGGGACACAAATGAGTAGGCTGTGGAACATCTCGAATGTGATGGACCCATAATGAGTACCCCCCAAAGTGTGCACTGGTGGATGGGAAAGTAAGCTTTAGAGATCTCTTACGGTGATGAGGAGATGGCCTTTCCACCTCTGTTCCTAGGGTGTATGAAGAAATAGTTTCACTTGTTCAATTTTACAAGAATTCTGTTCAGATTCCTTTGGGCCTTAGTTAAGTGGGATAAGGTTAATGTGAGAATAGCAGTAGGCAGTTTGAGCTTTGGGGGATACCACAGCAGGCTAATGCTAAAAAGCATTAAATAGATTCTAGACAAACAGCATATCCTGATAGTGCATGGCAAGAGAGAGAGAGGATCCTTAACTTCTGACTGGTGATAGAAAAGAAACCCTGAAAAAGGTGTAGAGTTATTAGCTGTGAGATCCAAGCCATGAAGTAATGCTGACCAGATTTCCCCTTGTGTGGACCTCAGGAGGCCAGAGCTTCATATAAGCCACAAGATGATGGAAGGCTTTTTCCAAACTGGGTCATTTTTTCATTTGTCATTTTTTTGGGGGTTGGTTTTGGGGGTTTTTTTGGATGGGTTTTTTTTTTTTTTGGACAGTGGGCTGACCACAGCAAGGTACATTTATGAACTTGGTTGTGAATAAACACCTGTACTCTGGCCTGAATAAAGCCAAACTCTGAAGCACTGATACTTGTAGCCCTGCATTTGAACAGGTGGCCATGTGATAGGGATTGTGGTTTAAACAGTGTCCAGTAACCAAGAGAAGTTAATCACAGCAAGCTGACAAGATGCAGAAGGTTTTACTGTGCTGCCTGCTGGTAGTTTTGCTTTGTTCATCATTATACCATCTGAGTGTATAACTAACAGTTCTGTTTAGCTAAGGTTAAAAGACTGCAATGCAGCCAAGTCTGAAAGGTTTAGGAACTGCTCAGGAGAGTGACCCTGTGTTGTGGTTTTAAGTAGCCAGAGTTTTTTATTAGCTGGGGGGGGCTAGGAGAGAGGCTTCTTTAAGAAGCTGCTGGAGTTTTTCTCTGCTCTAAGCTAGCTCAAGGTCAGCCGACAACGCCTCTGTGATAACATATTTAAGAATGAGAAGAAAAAAAAAGCTGGGCAGAACATCATGGCGGCTTAAGAGAAAGGAGGGTGGGAAGTTTGAGTAACACCAAGGTCGGAGAGAGGAGAAAGAGAAGATGCCTTAAACACTGGAATAGGGCCCCAGCAAGCTGTGGGGGATCATAGGAGCAAGGATTCGTAGCACACCCGTGGAAAGACTGGAAGATTTCTACGCAGAGCAGAAGTGCTGGAGGAGAGAGGCTGTGAACCTGTGGGACGTTTGCTGGAGCANTTTAGTAGTAGTAGTAAATACTTAATATTCTAAGTTAGAGCCTGTTTTGCTTGTGTGAAGTAGTTAATAAACAGTTGCTTGTAATCCTTATCACAAAAGTTGAGAATATTTTTTTTCCTTCTCTGAGAAATTTTAGATCTATGTGTGGGCTCTCGGCTTTTAGTCACAGTCAAACCATGACACCCTGCTAGCTTGTGAATGCTGTGTCCATACATCGTTAGTGATGCTTAGAAGGCCTGTTTGTGGTCAGCCATGGAGAGATACTGGGTGCATTCTCCTCTGCAAGAATGGGATCCCATGCAGAACAGTAATTTGTATTTATATTCAGTTTTGCAGCCTCCTGGCTGCCTGCTGTAGATATTTGACTTTCAATTACCCTGCTGCATTATTGCCCAAGTAATGTCTGTCCAGTAACGTGGGGAGGCTTTGTACCTGTTTTACAGGTTTCCGTTGATCCATCCTGAGTAAATAAAAAGAATTGTTGTCAGTGCCGAGATTGAAACTCTGCAGTTACTTGTGGATATTACTTCTTCTCACTTTCTACCATTTGCAGACTCAAAGAGAAAGTAAAATAACTTTTTCCTTTTGCTTTTCAGAGGAGCAAGAACAAAGTACATTAACTGAATTGGCACACGATAGCATTGCACTTTGTCTTCTGTTGCCACATCACTTTTCTGCTTGGAATTTAGCCTGCCCTGAGACTCCTGCTCCCTTTTTGCTTATGTATATACTGACATCAGCTTGTTCAGAGAGAGCAACTAGTGCTAGAGCAAAATTAAATTAAACAGTTGTTTAATTTCTGCAGCTGATTTAAACCAGCCTGAACTGAAGACTTGAGTATGTTGTTTAATTTAGATCCCCTTTCTTTTTCTGAAACTCTCCTGTAATTGGGACATATGAAAAGGAGAGCTATATATGAAAGAAAATCTGGGGTTGGACAGTTGGGATTGTATGGGGTCTTTTTTAATGAACTCTAAAATAGCCCGATTTATTCCAGTAAAACTGTATTCACTACCTCAGGAAGTAGCAAGTAACTTCACTCTATTAAGAGCAATTTGTTCTCATGGTATCTTGGTAAGGGGAATATTTTGTTTCTGATGTGGTTATTTTCATGTTGACTTTATCTGTTTTAACCACTGAGTGAAATTTCTTTCAGAGCCTAAAAAATGAAGCTAAAAGAAATTGAGCGAACAGCTGTGCAGGCATGGAGTCCAGCAAACAACCACCCCATTTATCTAGCAACAGGTAAAGTTCTTCATAATTTGTGAATGTTGAAGTATAAATCACTGAGAGATTTTATATAGAGGTGTATCAGTTTTAACTTTCAACAGTTTCCATCTTAATAGTCTCTGGAAAACTTGCAAGCAATATACCAGAAACATTACAGCCTTTGGGTTTTTTTAAGTGACTGGTAGAGGATTACTTTTATGCCCAAATGTGACATTTTGAAGGCCAGTAATTTTTTGAAGGCCAAATACATGGCTTTTTGTCTCTTATTTCTAATTAAGTCTGTATGGATTCCCACACCTGCTTGCTATTGAAAAATAAAATAAGGTTACATACTTGGTGTGTCTGTGGGTCAAGAAAAGTTAATTGAAGTAATGTTCATTTAAGCTCACTTTTACTTGCCTGTCTTGAGTCATTACCGTGTGGCTTGGCAATCAAATAATAGAAACCTCTTCTTCCCAATGTTGCCTGTTTTGGTTAACATTCAATTTTTAGTACTTTTGCAAAACCTTATGTTTTGTTGATTTTATTAATTATTCACTATTGCTATAGTAATATTATTCTAGTGATACTGTTAATATTATATATAAATATTATTGTTGTATTAATATTGTTATTATAGTAATACCACAGTGATTTATTTCCTGAAGCAGAAAGTCAGCCTGTTCACTGATTTGTCAACAGGCAAGTTTATTGTCTGTGTGGAGCTGACAGTTTGAGTGGTTTTATTGGGTTTGTGTGATAAGATTTGGTAGCGAGGCAGCTTCTGTAAGAAGCTGCTAGAAACTCACGCTGTGTCCACTGGAGCCAATGCCAGCCAGCTCCAAGATGGACCCACTGCTGTCCAAGGCCGAGCCCATCAGTGACAGTGGTAGTAGCTCTGGGACAGCATAGTTAAGAAAGGGGAAAAAAAAAACCCTGCGTAACTGAAGCCGAAGAGAGTGAGAATATGTGAGAGAAACAATTCTACAGTCACCAAGGTCCATGCAGGAGGATGGGCAGGAGGTGCTTCAGGCACCAGAGCAAACATTCTCCCACAGCCTGTGGTGAAGACCATAGTGAGGCAGGCTGTCCCCCCACAGCTCATGGAGGCCCATAGTGGAGCAGATACCCACCTGCACTCCACACAGGACTCCATGCTGGAGGACTCCATGCAAGTGGATGCCCAAAGGATGCTGTGGCCCTGTGGAAAGCCCATGGTGGAGCCTGGAGAACCTGTGACTCCATGGAGAGAGGAGCCTGTGCTGGAACAGGTTTGCCGGCAGGACCTTGTGGGAGATTGAGACTGGAGCAGTCTGTTCCTTAAAGACTGCATCCTATGGAAGGAACTTGTGCTGGAGCAGTTTGTGGAGAACTTCAGCCTGTGGGAAGGATTTGAATTGAAAAAATTTGTAGAGAACTGTCTCCCATGGGGGGGGCCCCACACTGGAGCAGGGGAAGAGTGTGAAGAGTCCTTCCCCTAAGGAAGAAGGAGTGGAGAAGCGGCTGAAACAATGCATAATGAACTGACTGCAACCCTCATTCCCCCTGCACTGCTGGGGGAGAAAACTCTGGAGTAAAGTTAAGCCTTGGAAAAAGGGAGAGGTAGAGGGAAAGGTGTTTTAAGATTTAGTTTTCATTTTCTCATTATTCTGCTCTGATTTTGATTGGTAGTTAAAATTAAACTCATTTTCCCAAGCTCAGGCTGTTTTGCCCATGACAATAACTGATGATCAGATCACTCATCACATGTCAGATCTGGCGAGTGATCTCTCTCTGTCTTTATCTCAGCCCATGAGCCTTTAATTATATTTCTTCACCAGAAGCCAGCTGAGGAAGGTAGTGATAGCTAGGGTCACCCCACCACAGTTGTCTGCCTAACTCGTCAACCCTGTTTCCTGCCTGGATTGTGCAGCACTGCCATATTATTTTGATTTTTTTTTTTTCCAGGAATGAATGTCAAAACAAAGTGACAACATGTCAACTGTTGCCTTAGTCACAACATAAGCATTTTTGGGATAGATAGTTTATTTTGTTTTTTCTATAACAAGGCCAGAGTTTTGGTTGAACCAAAGGTCTTGGCTTCAGTCTACTTTAGATGAGAAACTACATAGTTTCATAATCTGTGCTGCTTTTTAATAGTCTCTTAGGCACTTTCTATGCCATAAGCATCCCTGTGATAACTGGGGGCCTGGATGACTGTTTGTCTGGCAATCTCCCATTAGGCAATGTGAAATCAATTTTTAGCTTTTATTGTGTAAACTAGGGAGAAGGAAGGAAGCCACCATTGTGTGACTGCTAGTTATCTGTGGGTCGTTGAGGCGTGTTTAGTTGGTTAGGGTTGAAGAACTTTAGCTATAGAGCAGCTTGAGAAGGTCTGATTAGGATGTGGTCATGGTTGAGGAGCAGTGTACAAAAGTATATGGGATTATAATTGTAACTGGATTTCATGATACAACTACGTTTGTAATTTAGAGAAGAACTTAATATCAGAAGCCATGGTTGCATGAAGGAGGGTGCATGAGTTACATCTATCCCAAGAAAGAAAGTTATCTGTGCAACAGTGACCTTGGTGTGCAGAATTTCTTAAAGAACTTCTAATTTCTTTCAAAGTCTTTGTCATAATTGTCAATTCCTTTCTCTGGGGTGTTCAGACAAATCTCTTTGAACAGGCACAGCACCAGGGTTGTGTTGGCTATGAAGAATAGGTTTTCCATGCCTTGCTATTTTTGTATCTTGTGCTTTTGATAAAAGTGCCCACTTGTGTTGCCCTTGTACTTCTGCTAGGAACATCTGCCCAGCAACTGGATGCATCCTTCAGTACAAATGCCACCTTGGAAATTTTTGAGGTTGACTTCAGGGATCCCTCCCTGGACATGAAGCAGAAAGGAGCATTTCCTGCCTCTAACAGGTACTAGAGGCTCATACTGATGTATTGTTAATCAATGAAACTGAAAAAGGTTTTTTGGTATAAGAGAGGACATAATTTTATATGTTGTAAACACTATCTTTTGTATCAGTTGGCCTCTGTCTTTAAAAATTGAACATCTTTGTTGACACAGATTGTGTTGGGTATAAAAGGAGAGCAGTTGGACCATTAGAGAAATCTGAAATTACTCATATGGTAGTTAGTCAGTCCGTAGAGACATTATGTATATTGTGAATTTGCTGGGGCTAACATTTTGCACTAAAGAGACTAGAGGTAGAGTGAAACTTACTTTCCAGCTTTTTTAAGAGAAGATGATTTCTTAGATTGATCAGTGTGGGTGACATTTGCACCCAGTGTAAAACACAACCTTTATTTCTAACCAGCAGATTTTAAAGGGGGTAAACATACTTTTCAGAAAACAGCTCTGGGGAGTGGTCCTAGTGTAGGCTAGAGGATTTCACCCACCAAATCCCATGTGAGGTCCTAAAGGTTTTAAACAACCAAAAAAATAGAGACAAATTCTTCATTTTTCAGTTGCCCTTAAAAGTCTTTGGAAGGAAGCTTATTTCTTTTTTCTGGATGCAAGAGCCCCAGTCCTCTTAAAAGGGAAATGATTGTTTAAGGTGCAGACAGATGAGTACATTTGATAAGTCAGAACATGGATGTGGATTTTAGTAATGCAGAGTGTGTCTTAATGTCCACCAAACATTGTGGCCTATGCCAGCTTTATTTTCTTCTTCTTTGAGGTTTCATAAGCTGATCTGGGGGAACTTTGGAGACGGGTCTCCAGAGTCCTCTGGAGTGATCATTGGTGGAGGGGATAATGGTGTACTGACAATGTACAGTGTGCACCGCATCTTGACTTCAAAGAACGAGCCTGTAATTGGGCAGACAGAGAAGCATTCAGGTCCTGTTCGAGCTCTTGACTTCAACCCTTTTCAGGTATGTAACATTAAGGTACTTGTAACTGAAGGAAAGCTAACCTTCATGTTAGAAAACATGTTTTTTTTCTTTATGAATAGAGATTTATAAAGTGAAGGAACAATTTCTAACTTAAAAAAGGCATGGTAGCTCTGACACAAGCCCAGTTTGACACTCATATTTGAGTTCTGTTCACACTTTGCCACTGAATTCCCCTGTAACTTTGATCAAGTCTTTCACCTCTCTATGAAAATACGTCTTGTGATATTACATGGTAAGCCATTGTCCGTTTGAAACTAGAACTTTTGTATTTGTTCAGTTGGTGTTTAATTCAGTGGGGCTCTGATCACACTTGAAGGGACTGCAGCATAAATGAGGAGTGAAGAGGACACGTTTGCTGTGGTAGCACAAAGGCAAATTGAAAATTGTCTGCAGTTGGTTGTGGGAAACCTGCATCTTCTCAGAAGAAATGTCCTTGGTGCCAAGGATGCAGGGCAAAGGCTCAGCTGGCCAGAGACAGTGGTTTCCAGGGCTGTGGCAAAGTTTCATCATGAGTGACTGCAGCCACCTGCACAAAACAGACAAATTTTAAATGAGTCTATTCCATGGCAAAGCAGAAGGCACGAAGGCCAGAGATGTGCTTGGTTTATAATCCAGTTAGTATCTCTCTGCTTACCAGTGGCTGTGTAATGTAGTGCTCATCTGACTTTAGAAGATCTCAAGTTTTTGCTTCCATTTATTTTTAAGAAATCCATCCTCTTTCCCTATGATCAGGAAAGTCAGCTGAACTTTTTCTTTTTTTCTGTAGAATAATCTCTTGGCATCTGGAGCCAATGATTCTGAAATCTTCATCTGGGACTTGAATAATTTCAGTGTGCCTATGACTCCAGGGACTAAATCACAGGTAAACAAGCTTTCCTCTGGGCCATACCCCTGCAGTTTTATATCTCACCAGGTGAAACAGAAAGAGTATGTGGAGACATCCTAGCCTAGTCAGTCTGTGAAAGACTTTGGTATCTGTTAGGAGAAAGATGAATCAGAAGTGACTGGTTGGTTTCATTCTGGGGGTGAGTGAGGGTGGAAGAAGTATTGTGAAGGGGCTGACAAGCTCTGGAAGGATGCACTTTGCATGGATGGGTAATCTCTTTGTGGATCTGAATCAAGTAACTGACCAGTTTATCATGTGATTCAGCTGGGGCATCTGTGATGGATTATGAAGGTTTATTGGACCTTCACTGAAGAATGAATTTATTTCAGGCTTCAGCTGAGGCTTTTCATGTCTCATGAAAGTCATATCCCTAGCAGAGCTAGTGAGCCATTAAATGCATCTTGGCTATTGCTCCCAGATAATGTTTCCTGAGTTTGAAGAAGAAGAAGCTTCTGATCTTCTGATGACGATTATGTTATTCAGGGCAATCAACTCCTGAAAGTAGAAAAATCATAGTAAATTTACCCAAAAGCAGACCAAGTTTTTCCTCTAGTAAAGTCTCCCTTTTGTTTCCTTGCCTATCTCCTGCATTGCAGTAGATACAATAACAACAATTAGCCTTGAATTCTTCATCATTTCCATCTCACTGCACTCCTGAAATGTTGCACAAGGTCATCTTTCTATTTAAGTTCATCTGAGAAGTCAGGGCAGAAGCGTCTATGTTCCCTCAGTTGCAGTTCTCTCTGGAGTGATTTATAACACATTTGTTTGGCCAATGCAGAATCCAGTACCTGCTCCCAAAATGCCAAGTTGCTTTTCCAGGTGACTTTTTCTTACAGAATTTTATTGTCCACTGTACTGTCTGAGTAAAGGACTTTCCCTAGTCTTTCTGGTCAGTGCTTCTGGTATTTCCAGTTAGTTGATCAGCAGTTGAAGACAGGAATCTATGTATCATCAAATCCCTTAGTTAAGCTAGTAACAGAATCCTGTGATTGGTGTTCCCTCAGCTTGGGAATAATGGATGTGTGGTCTCTTCTGTCTTGGCAGCCTCATGAAGACGTTAGTGTGGTGTCCTGGAATCGGCAGGTGCAGCATATCCTGTCCTCTGCTCACCCCAGTGGCAAGGCTGTGGTTTGGGACCTCAGGAAGAATGAGCCTATCATCAAAGTCAGTGACCACAGTAACAGAGTGAGTGTAGAAAAGGCTATGATTCTAACTAGCTTACAACATGCCAAATGTGACTACAAAGCAATGGCACAGAATTTTTTGTGAACAAGTGTTTTTATTCTAGGAGCTGTTTGGATTAGTTCTCTTGGATCTATAGCATCAAAGCACCTCTCTTTTTTTTTTTTTTTTTTTTTCCCCTAATGAAATGGAGAAATAAGACCCCTTACTGTTCCTAAAATTCAGGCACTCTTGCATTCAGTTTCTGTGTTCACAGCTCATCTATGAGAAGCCTCCTGTATTTTAATCCCAGCTGTCTTCCTAAGTCAGCTTTGACCTTCAACTTCTGTGTGGTTAGTGGGGGAGTTTGTCTGCCTAGAGAAGGTAGAAATACTTGCTGCCCAGAACAAGACTTGCTTTATGTCAAGCATTCTTGGCGAGTTCAGTACAGAATGCCATGGCTCTGGGCCATTTGTGCTATTGCCAGCTTGCTTTGCTGAATTTTCAACTTATGCTATTTTTGTCCCTAGATGCATTGCTCAGGAATGGCGTGGCATCCAGAAGTTGCAACCCAGCTAGTCCTTTCCTCTGAGGATGACCGCTTGCCAGTGATCCAAATATGGGACTTACGCTTTGCTACCTCTCCTCTGAGCCAACTGGAAGGACACACGAGGTGAGGGCTTGCATGTTGTATTGCCTTGTCAAGGGTCTCCATCTTTTAAAAGGAGACATCTTGGAGACATCTTGGAGACTGGACTGAGAAGAACTATAATTTTCTGCTGGTCCTGCTTTGTTTCACAGATGAATCTGGTTGAAGGTAGAGATGAGGACAAGCATTTCTGAACCTGCGTGCTGGTCCATGGTGCTTTCTTGGTGACTGGGTGGCAGAGTGAACTGATCAGAAAGATCAGAAAGATATCAGTCATATTTCTATTTTAGGGGAGTTCTGTCTGTCTCTTGGTGCCAGGCTGACCCTGATCTGCTGTTGAGTAGTGCCAAAGACAACCGGATCTTGTGCTGGAACCCTGGTATGGGGGAGGTATGTAACCACAGCTATAAGGACACGTGGTCTGCTTTATGGAGTTGTGGCCATGTGTGTGTCCCTTCTCTGTATCCCTATGCAATCATCATAGCTAAGCTTCATGAACAAAGATACGGGAAGGGCTCTACCCACACTTGCTACANTGACCCATGATTCAGATCTGTATAAAAGAGTAGACAGTACAATGGCTTTATAAACACTAATCTTTGTACTTTTCTTCAGGTGTTTATTGCACCATACTCTTTTATAAAGCTTCCCGAAGGCTCTGTATGCCTTTGCTAGCCTGTTATCTATCTGTCAATGCTACCATCCGAGGAGATGATACTTCCTAGGTAGTTGAACTGCTGGATCTAAGCTCTGATTTACCTATAGTGATATGAGGATGACGGTAAGGTTCTTGAGGTGCAGGTTGGTAAAGAACTTTTGTCATCCTTAAGCTGACTTCCAGCCCAAAAAGCTCAGCAGCCTCTGCAAAGCAAGATGTTATCCCTATGGAGTGCCAATATAATTTCCTCAAGTATGTCTTTTGCACTCTTCCTGTCTGGAGTGAATGAGAGTGTTGTCCATATCCAGACTGAGAAAAAAACAAAGACAGTTAGAGATTTTCCCTCATATATATGTGTCCAGAGATCATAAAGGAAAGAAATCTTTAACTAGAACTTAGTTTCAGTGGATTATGATTACTTTTGCCATGTTCACATATTAGTGTTCTCTGTTTCCTTGTATTTCTTCTTTTTCTTTCTCCTACAGTAGTATGTTTTTTGAGAAGGAAATCTGAAGGAGAACAAAGAACATTTATTAGGGTCATTGAGAGGGGAACAGTGTAGTTAAATAATGTGTGTAAACTTTATTTGTAATACAGTGGCTTCACATGTATGTGGTTTTCTAGTCATGTATCTCAAAATTACCATCTTTGTAATATTTAGGTATCACCTGAATTAAAATAGGACTGTGTAAAAAAATTTTTATGCACAACTATTCATTCAATGCTGAATTTCTGGATAAAAATTTCTGGATAAAGAGTTTTGAACTTTGAACAAAATTCATGTAGTTGATTTATTATTCCACACTATTCTTTCTGTTTATATGTTCCTGCTCATGACACCTCGACTTTCAGTTTTTCTTGTGTTGTTTTCTGGTGTCTCTCCCTTGCTGAACAGCAGATGTGACAATGCTATAGTAGTCTGATACAGAGCAAAAAGCGACTTGTTGCTTTTGGATTTTGTTCTACAACCAGAATCCCATTGTATAGGAGCTTTTTGTGGCTTTCTGTTGTTGGGACTTGATGCAATACAACTTGGTTGCAAATGCATCCTTCAAGAAATAAAAACAAGAGATTTGCATACAATGTTAATAAGTAAAAAAAGTGTGACACACTTACTGTGGGCAAGTAATTTGAAGCAATTGGGACTATCTGTGCTGTGCTTCTGTCTTTTCTTTTTCTGCAATAGGTGGTTTATGAGTTGCCCATTTGGAGTCAGTGGTGCTTCGATGTCCAGTGGTGTCCTAGGAATCCTTCAGTCTTCTCCGCTGCCACTTTTGATGGGTGGATCAACATTTAT
Source organism: Calyptomena viridis (assembly GCA_013390005.1). Lineage (NCBI taxonomy): Eukaryota > Metazoa > Chordata > Aves > Passeriformes > Eurylaimidae > Calyptomena > Calyptomena viridis. Next base: position 566,269 of record WEIV01009522.1, read on the forward strand.
TCTGTTATGGGTGGGAACTTAGAAGCTCAGCAGAAGACGCAGGCTGACAAGGTAAAATCCAGTGAATGTGTTACAGCTTGACAGATTGGCAGTTTCCCACCTGACTGCTCAGAGAGGTAGAAGCACACGTGTAACAGTAAGATTTTTTTGCAGTCTGTCCCATGTACCAGGACATATGGCTGACATATGGTGTGGGAACCAGAAGCTACCTGTGTGGGGACTTAATATCCCACTAAATCCCAAAGGGACTACATTGCCTTTTGACAAAGTGTGTAAAGATCATGCAGAGTTTTGATGTCAAATATATTTTATGGTTATTTCTACTAGACTAAAAATAAAGCAGTACACATGTTAGATCAACAAGCTTGTCTTCTCATTAGGTTAAAATTAAATACATTTGTACTAATTAAATGCATTATTCTTAATTAGGTTAGAAGATAGTTTTATAAAGTAGCTTATAAGCTACTACTAGCAATTTTCCTCAAGTCCATTGGCTGTAACTTGGAGTGATATTTTTGATACTGAAACCTATTACTTAGCCAATGAATAGATGGGCAAACTCTGACAGATTGAATGTCACTACTGTCTAAAATTTTAGTTTTAATCTAGTGTCTAGTCTTTTAATTCCCTCCCTCTGTCCCAGCCAACAAATGCCTTACAATACAGGTTTTAAGAGAATATGTATGAGCTGGCTTAAGTGTTATTTATATTGTCATTTACAGCTGACTGAGTTCAGTTTCATAGGATTTGCAAGAGACAGAAAATACTTTATCAAGCAACAGCTGTGGGAGATTAAGGATGTATTTAACACATGGAAAATTTTCTTTCTGTGCATTCTTCATGTGCATGAACACTTCCACTGTTCAAAATTGGAGAACAGTAGTGTAGAATAATTCCTAGATAAATAGACTAACAAGTAAAAACACAAGCAGAAGGAGATAATGACAATTATGGTGGCAAGGAGTTTGTGACCAAGAGGTCTCTTTCTTATGAAATCAATGGCATCGGGACAGAAACTCTGTTGCAGACTGGTGGTTGATGATACTGATACCTTGGTTGTGTTTTTTTTTTTTAAGGTTTAGGGTGCTTGATTTCGTAGATATACGCTCTTCCTCAAGAAATAGACCTCATTGCAGTTTACACCTTCCTCGTGAGGAGAAGAGGGACAGGCACTGATCTCTTCTCTGTGATGACCAGTGATAGGACCTGAGGGAATGGCCTGAAGTTGTGGCAGGGGAGGTTTAGGTTGGATATTAGAAAGAGGTTCTTCACCCAGAGATCAGCTGGGTGCTGGAACAGGCTCCCCATGGAAGTGGTCACAGCACCAAGCCTGACAGAGTGCAAGAGGCATTTGGATGATACTCTGAGATACATGGTGTGACTCTTGTGGATGGTCCTGTGCAAAGCCAGGAGTTGGACTTGATGATCCTTGTGGATCCCTTCCAACTCAGCATATTCTGTGATTCTGTGAAATATTCTCTCTTTGGAATTGGTTTCCCCTCAAAAAAGACAGAACATTGCCTGTGATTTTTTTTGTTGGGCAACCTTAGCTTGATGAGCCTTATGTTGCTTCCTTTCAGGTATGCTGGTTAGCTGAATTTTGGATCTGTTCCTTATGGTCCAGTCAAACTTGAACAGGGTTATCTCTAGCAAACTAAATCTATGTGAACAATGTTAAAAATGAAAAATGCTTGTGAACAGCATTGTATGTATGCTTACTAACTCCCTGAATGTCAGAAATCTGTATCGAGGCCACTTTTGACACACTCTTGTCTAGACAAGAAAGTTTGCTTCATCAAAATTTGAGACAGTCCTTAAAACTAACCCATTTCAAAGACTCCAGCAACAGAAAAGGAGTCAGAATTCCTTTGTGAGCAAAACAAAAAATAATTGGAAAACTGTTGACCATATGTTGCTACTGTCTTGCATAAAACAAGTAATTTTGTAATTCCTGTTTGAGCTAGGTTCTAGGACAAGCAGTGTTTATTCAGAAATTTGCATCTTGCTAAAGACAAGCTACTTGAGAATCTCTGAAGGTGAAACTTTCTTGAGAAATGATTTCCCAAATTGTTTAGAAATACCATTTCTCTTGCAAGGGGGCTTGGTATTCCAGGACAAAGTGCTATACTAGCCTTATTCTTTGTCAGTGAGGAAAGTAACTAAATCCTAAGCAATAGTTTTTTGTCCATACAGAGAGAAATTGAATTATATCTTGTTATCTCCATCTGGTTCTAGATCTCTTCCTCCTTCAACAACCTGGATCCCTTTGGCACAGGACAGAGCCTTCCTCCTCTGCAGGTGCCAGAGCAAGTAACTCAGACCACCTTGATTCCACCATTAAAAAAACCACCAAAGTGGATTCGCAGACCTGTGGGGGTTTCATTTGCAGTAAGTGAATGGAGCATCCTTAGCTGAAAATGTAATAGATGTGTTGTCTTGGGACAATCCATTCCTTTCACTTGAGAAACCTTTATCTTCTTGTTGCTAGTTGTTTTAATACCTGTTTAAGGTGCAGTGTGGTGTCCCAGAAAGCAAAGACCTTTTGCTCAACATTCAGGTATATTTCCAACAAGAAAGAGTCCTGTAGTAGAGAATGGGAGATTATAAGTAAGAGTTAATAAAGCTAAGGAAGATTCCTAGAAGCTGTCCTTGTAGGCTGCCATGCATTCCCATTCTCCTCTGTCTTTTTCCTATCCAGGAAAAATTAATTAAAAATTAATTTTCTTCACATCTTTGCTTCTAAATTGGAAGGATGAATTGTTTTTTTAGCCTGTATCTAGACTTGTTCTCTCTCTGTCTAGTGCCTGCTCTTCACTGGATAGTTTCTATCATTGCAGTCTGCCTCTCCATGTCACAAAAGAATGAACAGTTCCAAATGATACTTTTTCCTCTCTGCCTCTCTGGCACTTGTAGTTGGCTAGGCCTGATAGGATATGCACAAGTGTCAAGTTTATCAGTCTTCTGCTGAAGGACTTGTAATGTGAACTCCCTTGATGTCCCTGCCATCATACACATTAAATTCTCAGATTCCTTGTGTTCACAGCTGGAGTGAGTCTGCCTTGCTAAATGAAGAGCTGAGTTGCTTTTACCTTTGTTTATAAAAATGCTTACTGTGTCTCCCACTGTCTTTCTCAGTTTGGAGGAAAACTGATTACCTTTGGTCTTACCAAAGCTCCTGGACAGCAAATGCATCAGACTTACCCACACCAGGTATTCATCAGTCAAGTTACTACTGAAACCGAATTCCTACTCCGATCCAAAGAACTGCAGATGGCCTTGCAGTCAGGGAACCTCCTTGATTACTGCCAGGGCAAGATCCAGACAGCCAAGTTGCCATTCGACGAGAACATTTGGAACTTCTTGAAGGTAGGATGGCTGTGGTGAAATACAGGGGTCAGTTGTTTTATGGTCCTGGGGAGAATGTGTTAATTATGATCCTCTCTAGCCCTTTCTATTCCTGTTCTTTAAAATATAAAATGGAATTGAATTAATAAGTTAGTTACTTGTCTAAAGAAAAGTTTTTGCAGTTGAGGTCTTGTAGGTTGTCTTGTTTTTCAATAGGAATGGTCTTTTTGGTGGACTTGTTTGGGCTTTCTGAAACAGGATTTTCTCATTTCAACACACTGCCAAGCTCTATCTGTCTGCTACCTGTGGACCTCTACCATTATTTTTTCTCAAGGCAAAGTCTAAATGGGGAATTACATTCCCCAGAATAAGGAAGAGAGCTGTGGTGGCATGAGGACTGACTAGTCCTACGTGACAATTTGGTAATATAAAAGAGTTTGGTAATGAGGAGTGACTGCCCTTCTGAAAAGGCAGGGCTTAGTCTTGGCAGTGGTTTACAGCCACTCACAGGCAGACTGTGTGGAGGGCAAAATATTGGGATCTTTTCCACAGTATTACATTTGCATGGGGGATCTTGAATAGGATGGCCAGGTGTACTCTGAGTGGTGACAGTGGTCTCCATTGCAACAATGTCTTCAGCTTCATTGGATGAGATACATTGACCTGTCAGTCAGTTTTTATAATCCAGCTGGCCTGTGGTCCTGAGAGGCCACTCCAGCACATACAAGATCTATTGATTGTCTTAAACTACAAACCAGGCTTCTGTACAAAAGTGTCCTTCAGGACCATTTCTGCCTCTACAGGAGTGGTTTCTGAAACTGACTGTTTACAAATATCTTATCCATGTACAGTTTGGTTAGTTCTGTAGTAGGAACAGCATGGGACTTAACTAAGACTGGCAGATTCTCCTTGCAGAATGTTAATCATGCATTAAAGCACAAAAAGAGCACCTGTCAATTAGGCTGTGTACAGCCTATGGAAATCTTTGGAACTGTCTAAAATCCCCACCTAGAGAGCTTCTGTAACAATTAGTTAACTAATTCTTGTGAAGCCAGCTAGGACTTCAGGCAACTATCTTGTCTCAGTTTCATCCAGACTTAAATCAGTCCATTCTCTCTAAGTATAGGTTATCTTGGCTATTCCTAAACCATCCAGGGAATTAATGGCCAAGTACACTAGGTATGTATACAGTCATAGTCATACACAGTTGGACCTCAGTTGTAACTGTGGCAAACTTGAATTTTACACTTTTATCCTTTATTTTATAAATTAAACTCCATAAATTTTCCCACAATAGTGATTAGGTGGACTTCTCATAGTTGAGGTCCTTATCTATAAACTGAGCTCTAAACTTCACTGCTGCCCAAAGCAGCTAACCATTGTCAGTGTGTAGATGTCTATGATTTTACATACTTTTTGTCTTCTTAATATCCTTTGGGACTCAGGTGAATTTGGAGCAGGAGTCAAGGACTAAACTCCTCAAACTGCTGGGCTACAGTAAAGAGGATCTGCAAAAAAAGGTAAGGGGTCTTTCCAGTAGACAGAAACCTTTACAGGACTAAAGCTGCTGCAGGAAAGTTGTAGGGTCCCTACTGGAACTGAGCAAGTGATCTCATAGTACAGAAAAGATCAAACTGTGAAATTTCAGCTGGGAGTCCCCTGAAGTATACCCCATTAAAAAGCAAATGTGAGCACTTGTAACAGTGTAACTGTAGTTCTACTGAATCAAACCAAAGGGGTCTTGAGCCCAGTTCTTGCTTTCTGTTGTTGGTGGTCTGGGAAGTGTGTAATAACAGTGCAGTTGCGAGAGCTCCTTTTAGCATTCAGCTCTCTGCACCTCAGAGGATTCCTCAAGCAGGAAGAAGGTGACAGGTGGAGACAGTCTGGCATAGGATAATGCACTGAAAAGAATAAATATCCTTTCATGGGCAGCTGGCCAGGAATAGGGGGAGGTGAAAGTTTTCAAACAGGTGAAAGAGCTCGGGGAATTGTCTGGGGCTTGCCAGTCACTTGGTAGCTTTGCTGCCTGGGTGTTTACTGTGATAGGGGCTTTATGGTGTGCATGTCTGTTACTTTTCTAGATTGCCTCATGTTTGAGTAATGGGATCCCAGATAAACAGCCCCTTCCTGAGGCAGATGGTACAAACACTGCACAGCCAGATCAGGTATGTCCTGAACATCTTGCCAGCCTGAGAGAGCAGAGGAGGGCAGAATGAAAAGCAAGGTTTAATTCCAGCCACAAGTGGTTGGGCTCAGTGCTGGCATTGCAGAGGGCAGTTCACAGGCCTGTCAGACCCTCACAGGGGGTGATCATAGCTGTCCCTTCTGTCTTTAAAACAAATGGGTGAATGATGAAGAAGGACTCCTGGCTGTTAACGCTGCAAGAAGGCCTGCTCCACCAGTGCTGATTTCTTCAGTGATAGAATTAGCCTCATCTCAGCTTAACTTCATGCTACAGTTCTGGATTTCCTCTGTGAAGCTTCTGCAGTGGTATTTCTTTTGCATTTCTTTCCTTTTCAGCTCATTTCTTTGAAATGTATTTTCAAATAGTTGTGGGATGTCCATCTTCAGATGCCTTCCAAGGCCTGGTTCACTGTAAATTTTGCTCCTCTAAAACGTATGTTCAGATTCGTAATCTTCTTCACAAACCTTAAACACTGGCTGAGATATTCTAGGGGCTAGCAATTGTGTCCTGCATTTCAGTAGAGTACCAGGCATAGCTGTGATCCAGCCTGTTAAAGATTTCTCTTGTTGGTCTTGTCCTTATTCCATCCAAAATTGTTCAGCTTACTCAACAGCTGACAGTTGACTTGATGAATACTGGCCAGCAATACTGTTGGCATTGCATGTCTTGCAACATCAATCTCCTAAGCTTTGTCAATAGCAACACTGCTCGTGTTGCTGCCCTGGTGGAAGGTTTATAGAGCAGAGACAGGAGGCATGATGGGTTTCCAAGTTGAAATCAGAATTATATAAGCATGTGCAACCAAAGGGAGAGCAGCTCCATCCCACTGTAATCCATTAAACTGTTTTGGGTAGGATGTGTGTGTTTAGTGACTTAATTAACCTTTTGCACTCTTTGCACAGCTTTTGATGAATTCCAGCAATGATGTAGCTGCTATTTCCTCCTCTTCAGCCTTTTTTGATAACCTTATCCCACAGAATATGGGCACATTGGAGATTCCTGTCACAGAAGGTATGTTACGTGAAGTGTGTTTCTGCCCTCTTAGGAAAAGGGGATAGGAGAGAAAACCAGAAAATTAGAGAAACCAGGAAGAATCTAGTCCACTCCAGCAGATGGATACTTTTAAAACACATGATCCCTCCAAGTGTCATGTAGCATATCTCAGCATTGAAAAGAAAAATACTTTTCCCAGACAAGAGAGTCATTAAAAATATAGGAAGATCTTCTAGATGGTGGAAGCCTTAGAGTCAAATCTGTGGTTAAGTGCAAAACCTGATTTGGGTTTTCAAATTTTCTTTTAGCTGAACTTACATACGTTACTGCTTTTTACTGCCTGGTCTTTAAAACAAGCATCATCAGTGCATCTGGGTGATGCCCCTTTGGGTTGACTCTGCTTCTCACCTCTGTAGATACAGATGGACTCATCAGCCAAGCCCTTTTGTTGGGGAATTTTGAGGGTGCAGTGGAGCTGTGCATGCGAGCGGAGCGCTTTGCTGATGCCATCATCTTAGCTATAGCTGGTGGGGAGAGCCTCCTAAAGGAGACCCAGAGGCGCTACTTTGCCAAGCGGAAAACAAATCTCTCCCTGGTAAGTGACAGTTTTGTGTGCACAGTGAGCAGGGGAAGATATGCACTATCTTGGCAAATGTTTGTCTGAATATATGTGGAAATGCTTTGGCAGGAAGTAGAATGTTAGCAGAATCTGTGCATCTCCTCTCGATGTGATGTTTACTTTAATATCTTGGTAGTTTAATAACAACTTTATGTTGTCAATGTAGAATGTCTGTGTTCTCTGCTCCTTTTTTTTTTCCAGTAGTTTCTGTCTCAGCTCCTTATGCTTGTAACCTGTGGAGCGTACTGCTCCTTTACAGCTCAACCCAAAAGATCCAAGCTTATTAATTTACAAATGGGGAAGTGTAACAGGGGTTGGGATATCCTAACACTGTGTTCCCAGTCATGGATACCAGCTGCTCGGAAACAAGATACGTGTTAGGTCTTTAGTCTTGTCTAGTGTGGCTGTTTCCATATTCTCTTAAGTGCTTTGTTTGGCTTTTTACTTTCCTTATAGGCATCAGATTCCAATTACTGTTCACATAGGGATAACTGAGATTGGTGGACCTTAATGTACAGTGAGGGAGTTGCTGCATAGTGGGAAGCATGCTTGAAAGTGAGCTGTCACTGTGGGTGTCCTTGCTTAGGCTATCAGCTTATCTTTGGCTTCAGTGATTGACAGGCCTTCTGCTTCCCTTACAGCTGCTTTCCTCCATTGTGCAGCAGAACTGGCAAGATATTGTTTGCACATGTGATCTACAGAGCTGGAAGGAGGCACTGGCCATCTTGTTAACATACTCAAAGCATGAGGACTATACCCAGCTCTGTGGTATGCAGCCTACTAGGTTTGATACAATTTCCTTTGCGGGGTTGGGGCACCTCTGGACTGCTTACAGAAAGAAGTGGATAGAGTTGAGGAAGGAAAGTACTTCTTACTCATTACAGCTAGCTGAAACTTATTAATAGTGTGGACTTAGAAGAATGATAGATGTACAGTGTAGCTAAGAACCATGGTATAATGTTATATTTCCTGATATTTCCTGTCACCTCTAGGAGTAGCATGGAAAAAAACCACAATAGGCACTAGGCTGAGACATGAAGAGGGTGATATTTATTCTTTTATTCTATAGAGAAAAGTATTGCCTTGACAGTAAAAGGTCAGATGGCTTCACTCCATCTAAAACAGGTTTACCCTTTCAGCACCCTAATTTTGCCTGGAGATTCCCACACCTCTTTTGTTAAAAAAAAAAAAGTGGTGTACTTTTTCACTGAACTCATCATCTGGGCAGACATATATAAAAAGTACTTTTTTTTCAACCAAGTTGGCTTTGGGATTCCTTCATGATGTCCATTTCTCTATGTTATCCAAGAGTTATGCAACAGAGCTGATGAAGGGTCTGGGGCACAAGTCTTACGAGAAACAGCTGAGGGAGTTGTTCAGCCTGGAGAAAAGGAGGCTCGGGGCAGGGACCTTATCACTCTAGAGCTACCTGAAAGGAAGTTGTACTCTCCCAAGTAGCAAGTTGATGGGACAAGAAGAAACCAGCCTCAAGTTGCACCAGGGGAGGTTTAAATTGCACATTAGGAAAACCTTCTACACTCAAAGCATTGTCAAACATTGGCACAGGCTGCCCAGGGAAGTGGTGGAGTCACCATCCCTGGAGTTATTTAAAAAACATGGAAATGTGGCACTTAGGGACATAGTTTAGTGGAACTTGGCAGTGTTAGGTTTATAGTTAGACTTGATCTTAAAGGTATTTTCCAACCTAAATGATTCTGTGATTCTAAGTGCAGATCCAAAGTTGNCTTACGAGAAACAGCTGAGGGAGTTGGAGTTGTTCAGCCTGGAGAAAAGGAGGCTCGGGGCAGGGACCTTATCACTCTAGAGCTACCTGAAAGGAAGTTGTACTCTCCCAAGTAGCAAGTTGATGGGACAAGAAGAAACCAGCCTCAAGTTGCACCAGGGGAGGTTTAAATTGCACATTAGGAAAACCTTCTACACTCAAAGCATTGTCAAACATTGGCACAGGCTGCCCAGGGAAGTGGTGGAGTCACCATCCCTGGAGTTATTTAAAAAACATGGAAATGTGGCACTTAGGGACATAGTTTAGTGGAACTTGGCAGTGTTAGGTTTATAGTTAGACTTGATCTTAAAGGTATTTTCCAACCTAAATGATTCTGTGATTCTAAGTGCAGATCCAAAGTTGTCAAGACCTTTTCATGCCAAACCAAAGTAGGAATGCTACGAGGTGAGCATTGGGTTTGTGAGGTCTTCAAAAAGGAAGTGTGTTAAATATTGGCTGCACTTCTTCCTCTCTAGACATGCTGGGTGCCCGCCTAGAGTTGGAGGCAGACGGAGCCCTGTCCAATGATGCCTGCCTCTGCTATATCTCATCAGGCAATGTGGAGAGGTTGGTGGAATGCTGGGTAAAAACCCATGAGACTTCATCACCACTTGCCCTCCAGGTACAGCTGCTATAACGTTGATTTGACTCTTCCTTAGGCCATTTTGGTAGCCCTGAACTCTTTGCATTATCCCATCAGAGTGTCTGGCTTCCAGCAGACAGTGGAGACCTGTCTGTTCTCACCAAGGTATCTTCTGTTAGTCTGAACTACAGGCTTACATCAAGAGGAGGCTTGCACTCTTACACATTCAGGGTTCGTGTGTTTAGAGAATACTGGCCACACTGCACATAAATCCATGCATGGGCAGGAGTTATGGCCTACTCACCTCTCTTACATACTGATGTCATCTCTGAGCTTTCTTTTAGTCAGGGAAGTTTGAGCTGTACCTGTCGTCTTACTGGTAATAGCCTGGTAGTACATTTGCTGCTGTGCTTATCATGTATAACTTAATGCTCCAGTTATTTGGCTGTACCTCCAGAACAGCCTCTGGCAAAATAAAATGAAGTCTAGACTGTGTTATTCCCACTGCAAGTAGAATGATCATGCATGGGAAGTCACATCTTGCAGATGAATCAAGGCTTCTAAGTCAATGTTGTTACCTACCTGTTACACTTAAACCAGTCCTGGATAAGTCACTTAACCCCTGTTGTGTCTGTCACTCGCTAGAATGAACTGGACAAGTCTTTCACTCAGACATCTGCAGAAAATGCCTTTTGCTACAGAGTTCCCTGGTTTTGCAATTCCACTAGTGAGTAACAGCAACAAAAAGGCATCTTCTGCACTCCTGGTTATGTTTGAAACTGGCCTTCTCCAACTTACCACATATCAGCATGTATCATTCTACAGCTATAAACACTACTTTCATTCCTAAAAGCTGAAGGAATTTGGAATAAGTACAAACCTTCAGGTCCATTTGTCTGCAGTAGTAGTTTCTTCTAGTGAATTTTTCCTGGTATGGTTTTAATCCTTAATTCTAGAGTTAGTAGTAACTTCCTAGTAAAAAGATCATAATTGATTGCAATGTCCTTGTGGCTTCTGATTTTCTTTTTTTCCCTTACTATAAAAGTAGTAGTGTTAGGGTTTGCTTCCTGGTTCCTGTTTTTCTCCAAGTGTACCTGAGGAAATGGTCATCAGCGCCAGTATTTGGTAGAGAATGGAGTAACTTCTTTTCATGCTGGACCCAATGTCAGCTGAAAGTGGGGAGAGCCATCTGGTATTGTCTCAGCATGAGATGGACCAGTAAAGCTAGTCAGATTCTAAGTGGTCTGTTTCTTCCCTTCCCCCTGGCTTATCCAGGATCTCATAGAGAAGGTGATGGTGCTGAGCAGATCCATTGAGATGCTCCGAGGCACAGCAGGACCAGCACCAGGGCCTGTCTTGGCAGAACGAATCACCCAATATGCCAGTCTCCTGGCATCACAAGGATGCTTGACAGCTGCAATGAATTACCTACCCAGCAGCTCTAAAGAGGTGAGTGAGAAGCAAGTTGTTGTGGAAAATAGTATATAAGGAAAAATGGTACTTTGTATGAGAGAGAGCTTGCGTTTTGACATGCATCAGGACTTAAGGTTTCACCTTAGTTATGGTAACTTGAGAATAGAGGGGGGAAGGTTTCCAGGATATGGCTTTTGTCATTTGCTTTTTCTTTGCAGTGCCTTTTGTTCAGGGAAAAGTAAAGGAGCTATAGAAATGTAAAATGGTTGATGGAGAATAATGCTGGGAAGCAGCAATCTGGGGAAGCTCCCTCTCTGGTAGAGGAAGAGAATGGGGAGTTTGCAGTTTGAAGTAAATCTTTCAATTGCCCAAATGTAGGTAGTGGTTGGCGAGGGAATACTCTAAAGACTGGGGGAAGTATCAGTTGGAATTCATCTGCCTGAGAATATGGCAGGTGAAGTCCCAGATTGTCATTTACCATTTGTTGGATTTTTTTTTTCTGATGGCTGTTAGGGAAGTAGTTTTGCAAGTTGATTCACAGTGCTTTACGTTGGCTCTGCTTTAAATGCCTCCCCAGCATCTTCCATCTGGGGCTCTCAAGGCACTTCTCAAGGCATAGTTTGTTTCAGCTCCTGATCGAACAGCTCCGAGACCGGCTCTTCCACGCTCAAGGAGAGAACGTGGGTGATCAGCAGCCACCTCCTTTTCCCTACACTCGTGTCAATGTAGGGGTCATTAAACACACATCTCCAGCAGCCAAGGGTGGTTCCACCCTTGAAGGAGTAGCCCACAAAACAGGTCCCAGACATCCAGAGAAGGTAGGCCATAAGCTTAAGTGTTTACAAACTGGGGAGAGGGAGGAAGCCTGCTGGGTTGTGGAAGGCATGTGAAGTAATGTGAGATGACACAGATTGCAAGCACTGAGGAGCTCATCAGTGATGTCCTTCGCTGGAGCAAACACAAGCTCTGTGATAATCTGAAAGTAAGCTGTCTGGCATCTTTTCAGAAAGCTCTGTCCTACATGCAGTCCCTGGAGGAGGCTGTTACAAGTGTAGTGATCCATTGAGATCTCAAATCTGAGGGTAAAGGGGGCTGTGGTTCACTCTCCTATGCCCATCTTACCCTGATATTGTAGTAAAATTAGTGTAGGATGGCTTCATCTCAGTTCTTAATGAAGTGTTTCGTGAATTCAGTGTTTAATGAAGACTGTTAAGTTTTGCTTCCAGCCTCTATTACTTCATTATTATTCCTTCATTATTTCCTCTGATTGTGCTTCTAGGAAGTCAGTGTATGGGAACTGGCTCCTGAGGACTAATCCTTTTGAGAGCCCCGTAATACTCTGAAGAGTGTAGTGCTCATCTTGTTGAGCAACTTGTGTGGTAGGAAAGGCATTTGATCCAGTCCATCCAGGGCACTGACAGCAGCAGCATCTTCTCTTGCCTAAGAAGTGACAGGGATTGAGAGTACATCTGCGCGTGTGTGTATGCGCGTGACTCTGTTGGCCATTTGCAAGTTCTTTGTTTTTTAACAGCCTGACTGTTCTTTGCAGCCCAACTATCAGTCATCGTTTGCCCCTTCAGCACCATCTCAGCCTTCAGTGCCTTCCCTCTTCACACCTCAGTCAGTACCAGCCATGTCTGTGACACCTCACCACGCTGCCCTTCCCCAGGCCAGCACAGGTCCGCAAACAAGTGTCTATTCCAGAGGGCACCCGTACCCACAGTACAACTTAGGCTTGAATCCAGCAACTGTTTCAGGGCCAGGTAAGCATTGATAGCTGTGACCGTTTCCCAGGTTTTCTGAGACTAAAGTCTTCAACATGGATGGCTGCTCTACTTTCTTCTTCATGGGCCTGTTTTACTGGCAAAGAACAAATCAGTTGACTGAGGGGCTTCTCAGTGCTTCTGACACATCTAGTTCTAGTAATTGTTGCTGCACATCTGCTGATATTAAGCATGTATAGGAGTGAAGGAGCCACAGTTAACTTGGTGGCAGTTTGCCTGATGTAGTCAGGGTTGTTGGGGCATATTCTGGCATGGATATTCTGTGGTATGGCTTGAAGAAAGGAAGAATTACTAGCATGAACGAGAGCATCAGGAGTAGTTTGCACATGAAACAAGTGATTCTGATACACTCTCTTTCTTGTCTATAGCTGTGTCACAGTCTCAGCCATTTGGACCAGTGGGAGTCAGACCTGTTGGTCCTGCTCTGTTCCCCAGCCAGCCTTCTCTGCCAGGACAGTCCATGCCCATGACATCTCCTGGTATTCCACCACCCAGACCTGCCCTCTTCACTCCAGCCTCAGTTCCATCATCTCAGCTTCCTGTGGCTTGTCCTCTCCCTGTGGCAAGCCAGTCTCCTCTAGATTTCTCTTCATCACCTTTCAACTGCCCCATGAACATGGGTTACCCTCAGGGCGGTCCTGGAGCTCCATCTACTAAACCCTTGCCAGCAGCCATTCCTCCTCCTCCCACAGGTAAGTACTGCTTGTGTGACTTACGTGTTCAGGACATGCCCAGATGGTGTTTGCAGTACACAATGGACATGGATTTTCTGAGCTCTGGTCTGTCACCATAAAGGCTGGATGCGGTGCTGAGGCAAATGGTACAGACACATGGTGCTGAGTCTTGCTGTGGTGGTGAAACACAACAATGATGACAATTTCATTCAGCCTGTTCAGTTGTACTGTCTCCCAGGTTGAGGTTGCAAGATGTTGTCTCTTCAGGTCCCCTTAATGCACCTTGAATAGTTATCCACTCCAAAGGCATCTGCTCTGACCGAAAGGGTGGTGGTTCCCATGGAATGCCCGGTGGAAGGAAGGCTTGCTGATCTCACCCTTTCTTACGCAATTTACACAACTGCATTTGAAATGCTGGGAAAGCAGGGTGCTGCTTCCCTGTCCATGAGATACTCCTTGCTTAACTTCAGAATTAAATTCTGCCCACTGTGTTCTAGTTCTCCCATTTTTTTTCCTGTTGTCATAAAGTGCTTGTCTGGGAATCACTTCTGGATTCCTCTGTGCAGTGCTTTAGGCCCCTCTGAATCCAGCCTAGCATGCCAGTACTGTGAAGTCTTTGCTAGCATGATGAAGAAAAAGTGTTTTGTTGGACCTAGTTCCCAGTGGATGGGCATTCCTTCTTTCTATTTTCCCACATCTAGTGTTTGTTAATTCTTTGCTCTCTCAGGGAACAGGTTTAGCTGACAATCCATAGATTTTTGAGCAGATGCTGCTCCAAGCCACACATATTCTGAGAGTGAAGGAACTGAGGATATGAAGTTTGCCTTCACCTGGAATCCTTTGCTGAACTGTGTTTGACTAAGGGTAGCAAATCCCACTGTGTGAAGCCTATGGGGACTACACACAAAGGTTCTAAGCTACAGTTGGTCAAATTCCTTCCTGAAAAGCTGTTTGGGGTAGTACTCACTGAGTAAAACCTATTGGTGATGATGACTTTTCCACCCTGCCTTGATTTTCAGGTTTCTTCCCTTGGCTAGATCCCCACGTGGATCATGCAGGTAGTACCCAGAGAAGCCTCCAGACCTGTGGGGCAGGCATTGTTGCTGTTTCCAGTGAAAGTGGGGGGTGTGTGTGCATGCCTGCATGCTCATCGCTATTTATTGTTTCCTTGCATGCCTGGGGACCTATACAGCTGGGGTAGGGAACATACCTGTCCTGAGGGACTAGTAAGTGACAGCTGGGGATGTTGGAAGTGAAATGAAAGCTCTATGCTCTTAATCATGAGTTTGGGTACAGAAAATAGGGTCTTCAGCTTCTTCCTTCTCTACTTTCCTGCAGTTCTGGAGGAATTAGACCATTCTGAGTCTAATTTCAGGCTGTTGCTGGGCCAGCAGGATAGGGAAGCAGCCAGTTTTCCTTTCTGGGTTCTCCAGACAATGAACAAGCCAATGGTTGTAATTCATCTCTTGTTTTCCCCGTTACACTCCCAGCCTTGTGCATGGCTTTATTTGAACTTGTGCTTTCCTTATGTGATTTGGAGGAGGTGAGTGCCAGCAGAAGCAGTGATGGAGTAGAGCTTCCCAAGCAGAATTTGGGGGATCTATTCTAAGGGGAACTGGAAAGCCCATCTGACTTTAGTTAAAGGATGAGGTTTTGCTTTGAATGTTAGTTAATCTGTTGGGGAGAATTTGGGCTGTAGAGGTTTTCTGACTGATACTTTGTCCTGATTTCTCTCCTTGATGTTGATAGTAGTCATCTTCTAGTCTGCATTGTCAGTGGGGTAAGGCTCAATGTCTTAGTGGCCTGTCACTGCACAGTGACTGCTGCTCGTTGCAGAGACCATCTGCCAGGCACAAAATTCTCAGCTTTATTTAGGAAATCCAAGTACTTAATAGGCACTTACACCACCAAGCAAATCTGGCTGTGTGGAGTGGTACTCTAGAAAGGGAGTTGTCCGTTCCGCAGAAAAACAAAATACCCAAATTTTTCTCTGTTAAAGAAAAGATGATTCCATGGCAAGGATTTCAAGTGCTTCCTCAAGCTGAAGATGCCCTTCAGGAATTCATTGCTGCAAAATTCCCTTCTTCTTTGGCAGCATGTGCCCCCAGTTTTAATGGCAATATATGGCATACCCACTTCAGCAGTGCAAACTGGCTTCCTTGAGAGTGCTTTTTTGCCTGCTACTATCATTCTGGTTTTGATTGGTACTTTTTTTAATCTGAAAAGGGCCTGTAAAATCACTCAATCTGACTGGCCAAAATTGCTTGCTTTGGAAATTCCTGTCCATGTTCTCTATAGACATGTTCCATGTTCTGTATATATAATGTTCTCTCGTGAACATTATTACTAGTGCAATGAAGAGTGATCTCCACTTGTAGAAATCCCATGCTCCTGGGGAGTGTCAGGAACAGGATGAAGGACAGCAACATGTTGGCTTGTCTCCTTTCTGGACAGGATATTCCCTGACTCCAGACTGGGATGTCTTGTATTTTCTAGGACAGGCATTACTGGAGACTGGTGCCATGGGGCACTCCTTCCAGGGATGGTGAGAAATCCTATTTCACAAGTAGCATAGGCAAGATAGCATTTCACCCCAGCAAAATGCAGCAGGGTACTGTTATCTTGTGGCTGATAATTAAGTGCCTGTCTTACAGACTACATTTTAAATATCTGTTTCTTCTGAGGATACAGCATGCCACTGCATTGGAAAAGTGCCAAGGACTTCTAGGCCACAGGCTCAGTGGGGGCCAGCCCACTCTAGGGTACAGAATCCCCAACCTAGAAATAAGTGCCAACTTAATTAAACTACTGATCCAAACTCATCAGAGAGTGAGTCTTGAAATCATGGGAAAAGGGAGGGCAAAAAGAGGCTGCCAGAATTTTAATAATAAAGGTAATTAAAGTAATGAAGCACCTTTTGCATCTTTCCCCTGTGATTTTTAAAGTTCAGTTCAGGATCAGTGGCTCATTAAGTGTGGCACTGAGCTCCAGCAATTCTGATATTACCCCTTAGAATTAGTCAATTTCTCACAGATTATTGCTGTCTCATGGGCTTGAGGTTATTAATACTGGGGTTTTGTCTAAAGATGCAGGTACCTTTTAAAGGACAGCAGCAGACAAGGTAGTTGCAATTTGACCTTTGCAGAATGAAGTGTGGAAGTCTTTTGATGTCATGTTGTCTGATGGATTTTTAATTACCTGGACTGAGGTTAGAGGCAAGGTACCACAGAAGAATCTGCTGAGACACTTTCTGCTCCCAAGACATTTACTGGTTAAGTCTATTCCCTTCTACTTGGGGAGTCAGCAAATTTTGCTAAGCTTCAGTTCTGAATGTGATTTTGGAAGGGCAAAATTTCAACCCACCTCTAAATCTTCCCCCCTTTATCAGATCAGCCTGCACTGCTGTGGGTTGCCAACATAACGTACTCCTGTGAGTGCTGGTGAGAAGCCCTCTCACCCGCAGCATAGCTCTCGCTGTGGTAGATTCTCTGGCAAACCCCAGAAACTTCTGGACATACATGCAGGTCCTGACCAATATTCAGACTTGACTCTGAGGCTGACTTCTGCAGCTTGTGCAGAATCTGGAAAGCTTCAGGTAGTTGCAAAAAGTTTTCTGTGTGGTAGTGGGTGCCTGTTCAGTCTGTTCAGACAGCACCTCATGAAGGCTGTGCACATACTTGGATGCTAGGGAATGCAGTTAAGAAAGTGAAAGAGAAGCAAGAGCAGTTCATGGGCATGTAAGCTGGGTCTGCAATTCCTTGGTTGAAACAGTCTCAAGGTGCAATAACGGGGGGAATGGAAATTCCTTTTCCTGAAGAAATTTCTAAACCATACAAGCAACCATGAATTGTTGCTGCGGCCACCTTCTTAAAGTCAGACATTTGTTCTCTGTTCTGGCAGCTCAGGAATCTTGGAGTGATCCCTCTACTGGACGAGGAGGCCTTCAAAAGAATAAGGTAAGCTTTCAGCTACAATATGTGTTGATTCTCTTTCAGCCAGGAAGCTCCATGCAATGAATACATTCCTATAAATGCTGCTTGTCGAACTCAGCAAGTCTTTATCAGTGCTGATGTGTCTACTTCTGCACTACATGCATAGCTGGTACTGGAGTCTTAAGTTGTCTTGACTCTTTGCCATCCAAAGTCACATACTGTTCTCCAGGATGGCCGTTTTGTAACATGGTTATCAGCTCTGATGTTGCATCCTCTGTCAGTACTTCCCACACTGTCTATAGTAGTTTGTTGTTAGAAGTACAGATTTAATCTTATGCCCTTGCCTACGCAACTTTTCTCATAGCGGCTGAGACACCTGACAGCTGGGGGCAGCATTTCCCCTCAGCACAGTGAGACCCACAGTGATTTTCCTCAGATGCTGATACCAACTGATAAGGCACTTCTGCTGAAAGAAGCTGAGAGCTGCTTGCTGTGTTGGCCCTGCAGCTCTCTGCCTTGTCGTGATTGCACTGGAGGACCTGTGAGCTGAGCTTTTTTGCAAGAAATGCTTTCAGTACCCCATTTCTATCATTGCTATCTGCTGGCAGGTGTAACGAGAAGCTTCTTTGGCACCATTCCCACCCCCAACTCCTCTTCTTTAGCTTGAAACAGACTTCTCACCCTTTTTTCTGGCAGCATAGCTGGGAACCTGCTTCAGGCTGTGCTCACTACAACAGGATTAGCCTCTTGTTAAAGCCATCTCCTTTTGATCTAACCCTGTTGGAGTGAATCTGTCATGATTCTCTGGCTTAGCAGGGGCAAGATGAAGTGTTTGCAAGAGGAATCTCCCCCCATGTTGTGGGATTTTCCCCAACACTTGCTCAGTTGGACTCTCTACTGCTGCTAATCTCTACATTCAGGACTTGTGCCATTGCAGAGCCAAGGCAGTTTTCTGAGGACCAGTGCTTTCAGGGGAAATGGATCTGTTTGACTGAACAATTCCAGAGTTTTCTTGCTGTCACTTTGACTGTTCATCTATGATGCAAGAGGAAAGGCCCAATTGTCTGAGTCAGGGGGCTGAAAGAACAGGGATGTGTTACACATCATCTTGAGAACTGGACACTCTTCAAGTTAGAAAAGAAGCTGAATTTGACTGTGGAGAGTATAACCCACCCTTCTTCCTTGGACTTGGTTTTCTTGATTTTTTTTTCCCTTTCCTTTTTTGTTTCTGACAGTTGCCTGAGAAATTTACTCCTCCAGCCCCCATCACAGCTCCAGTAATGAGCCTGCCTGCTGAGCCCCAAGGGATCCATCCTCAGCTATCCAGGTTGCAAGAATCTGGCCAGTCACCCCCAGGAGCACCCAAGGAAGGCAGCCTGCAGGTACCATGGGGAACTGGGGCATTCCCCAGCCACCAGCTCCTTGTCAAGTAGAAAAACAACTCAGCTTTTGAGGTTCTTATTATTTGACAGCTGCAGAAGGCTTATGTTGCTCCCTAGTCTTTACAAGGCATCTCTGCCTGAGTGTTAGAGGAGTTGCCAGGTTGGAAAAATGACACCTGGGTATGGCTGGGAAGAGAGGGAGGGAGGCCAGGCAGGCTGTCAGCCTGCTGGGAGTTGGAAATTCACAGAGGCTTGAAGTTACACTACAATCTGAAGATGGTAATCTAACTTTGTCTTCCAGATATTTTCGGAATTTGTGAAGGGGTGAAATTCCTTCTGTTCTGTAGTTCCAGGAAGAGAATCTACCTCCTCCAGCCCTTTGTGCTCTTGTTGCATTCATTCAGCTGCTTTTCTGTCTTGTCAGTATCACCAGCTACCTGTGGAGAGTGTTGAGAGGAAGGAGCTGCCGCCTGAACATCAGGTTTTGAAGGCCACATTTGAAGGGTTGGTGCAACGCTGCTCTGCTGTCGCCACTGATCCAGTAAGTCCTTCCTTCTCTGATCTTTGACTTTTTTCCCCTCAGAGATGTTTGATTGCTGCTTCTTTCTTTTGTTTGGGTAAAGAGAGGAAGAGTTTTGTCCCTATAACCAAGTTAATCTCCATCTGCCTCCTTCCTTTAGGCTGTAGGCTTGTTCACCTTTGCGAGCTGAGATGCATTCTCTAGCATTTGTCCACTGCTCTTCATTGCCTTTCCGGAGCAATGCTTCTGTCCTCCTGGCTCTTTCTTTTAAGGAAAGTAGAAGAATTTACTCGGCTAATTCAGCTTGTTCTTTCACTGGCTTGATCTGCAGATGGTTCCTGCAGAGCTGGTATTACCAACTATCCTCAGAGCTTAAAGGGAAAAGATGAGATATGCTGTCTGGAAGAGAAAACCAAACAATCTTTGTGTTGGAGTCACTCTAATTTCTCCACCTTGGTTCCTGGAAGGCTGTTGGTATACATGTCACATTGCATGAATGTATCAAGCCACACTATCTGGAAGCAGAAAAGCAGTGTTTACACATCGTGTTACATTGCTAAGTCTTCCCAGAGCTTGGGGGCACTTCCAGAAGCCTTCCAGAATACCTCTGCTTGATAAGTTTTGGGATGAGCACTGAGCCCAGACTGCTATCCCAGAGTCAGGCAATTTGAGCAGCATCTTCACCGTGTTTGCTCTGTGCTTTCTGAGAGTGCAATGTAGCAATCTCTGGGAGATAATGTAAAGTTTCCCTCTATGGACAGAAAGGCCTGTTGGTTTGGGCTTAAGCACTTGACTTAGGTGACAGTTGAATGGCTGGATCAGTACAGCAGTGCAATGCACCTGAACTCCTGTGGCTACCAGGCCTGTTCCAGCAGTGCCCAGAGCCAGGCATTTCTATCCGTGGAATAATTTATCTGTGAGGATTATTCATGGTAGGGTTAACGAGGTCAGTCCCACCAGAGCTTCAGTACTCAGACCCTTTCCTTGATGTACTTAGAGTGGGAAGGATATTCTCTCTTTTCCTTAAGGAGACCAGGAAGAAGCTGTTTCTTAGATCAGGAAGGGTGAGGCTGAATGATCACCCCATGGGTCAGATAGAGGGTATTTCTTCAGTTTGGAAGTACTCACTCTGCAAGCACTGGCAGAAGGGAGGAACGCCTAGGCTGGGAGATGGGAAAAGCAGCAATCCATCGTGTACACATGCACAGAGGGCATGACTGGCTTGTATCACAGTTCCTGGCTGCCAGAGGCTGAGATGCATCTGAATTGTAAGGGGCTGTGAAAAGAACAGAGGAGGGGAGGGACTGAATGAGAACATCTTGGTTCTGGAGAAGTGGCTTTGAAGCTCTGGCAGAACTAACAATAACTGTTTTGCTTCAGAAAACACGAAGGAAGCTGGAGGATGCATTGCAACGGCTGGAGTGTTTGTATGAGAAGCTCCGTGAGCAGGTGGTAAGTAGATGCCGCTGTTCCTTGTGGTCCAGCTACGTTCCTGATCCCTCCTTGGCACTGGGTTGTTGGTCTTGATGTCTGTACCAGTGTAACCAGCATGTATTCTCTTGGGAAAACTAGGCGAGTGCCAAAACTTGTAATGACCATGAATCCAGCCAGCCTGGGTATATCTTTTTCCATAACCTTGGCCCAGACATAGTGTAAGGAAAACCTGGAGAGGTATTTGCAGGGTGCTTTTACCCCCTAAGAAGGGTACTGGGACTTAGAGTCCACGTGGGAAGGAGCATTTGCAGTAGTTAAATGTGAACACAGCGTAACCTCTGGCTTAGAAAACTCTGCTGAGGATTGCTGATATGAGCTGGCAGGCGTTGTAGTCTGGGAATCTAAGGGAAGAAGCAAACTATCCTTCCTGCCAGTGTATCCTTCCTGCTTGACTGTGTAGGTGCTGTCTGGTGAAGATGAATTGGAGAACAGTAGGGAAGGGTGTGGAGGGAGAGAGGCCTGTGTTACATTGCTGAACATGGTGACTTACTTCTGCTCCCTCTCCACAGCTCTCTCCAACAATCCTCATGGGTCTCCATGAAATTGCTCGATGCATTGAGGCTAAGAACTACCCACAAGGGCTCCTGGTTCACACCCAAGTGGTGAGCAGCAGCAGTTTCAGTGAGGTGTCTGGTTTTATGCCCATCCTGAAAGTCCTCATGACCATTGCAAGCAAGCTGAATGTGTAAAGTGTGGAGCAGCTGGAACAGTGCATACTGAGAGCTGGTGGACTGCCTCACGTGTTGATGTGCTGCAGGTTGTGGACTCTACTTCTGACTCTGGAGAAACAGGTCCGTGCTAGTGACTGGAACTGTACTTGGCCAGAACATCTGGCTCCATCCACTCTCATGACAGCCCACTGGTGCCTGCAACTCCTGGAGACTGCTCTTTCTCTCTCTCCTTTCTTACTAATCTGAGGCTGCTTCGCAGGCCAGGGATCTCTGTTTCAGGCTATCCAGGTAACACAGAGATCTCCTTCTTTACTATCCCCAGCACAAAGGGGAAACTCCTTCCTTCCCAGGCTGACATTGCCTTTTTTTCAGGAGACAAACAGGGCTGGCATCTGCAGCACCACGACAGAAGAACCTCAGGTTCTATTCCCTGCTGCAGTGTAAACCTTCCTGAGTGGTAGCTTTGCCCCCTTGGGTCACCAGACCTGAGCTTGGGTGTCCCCACTCTGTTGGGCTGCAGTGAGGATCTCTCCCGGTTCCTTCTTTCTCTTCCTGGTTCTTTCTTTCTCTTCCTTCTCATCCTTGACTCACTCTTTCACCCCACAGCACCCATATCCTGCTACAATTAGGGCTAACTACCAGTCTGCTCTGGGCCAGCTTTGGTTCTCTCTTCTCTTTGCCCAGTCCTCTCTTTTTAATAGTCAAGTCTACTGTTTACCCACTATTCACCCTCCTTTATAACTTTTCTCCCATAAGCTGCAGGCTCAAGCCTGTTATGTTTCAGGTGCAGGGACGATTCCCCTTTTCAATTCCTGAGACTCTCGTGTTCAGGAATGTTGGCAGATTGAACTGCTCTGTGCACTTCTACTCAGAACCAGTCACATCCTGTTGTGGGACTAAAAGCTGCCCTTTCTGGCTCCTGGCCTTTTTCACTTCTTTTATTTTAGGACAGATGGACTTTTACCCACTGGTGTTACCAAAAGGCTTCCTACTTCAGGCTTTTCAGATGGTGCGAGGACTTTAAGAGCAGCAGGGATTGTTTAAGTCTCATAAAGTTTTCCCTTGAGCTACTCAGCCCAGACTTGAGCAGGGAGAGACAGATCATTGCTCCAGGTATAGTGCATCCATTCTGCCTACAGTAAAAGATACATGCAGAGGTGGTTCTCAAAGACCCCTTGGCACTGTGGTGGTAGGAATATGCTGCAGGAGGTGATGCTGTCAGGACTTGAAGATGTGGATTGTGCTGAGACTTCATCACTGTGGCATTTCCTCTGGGGTAAAATATCTGTCCCAGGGAAGAATTCTGGGAAGGCAGATGGAATTTTAGGGTACATCTCTATGTGTGTATATTTCTTTCTCTTCCTCCTTCCTTGCCTGCCTCTCTCTCAACCTCCTGCTTACTAACCAAGCAGCATAATTGTTGAGCCCTAGCTGGGAGCAAGGCTTCTTCCCAATATTTGGATGCAGCCAGCCCCTGCTTCCTCTGCCTGCTCCTTCAGTGATAATGCTATCCATGGGCCTGTGGTTCAGTGCCATACACAAATCAGCCTACTCGACCATGAGACTTAGGAGGGAGGAGAAGCAGAGAAAGGAGGAAGAGGACATGTCTCATTCTCTCCTTTCCAGGTCAAAGTGCCTCCTTGTTGCTGCTGTGTTGTTTCTATTTCTGCGGTTTGATGCACTGAGAGATTACAGAACAGTGAAATAAAAGCTGTGTTTTGTGATGCTTTTTTCATAGGTTTGTCACCTCTGGCTGTAGGGGACTTCCTCAATCTGCATGGCCACCCACTGAGAGCTGAGTTCTCAGCTTTGGTGAGGGGTAGTTGAGAACTGTGTGGGGCAAACCAGATTCTGGGCTCTGCTGGTGTGAGCAGCATCCATCCTGGTGTGGTGAGATCTCAGGTCTAACCCACTCCCTAAGGCTGCAGGATCAGAGAACTGATCTCTTCCAAATCACCCACCTCAGTTGTGACTGTTCATCTGCATCAGACACAACAAGCTGGCCAGAGTGCCTGAGGTTCTCTTGGGGAATCACAGCAGTGTTGGGATTTTGTACTTCACATTGAGAGTTGGAAATATGTCCGTAAATAAACTGACATACTCAAGAGAGCCCTTGATGAGATCCTCTCCTATTGGAAATAAATGTTACACCACTGAAGCCATTCAGTTTAAACTAGGATGAGTAATTGGACCTGTGTGGAAATCTATATCATTGAATTGTCAGTTCTTAGTAAGTTATTAGTTAATAACTTATGAATAACTTATAACTTATGAATCTGTTGGCTGATTTCATTTAAGCTTTTAAGGAGGTGAGAAGGCTGAAGTGAAACATTGGTACTGAGATAAAAGTCAGAGGGAATCAAACTAGCCTCCGATAAAAGAAAAGTTCTAATGTAATCTCAAAAAAAATTTTTTTTCTGTCAGCTAGCTAGTATATATATACAGGCCTGCCAGTCATCACACTCTGTGTATACAAGACTATTACCTGTCTGAGGTTGGAGGACTTGGAAGGAAGAAAAGGCTCTGAAAGACTGTTTGGATGGTGAAGATTTGAAGGGCTGTTGCTGGGAAGAGACCAGGATTTATCAGAGTTCTGGGATGTTAGGACACAGCATTCAAGGAAAACCAGCCTTTTGTAGTTCTGCTGCTGGCAGAGGCAAACACCAAGTGTGAAGGAGTCTTGAAGAGTTTTTGCAGACTGGTGTGAGAGTAGTTAGCAAACAGCCTGGCCTAACATCTGTCCCCTATCAGGGAGATGCAAGCTGATTTTCAAAGGCAACACTTGTGCAGCACCAGAAGAGGTCATATCACAGGTAGCCCAGGTGGCATACATTTGCTTTATGAGTATATAAGGGAAATCCCAGCTTTCTAAACACTTAACAAGCATGACATTTCTTAGATTCTACCTTTCTGGATCCAGTTATAGTACTCTGATATTCAGCCCCTTGCTCTCTTGAGTTAGGCCATTTCTACCGCTAAGTAATAAACATGGATTTTCCATATATTTCTCAGATGCATTTGACTTTAGTTCCTCCAGCATGCACGGCTCCTGCTACCCAGGACTTGTGCAGAGATTCACTGTTCATCCTGCCTTTGCTGCAAGTCGTTCTTGCCTGTCTCTTTGTCCCACTGTTGCCGAGTTTTGCTTCAGGTTTGCCCTGGCAAGCACTATGCCTGACAAGCTCTTGGTAGGGAAAACAGGCAAGGGGAAGTGAGGTGACCCACTTGAAAGTGTTGGAGAGGCTTGTAGCAGAAGCCCTGTCTCCGCAGCCCTGGTGTGGTATTTTACCCTTCAAACGCCATTGGAAAGTGCTCCTCCGTTTATAGCACTATTTGCTGGCTGGTAACAGCTTCTGGTGTATGGGCAGCAGCTCCTCTTCATTGCCCCCTCCTGTGTGGGCACAGGATACCGCAGCACCCCTGCACTAGAGAAAGCATTTTCAGCTGGGTTCGAAGGCCTCTGGGTTGACAAAGAATTAAGGGGATGGGAGGGGAGGGGAGGGGGAAGGCAGTAGGAAAGGATCCCTGGGCACAGAGAACAGAGCTTTAATCCTGTTGCAGATAACATCATGTCTGCAGGCTAGGCTTGTGTGTGTTTGGGGGGAGCTGGAGGGGCAGAGATTGTTAGGCAGTATTTGTTTGTAAAGCCACTTGCTCTGAAGATAATGCTTGCACTAACTTCTATTGAGGGAGCAGTGTGAGTCCCCACAAAGTCCTTTCCCAAAGTGTCTTTGAAGCCAAGAACCCATTGAAAGGAAGAAAGGCCAAGAGAGGGGATTAGTTTGTTCAGCAGCTGTGAATTTCAGTGGGAGGCTGATGAACTCCAAAGTCTTTGTTGAGATGTTTTTTGTAAGGAGCCCTGCTGGAGGGAGAGACCCACACGGGGGCCGCGGCCTTAGACAAGAAGGAATCTGAAGCGGCGGGGAGCTGTAAACGGGCCACAAGGACTTTTCCCAAACACTTTTCGGAAAAGGTGTTGTAAAGAGATCGGAGGGGGATTAGCATGTGAAATGACACTTTCCATTGACTCCACAGAGGGGAGGGGAAAAGGGCTGGCTGGCTGATTTATTAGCATTTTGTTCCGTTCTCTATTCTGCTCCCCCTGCAGCCCCCCTCCCCTCTCTCCCCTCCTCCCGAGCCCTCTAAAGAGGTTTGGATTGGAAAAGGGAGCGGGGGGCTGCCTGTTTGTGTGTCATCTGGGCGAAGGTGACCACCTGGGAAGCTGAATGTAAATATTTCTCCTCTGAGGAATGCGCCTTCATTAAACCGAAATGAATACATGGAAGCATCCAATCCTGCCCACAATGGCAACAGGGCCTTACCGCTGAGGGCTCCTTGCGCCGGGGAGGGGGGACCCGCTGCTGAGGTCAGCACATTTTGCAGCTGCGGAGTCGCCGTTTTCCCCAGCGGAAGCAGCGTGTGGCGATGGGGCTCACACTTGTGGTGCCCCACACGTCCCCTTCGCCAACAGCCCTCACTGCGCCCAGCGGGCACATCCTGGGCTGTGCCATGGCCTTCACGGGGCAACTGTGCGGGGCACGGGTGTCAGCGGAGGAGGGACAGGGCAGGAGTGTGAGGAAAAGGGAAACAGCTTCCACATCTTTTCTTATGTTTCCAGCTGGCTGTGGAACGAGGCGGGGTGGGGAGGGGGAGCGCGGCACAGAAGGAAAAGGGGGTAGAGGTTGTCCTCTCAGCTTTGCCATGGCTCTCAAGCCAGCCGGTGCTGGAGCTTTCCCTGCTGGCTGAGAGGTTCTTGCCACCTCTTTGCTCTCCTGCCCAAGGATGCATTCCCACCACAAGGAGATGGAGGAACTGCTGATGCAGACGCAAGAGAGACCTAAGGCAGAGTCACTGTATTAATAAGAACCTCTGTGGAAACAGCTGGTGGTTTGTGTGTGAAGTGGAACTGTTTCGGATTTCCCTGAGAATGGGCCAAGATTGTTTCTTGCAATTTTTGAAGTGCCAGATTCTTGCTTGACGTGAATGCTCTTGCTCTAGTGACACCTCAGTTTGCCCTAGATCCAAATTCCCACTTCCTATGAAGTAGTCCTAGGATCGAGGGGCTATTTGATAACGAATATACACATACAGACAGCTGAGTGTCTCTAATATATGAGGTATGAAGGGGGCAACAGGGCCTTGCCTATTCCCCTCGCACCCCATTTCGTCCTGGCAGCGACATTGTAGTTGGATGCATCCTCAAGCAAGCTGGAGGGGAGAGCACACCCTTTCCCCTCGTCGTAGGGGCTGAGGTTGTGCTGCATAGAAGGAACTGGTCAGGTCTTTCTGGGCTCAACAGACAGTTAAGCAGACGGATTTTAGACTCCAGGATGGAAACTACAAACTTCCACAGGCACAATGAGATGAAAGAACATCCAACTACTTAGACACAACAACATTTTGCAAGCACTTGGCTACTGATTTATTGCATTGGCTATTAGTTTACAAATATTGGCTACAAGACAGGTCTAATGGCCAGTAACTTAGCTCTGCTGGCTTCTCATCTGGCTAAAGGACACTTCAAACAGCAAAAGGAGACAATAACATCACCGCCCCAGGGAAGATTGCTGTGATGGTGCAGTGAGCTTCCCCCAGGTCCTGCAGTTGGCAGCTTCTTATCTCCTTACCCCAACCACAGCAAAGGAACAGAGACACACCAACCAAATCTTCCTGCTGCTTACTTAGCCTATAGAATATATACAATAGCTGTAGAGGAAAAACTGTTATGTATACATCACAGTAACTGTGCAATAAATTAAACTTCAAAGTGCTTCACTTTCCTATTTACACCACCATTAAATAGTAACCGGTATTATTTTCTCAAACTACAAGGAAGTATTTAGTTAGTTAGTTGACAAGGTAAGAGTGCTCGGCAAGTACACCTGGAGGTGGGGAATGGGCTCAGCTGGCAGCTCCTCTCTGGGAGAGATTTGTGAGGAAAAAGGGACTGGAGAAGTAAGTGTGAGGGCATCTTTATGGCATCCATCCGGGGCTTTGGCAGGAATGCTGGGGTGAAATGGAAGACCAGACCTGAAGGCTTGGAAGACACAGAGAAAGCATGTAAAAAACAAGTGATGGGCCCCCTTTTTTGGGCAGCTGTTTAATGGGCAGGTCAAGCAGCAGCTTCAGTCTTGCTGCTGCCATTTCAAAGTAAAGCACTGAGAGCTTAGCAAAGCTGTCAAAGGATGGGAAGTGACACTGTGGGCCTTCTGGAGGCTGGCTTGCTGCAGGAAGGAGTTGCATGCCCTTTCTATTCCCTCACAGTGTTTGGTTAAGGCAATAACTTTATTTTAGTGCCTCTATTTTTGGGGGGCATTAAAAGCCTCTTCTCTTGTAGGGATTACTGCTCTGAGTCACCCAACTCTGTTTCCTTGTACTTTCCTAAGCACTGATCTCACTCAAAAGCCCAGAGCAGGTGTTTGGGAAACAGGCAAGCTCAAAAGCACAGGAGTCACCAAGACCTCCTTTGAACACAGAGATAAAACCAGATAGAAACACTGGATAGACTGACTCTGAGTTGAATCTCACCTTGTTTTTTCAACGCTTGAAGATCTCCCCAGAGATCATTAACTACTGCACTAAAGCCCTGTATGGTCAAGACCTGGAGACTCTTTTGCCTTGCCGAAGCCCCAGTGAGGCAGCAGTGAGAATGAGACAAACTGTGCCAAACAGAAATGGTGCCATGGGCTGATGGGGAGGGGAGGAGAGGAGAGGGGCAGACAGGACCATGGAAGAAAGTTAAAGCTTTCTCTTGAGCTTGCGGCTGGCCCCGCCACCTCCGCTCCGCTCCCGCTTCTCCTTGCGGACACAGAAGTACTTGGTGACCCTTTTGCGGCACTGCTCACACCGCACAGCGCAGCACCAGTGGAACTTGCAGTTGCAGCTGGACACCATCTCAGCTCGCCTCTCCTCCACTGCCAGCCCACAGTCCCCACACAGCCGCCGGCAGCTTCGCTTCTCCCACTTGCTGAGTGCCTTGCCCCTCTTCAGGCACTCCCTGCCCTCTGTGCCCAGCAGCCCCAGCGTCTTGTTCTCTAGGCAGTAGTCAGGAGAGTCTTCTAAATGGACCAGTTCCTTCTTGGAGATGGAGCTGAAGGTCTCGGCGATGGCACCTCGGTTGGCAGCACTGTTCCCTGCCCCCTGCAGCAAGTCCACCTTCAGGGCTTTGTGGTACCTCTCCTTGAGGTAAGTTCCCACCTCCCGAAACTCAGGCAACTGCAACCAGCAGGTCTGCGTGGTGCAGCTCCCTGACACACCGTGGCATTTGCAAGTCCGTTTCATGGTCCCTTTCACTGCCTGTAGGATGAGCAGAGAGAGGGGATTCAACAAAAAGCCCAGAGGGGTTGTTTCTATACTGCAGTGCATGCAGAAACATGGCTCCAGGCCTGTGGAGGAGTTTGCCATCAACCCTCCCTGCACCGTAGTCCTGAAGCTCACAGATTTGCTTCTCCACAGTACTCCACTCCTTGAACTGGGAGAAAGAGGACTGCAGGAAACCGCTAGCACTGTAATCACAGAAGCTTCACTACCTTGGAGCAAACATCATGCATCACTTTGTACTGCTGCCACCCCCACAAATGTTGTTTGTTCTGGACATGTGTTTTTACCCACAGCAAATTGTGATTCTTCAAGGTGAATGGTCAGAGCCAATCTGGTATGCATGGTCAGATCTGGAGGGAGAGAAGGGCTCACCTTTCTACCTGCCTCATTGTTATGCAGGTTCATAGCAGCTCTGGCATCTTGTCCAGTCTCCAGGGCATCCACAAACTGCTTGGAAATGGCTTCACCAAAGCCCACGTTATCACTGCAGCCTCCCCACAGCCAGCCTTGTCCTCCTAAGAGAGGAGAGATGTGTCCTGTCAAACAACCAGCCCCTTGCCTGTCTGGCTTTTAGCTCTGGAATGTTGGGAGTGAATGGGATGGGAGTCTGAAGTGAAGGGAGGGAACGGAGGCTGTGGAGCAAATCCAGCCTTTAACCTCACAATACTTCCAGATTCTCTCCTGTTGAGCTCATGACATTTCTACTGAGGTCTGGATAGTATGTGGCTTAAGCAGGCAGTGAAGCAGGTATGTCCTGCACAACAAATGCAGAGATTTCCAGGCTTTCTATAGAGCAGGATTCAGAAGCTGTCAATTATCATGCATTAGCAACCATACAGATAAGCCTTTGGGTCTTTACTCCTCTTCTCTCAAACTCTTACTTGAGCTCGTTCAGTCTAACTCACAGGAACAGCATTTTGCTAACTTGTATTAGCAAAATGGTGGAGGCATCCTGGTTAGAGGGAACAGATTCCCCTCCATCTGAACCAGCCTGGCACATACGTATATAGAAGGCCCTCTATTTGGCACATCCAGAGTTCTGGGATGATATTTGGCATCTTAGAAGGGTCTGATTTTCCAGTTATCAAAAAGAAACAAAGTAGTCAGTACAGAACTGTGAAACTGCACAAAAATATGCGGAGGGTACTTTTCTTAGCTGTGTGGGAGCTCAATAACTTAGCTTAGCTGACTGGAAAAAATATCACATGGTTTGCTTCTTTTCCTCCTAGAGAAAAATGCCAAATTATTTATGAAGGTTTGAAATCTGGAACATTCTGATCCTAATATGCCTTGGCGGTACATCTTGGGAGTTGTGGCTTAATGGCCTTGTGCCTCTCTTGAAAGGCCTGGCCCTGGCCTGGACTTCCCCAGGGTATTGTGGTCCCCTCTCCCAGGGCAAGTATCTCCTGGGAGATGGGTAATTGCAGTGGATGATGAAGTCCAAATCAAGAGTTGAGACTGAAGGAAGAATGGAAACCTTTCACCAGCTTGGATTCAGTGCAAAATTTGAATTGAATCACACTGTTTTGGTCAAGTCCAAAAGTTTCCTATGCCTTACAAGTTTTTAAGTTCACAATGGTAAATTTTCATAAAAAACAGATATATTTGGGGAAAGAAATGTAGCATGACTAACTTGGTTTTCCAGACAAGATAAAATTTGGTGCGTCATTGCTCAAAACTCTTCCTTTGCTAGAGATAGGCATTCCCAAACCATGGACAACTAAGCACGAGTGACTGTTTTCAAAACTATTAGCCAGTAAAGTAAATTACTAAATACTGGACACTCTAGAGGAGTTTATCATAAACTGACACGTACTGACTGCCCAGTGTGGCTGGGCAGGGCATGGCTTTTAAAAGATTTTGAACACTTTAAATTTGACCTCTTTCCATTCGAAACAAAAAAACTAAATGTCATTGTTTTCTGTGAAAGCTGAGTGGAGAGCTAGAGTGGTGCAGCCTGGAGTTCCACACCTTGGGGTGCATAGTGGCTGAGAACCTGGGTACCACTGTGACATGAACAGCGTGAAGGCTGCGTGCTGCCATGTGGTTGTCCTGGTTGTGCTCTTGTGTGCTTGCCATACTGACAGATGCTGGAGAGGTTTATGAATGCCATCCTGCTTTCCTTCCTGGTCATTCTGCTCTGGGGCCACCCTGGTCCTGCAGACCCTGGGATCCCTGTGGTCCCTGATCAGCACTGCTCTAACAAGGCCTGCCATTTAGATGCATGGCATGAGTTCTGCTCCTCTGCCTGTATGATACTGTCATTGTCTCCAGCAGCTTGAATAGAGTTCTTCTTGATTTGAACCAGGGAAACTGCAACCCCTTCTACTGCTCATTCAAAAATTAATGGAAAGCATCAAGGACTTGGCCTCCACTGGTGTAAACTGGAGGTGCCTCTGTTAGCTTCCACAGAGGTACTGTGATTTGCTTACTTTGAACTGCCTCAGAGTTACTTTGGTTTGAACCAGGCAAAGCTCTGCTCTGGACATTATTTCCAGGTGCAGGGACCAGGAAGGAGAGGTGTTTCTGCATGCCTCAGTGGAGAAGAGCTTCTTCTGCTGCCTGGGACATGAGTGAGGAGTGGCAGTTCATCTCTCCTTACCCAGCTGTCCATTGCGGGAGTCATCACAGCCACAGTTGTCAAAATCCCCCAGACTGCAGTTCCGGGTCAGCGTGTACATGACGCCTGCAGAGCTGATGGCATGGACAAAGGCGGTTTCTCGGTTTGCTGTCCAGCGGGAATACAAAGAGAGCAGATGTGCTAAAGATTTCATGGCAAGACCGCTGTTAAAAATTACTCCTGCAGGAGTCTGCGTAGGAAGAGATCTGCAGTGGGGAGAGCTTTGTGGGGTGGAGAGGAGGCCCTGCATGTCAGACTAGCTTAGTTTGGGCTTGAACTACATAAAGACAGAAGCTCCCAAATTTGATCCAGACTGATGTATGCCATTTCAAAGGGTGTAGATGAGATAGCATGTGGCTGTCCTGTGGGGCTCAGCAGTGGTGATATAGCACAGACAGCCAAATGTCCCCCACTTCTCACTAACACACCCCAGAGGGGAAGGGACCCTCTCCAAGGATCAAAGAAGTCCTTCCTCACAGCCCCCTTGAGCCTTACCTTCTGCTGGAAGGACTCTGAGCAGGATCGGTACCTACTCACCAGGATCGGTGTAGGGATCATCAGCTGACTTCACTGAGCCTTTGGCTTTCATTTAATACATTCTTGCTGGCAACGTGTGGATCTGAGCAGATAACCTTGACAGGAATGATTCAGGGACCTGCTCCTGGTCCCAGCATGGGACTTTAGCTGCAAATCTCTCCTCAAGGTCCCACTCTGAAACCTCTGCCTCCTCTGCCTGTCCTGGTCCCTTGTCCTGTAGCCCCGGTCCCTTGTCTGCTGCCAGTCCCACCATAGGCCTGAAGCTCTCCTCCACACCCAGGTCCTGCCTTTACAGGGCAGGTATCAGCTCAGCCCAGCATCATATGTGGGTCTAGAGGGCCAGATATGCACTGAAATATTTCCTGGGACCTGCAAACAGGTAAGGAATGGGATACAGTAACAATGACCATAGCCCTGTGCTCAGCAGTGGCCCAGGTCAAGGATGCTAGATTTCTGCCCAGGGTGATTCTGACATCTGGAAGCTGGTGGGAAGACTTTTCTCCTGCCTCTTGGCCAGAACACAGCCACTGATGAACTCTTTCCTGCTCCATCTAGCCATATCCCTCTGCTTGCCAGACCACCACCCCATGCTGGTTCTCAGCCTCCCTGGGATACCCTGGGACACCATCTAGGTGTGGCATGTTCAGCAGCCCATGTGCAGGTCAGGGTGGTGTATCCTTGTGGGAAGGCAGTTGTGTAAGTGTTGGTCCTGTGCAAATTGGGGTTTGGCAGGTCCAGAGGTGATGCCAGCATTGTGAGGCTGCCTTGTGTTGAAGCTAGATCCCAGTGTATCTGGGAGCTGATGGGTGAAGGGATCTCCTGGAGAGATCCCTCTGGGGCTTTCCTGGGAGATGCACATCCCAGGTGGGGATGGGGAAGAAAAGGAGGCACTTGAGGAGAGAGGAGGGGGCCATGGGCTCTAACCTGTAGCAAGGGGGTCCCAGTAGTGGTATCCAATGCTTTCCTTACCGCTGCGCAGCCCACCGTGGCTGGAGAGCTGCAGTGCCCTCTCAGGACAGTTCCAGCGGTCCCAGGCGAACTGGAATTTGCACTCCTCGATGCCGCTCTGTGCCCCGGCTGCCACACTGCTGGAGTAGATGAGATAGGCCTAGGAGCAGAGCAGTGTGTCAGGACAGAATCATGTATTTTCAACTGAAAATAACCTGCATGCCAAGTTACAGAGACAAGGTATATGGAGCTGAGGAGGTCTCCCAGGCTTGGCTTTTCTGGGAAGCAAAGCTCACCACCAACAGCAGCAAACGTATTTCCTGCTGTGCTGGGTTGGAGCCTGAGCCTTCCAGAGGGAGAAGGCTGAGCTCTTGGCTGTTAGCCACATTAGAGGCTGTTAGCCTCTGCCATGGGGAACTCCTTATCTCTCCAGCATGAGAGGAGGCAGAGCCTTCTGCTCAGAGATCAGGGAGCTCCAGGCCAGCAGGTCCCTCAGCATGCCTCCTTCTTCACTGCAGCCCAGGGGGACAGCCAGTGCTTTGGGGCAAGGTTGCTCCACCAATGGATTGAGAGCTGTAGAAAGGGCTAGATGGGCCTGGAGGTGTTCTTGGGGTATAGTCAGAACAAAAACTGGGTATATTTTACAACTGCTTCTGGTTAGAAAAAAAAGCCCCTGAAAGAGGAAAGCGAGGATGCGAGGGGGTCAAAAATACTGAACAAGGTCCTGACAATTCTAGTTGTGCTCCTTGAGGAAGTATGTTTTACAGAGCTTACAAAAGATACTTTTCAAATGGATCAGTGTGAGTTCTGATGCCAACCTGATCATCAGGAAGCGATAGACGATGGGTAAGGGCCTCAGCTGGTGTCAATAGACAAATCTTCAGAGTCTGAACCCAACCAGCTTAAAAGAATCCCAGGTTAGCATTGCTCAGGGATGATGCAGCCTAAAAAGCTGTGGCTCATAGCAGGTCTTTCCTGGCCCTTCTCTTCCTTGTTGCTGGAAACTTAGGGGTCAGAGGAGCTCTGGCCAAGGCTGGGTGGAGAGGAGTGGGATGGAGGAGCCCCTCTCTCTCTCCCTGGGTTTAGTGAAATCAGGGAGAGAGATCAAAGGGATTTCTCTTACCTTGGGGCCCGTCATCAGGAAATTATTCACTGACCTGGAAGACAGAGACAGTGTCAGCAAGGAGGGGGTGATGGCGGAGGGTCCTGGGGAATGTCAGGCATGCCAGAGCTCTTCTCTCACTCCCCCTCAGTCTGCCTGTCTCCTGACTGAAGGCACCTTTGGTCTCTCTCTCATCTCCCCTTGCTGCTCCCTGAGAGACAGGACCATGCCATCTCCTTCCCCACACCCTGCTCCCCTCAACCAGCCTGTACTGGGCTTCAGCCCCTTCACTGCTCTCTCCTTTTGCTTTCCTCTGCTCAGCTCCCTTTGTACCAATGCACTCATTATTTTAATGTTTTCCTCTTCCCCCTGCCTTGCTTTTTACCTCAGCAAACTGCTGCTTGACTTAACTCAGAGTAGCATTTCCCCCAGCCCTAGGAGCTGGACTGTGTGCCACCACCATTCTCCCTGAGGGACCACGCTGAGGGAAAGAGAAGTTCATACCACTGCTCCTTTGCAGTGTCCCAGCCACATCCCTCCAGATCGCAGTCCCTTCTTTTCCTGCAGTGCAGTTTTTCTGACTGCCCACACTGTCCTCTTGGTCAGGTTATGGTGATGGCTGAACATAAGTATATGTGTCCTCCATATCCTGCCGGACACTGTGGAGGAGACGCTGGGAGTTTGGGATGGATGGGAGGCCTAGCCAAAATTAAACTTTATAGTGTTCCCACTGAAGGTGTGGAGGGATCATCCCAAGAGCCAGGCAGTGTGTCCTGTCTCCAACACTGTCCCCAGGGGCTTGCAGAACTGACACTGTCTGGTATGAGTCTTTCTCCAGTAGGAAAGACTTTCAGCACAAACACACAGTCAGCATTAGGACTCTGTGTGGTGCACTGACCACCATATGGAATCTGGAGGATGGCTGGGTGTATCCTGCTTAGCCATTTCATGGTAGAAAGGACTGACACTTTGAAAAGGCCCAAGAGCCAACTCCAAATATCGCTAGTCAGACAGGAAGTGAGAAAAGAGAGATGTCTCCTAGAAACACCTAATTCCAGCCTCTCCAGGTTTGCAAAATACCCTCATCCCTGTCTCTGGTGAGTCTCTGGAGTATCTCCCCTGCTGGCACCCCAGAGAAATGGGTGAGTGCTGTTATTCCCCATGGAGGACACCGAGGCCAGAGACGTGGCATGAGTGGATTGAGACCTTGCAGTGAGTGAGTGATCAGGAAAATGATAGAGCATGAACTGATAAGAAACTGTGCCCTTCGGTTTCTTGAGATGGTGTTCTGCTTCAAACGACCCACAGGTATCTCCCTGCTAAGGCAGAGAAATGTACTGTCCTTTTCTGCTACAAATCCAGCACAGACAGTGTGGGGGTATCCATAGGCAGAAGCAGGCACTGCTGTCCCAAGCTGGGGGACAAAGTGCAGCCATGCTGCAGCCCTGCCATAGACACAGGGGCAGACAGGGTGGCAGGACTGGTGCCCAGACATCAGACACATGACAGATTGAGAGAGGATGTTGCCCTGCCTTGGAAAACTGTTCCTGCAATTAGTGAGCCCATTTTACCTCTGCTACAACTGCCCTCACAGAGATCCTCTCTGAGGTACACCACAAAAAGGAGGTCTCACTACTTTAGCTTGGTCAAAATCACAAGAAACTTGATCTTTGCTGTTACAGTTTAGAAAACGTTGAGAGAATGAGCTTGCAAGATTTCACTCTAGCAATTCTAACTATTGGCGGGGAGGAGGGGGGGAGTGGTTTGTTTGTTGGTTTTGGTTTTTTGTGGGCATTTTTTGGTGAAAATATGCAAGAGATAACAAAGCTTGTTTTGGGAAAGATTCAAAACCAAGTGGGCTGTGCCAGGGCACTGCAAGAGCAGGAGATCCTTTCCCTTTGTTCCAGGCTTGGGGTTCAGACCCAGCTGTGCATCAGCCCTCATGGGTACTTTAGCACTAAGTCGATGGTTGTTTTGCAGAGTAATTTTCCTTTGGAAGCTGCTTCTGCATTGTACAGCTAATTAAATATTTCCTGGGACTTGGAGAGACGGCATCTGTAGCTGAGTGATTAGAGCATTGGGTGACCTGAATCACACAGGGCCATGAGCCTGGGGCTAAGCAGACTGTGTAAGCTGCACGGGTCCCCATCCTAAAACAACTGGGTAGCAGCATGAACAAGTCATTTTTCCATCTGGTTTTCCTCCTGTCCTTTACCTTGACCTGGAGTGCTTTGCTATGGGAACCACACTCAGGATGGTGTCGGTGTGAATCTGAGCCTCTGGTAGCAGCTATGAGAAAACTGTGGTAAAATGTGCCTGTGTAGGCAAGAACTAGAAAATTGCAAGTCCTCTCTTATCTTGCTTTTGTGGCCAAAGCAAGAGATAACATCCCATCTGCATTGCTTTCTATGTGGGTAGGAAAACCCAAATTCACAGTGTACAAGAAGGTTTTGCCTCAAGCCCTTGCTGGAGTCATCTTGGATTAGGAACATCTGAGCAGTTGCAAGGGTGGCTTTAGGAGGACAAGAGTAATCCACAAATTCAGGGTTTACAGCAAACCGTCCTGTTAGCAGGAGTCAATTGACATGACTGTATTGAAGCAAAGGATCTGTTCCTTCCAGGATAAACCTCAAGGTTCACAAAAAGGTCAAGTTCAGGATATGCCAGTTCGCCATCTGCAGCTGAACAAATGATACAGTAGCAATTTCCCAGCAGGATATTCTAAACATTTTTATGAAGTCAGAGTCAGAAGGCATTTTCCCTGAGCTCTTGGATCAACAGGCAGGCATGCTGCTGGGCGGGTTTGTAGGACTTAGACAAGTAAAGGATTCATTTAGACTTGACACCCCAACATTTAACTCTTGCAGCTACAAGTAGGTTCAGGAGAAGAGAAGCTGGGACTGTTGTGTGGCTGGAAGCTAAATGAAATTTTTCTTATTTATTGTTGAGAGGGAAGGAAAGATAATAATGGAGACAGAATCTGTGTGCTTTGTCTTTGATGATTTAGCTAAGAAAAATGCATCTCCATTCTGTCTAGTCTCCAGTAAGGGCACAAAGCAATTAAGCCACAAGTTTCACAGATATAGTGCAATATTGATGATGCCACTAGAATCATCTCTGTGCTGCAAACAGGAATTACTACAAAAAGGAATCTTTCTTCATGTGTTTTCTCTGTAGTGTGATTTTTAAAAAAAATATTTATTTATTTCTACTAAATTTTCACATTATTGAGAAGGAAAGCAGAATGTCATCCTAAATAACTAGCTAGCTGCATCTACAGCGGGTGTCAACTGGCCCAATTCCCATGACTTTGCTGACTTGTTAAAATCACACACATGAAAAGAAACACTTGAAGTCCTTTCTCTTCTCTGAGAAAGCTCACAGG
Source organism: Calyptomena viridis (assembly GCA_013390005.1). Classification (NCBI taxonomy): domain Eukaryota; kingdom Metazoa; phylum Chordata; class Aves; order Passeriformes; family Eurylaimidae; genus Calyptomena; species Calyptomena viridis. The sequence goes on from WEIV01009522.1 coordinate 603,559, forward strand.
GTTTCTAGCTACATAAACCACTTTCTCTCCACCTTCCAACTCCAGGACAGTGTTACACAGACTGAAATGGAGCAGATTCAAACCTCAGCAGGTAGAGAGAGGAGACCCACCGAGTTCCTCAGCCTTCTCCCCAGCCTGTGCAGAGCCCTGGCCAGAGTACACTGCTTCCCTCACTGCAACTCTATATCTCCAGGTAAAAAGCAAATATAGGGCAAGAGATTTTAATTGCATCCAATATTAGGAAATTATCTCAAAGCTAATGAGTATCTATAGCAGGAGTTCTCTATCATAGTTTTATTGAATCTGAAAGCAAAGAACCCTGCCAAGAAGCTGTCCATAGTTTACACATATCAAATACTAATAAGTCTCTGATAATTCCATCTTAGTTACAATTGTAACCAGTAACAGCACCCCATTCCCCAGTTTAATATGCCCTAGGAGCCTTATCTATTCTCCCATTAAAATATTTGTTTGATACCTTATTATGCACTCAGGCTACTGTGCTGCTGGTTCAGCTCTTTAGAAAATTATAAAGCTGTATTTGGATCTTTACTGTCATTATTGTACACATAGAAAATGGATAGAATTTCACTTTGGATCTGAATTTCACTCTCAAGTATGAACTCCCCGAGGTTTAGAAAACCAGGGAGGCTGGAAACTAAAGGCAGTCCCACAGCTGAAGTGTAAAAGAAAAATAAACCATTCAGAAACAAACTGTCACATTAGAGATTGTTACATTATTCCCACAGGATGGGAGACTGGGCAGCAACTCAATAACATTTTGAGCTTTACTTTTTTTTTCCTCCCCTTAATTTCTCTCTATGTTATTATATTTATTTGGAGTTTTTATGCAATACTGACATTTTGATCATCTAGAAATATACTGTTGAATAGTCAGTTAAATGGCAGAATTTAATCCACACTCAGAGGAGGGAAGTGGCCACATATATACAAAAAAAAATTTTTGTTGTTCTATATTGCCCCCCCACCAGCTGTGATTTAATTCTTGTGATTAAATCACAGGAAAAAATTAATTTGTGTTTTAAACTGTTGGATTAGATAAAGAAAACCAAGAAAAATTTCAAACAGTATAATTTTGGGATTCCCACAAACTTTGCTTTTTTTGTCTTCAACAAAGACAAAAGACAGGTCAGTAAAATGATGATTTCAACTCAAGGTTGCAATTTTCCTTTCTCTCAGGAGCTCATGAGCAACATATAGAGAGAAACTGGGTTATCTTGATCTATAAAGTTTTCTCTTAGATAAAAACCTCTGAAAGGCAGAAAGGGAATTTAAACATTCAACTTTGGATTGAAAATGTTTCAGATTTCCATACATAACTCTACTTTGTGTACTGAAATTTCTTTCCTTTGAATTGTTTCTTTAAAATGTTGGTTTTTTTTTTCTTTCAATTTATTCCAAACCTGTTTTTATTGAGGAAAGCATGCACAGGAAGAGCAGAAAATAACAATAAAATCAGCATGAACTCTTGCCTAGCCTTTCTGCAGAACATAATATTCCCCTTGTCCCAGAAAGGAGATTTATCTTGAGCTTTCCTCTTTACAGTATTTAGATATATACAAATTGTTGCACATTGTCTTAATGAATGGAGTAGAAAAACTCTGAAAGAACATAAATTTCACTCCTAGACTAACAGGAATGAGTTCCCATTTACTATTTAGTTTCTCTTTCTGTAATTTTGATTTCTTCGTCCATGGTAATAACCCTAGAGATCTGCTACGGGGAAGGCAGGGGATTTTAGTCGTTGAATAGGAAAAGACTTGCCTTGTCATTAGAGATAAATCTGTATCCCACTAAGCAGATTCCCCAGGGCATCACAACAGTGGAGGATAAACTTTGGATTCTCAGTAAAAATTATATAGGAAAAAAAAATGGGCATGGGACTGATGTACTCTGCAATGAATGATACAAGACTTGATGTAAGTATAATCTCTGTCTGTTCATCCTTATAGAACTTTTCTGGAAATAAATATAAAACCTCCCTTAGAACAGAGCAAGAGGTCCACAGGAGATGGCCACAGATTTGTGCACAGTGGCACTGGTCTGACGGGACTCAGGTGGTTGGAAACCAAGCTGCAGCAATCTCCGTACCAAAAGCTTCTCCCAGGAAATCCTAATACATGAATTTCAGATGTGTAATTCTGACTCTGTGTCTGCCAAGGAGCCTGGATCTCGGGCTGCTCATCCGAAGGGATACTCCTGTGGATCTAACTTACCCCTGCCAGATCTGCGCTCTTAATTGGGGACTTTCTTCTTCGGGGAACATGAGAGAAGCCCCACTTGATTGATTAAGACAAGAGACAAGCTGACTGAGCCTCTGGAAAAACAAGTCCGTGGCTGTTCCATTGGGTTACCTTCCCAGCTGGAAGTGAGGGGCTAGGTCCTCCGCATCTGCTCTCTATTTTAGCCGAGCTCAGGATTTGGCCCATAGGTATTGTTGGGAGGCACAGGAGAAAAGGGGGACTTTCACAGATCTAACCTCTCTGCCAATGAGTGTGTCGGGACTTAGTTAAATATCTGGTTCCATTAAAGGCAGAACTGAGCTAAATGGGAAAGAGGGGACATTTAGGAAGGTGAAGAGGAATTTCCTTAGGGTATCCCGGAAGAGCACCTGCCTGTGACACAGACTGAGGTGTTCTCAATACTCACCAAGCACAGCAGGATTGGAAGAAGGGAGTGAGGAAGAAGATGCCCAGATAAGGGTCCATGTGAAATATAAAATCCAAATAAAGAGGGAGAAAGGAGATCATAAAAAAACCCAACTTGGGTACCACCACAACCAGAGAAAAGGAAAAAAAAAAAAAAAAGAAACACAACTAAATTGGGGAAGGGATGGAGTTATTTTCCACCCGGCAGTCCCGGTGTGATGAAGAGGCGTATGCCTCCTGAATCCCAACTTCTGTGAAGGGCAACTAATCCTAAAGTAAGAGCTAAAGGGGGCTGGTGAAATGGAGCCGCAGAACTTCCTAAGAAGAGATTATCTACTTAATTAAAGATTTTTTTTTCCCTAAGTCCTTCAGCCAATCAGGATTCAAGTGCCAGAGAGAGATTGAACTGATGAAAAGAACACCCCAGGTTCCTTGAAGACAAATGCACCACGAAAAGGATAAGAGGGAGGGAAAAGGGGAAAACAAAAAAAGAACAAAAAAAAAAAGGAAAAAAAAAAAAGATCGAGAGAGAGATAAAGAAAGAGACAGCAAATCCCCTAAAGTAATCACTAGATTCAATCTCCACCAGCACTGTCCTGACTCGCCATCGCCTGCAAAGGCAACTGGAAGGGAGGCTTTTGGAGTGCTCTCACCTCCTGTCTTGGAGACACTGCTGAGGCTGGGGTGCACTGAGTGTTTTGGGATGGGGGCTTGGGTTCAGGCTATCTCCATCCGCTGCTTGGGTCACAGATAGGTGAATATTGTCTCTGCCTCAGTCTCCCCCAGGAGTTTAGGGAGATCAGGGCTAGTTCACACCTCCATCTGCTTCTCCTTCATTATGGTGACCTGCTCTTTCTTCCTATGTCCTGTTTGCATCATGCCCTTTTTCCCCAGGAAAAAGGCTCATACTAAACATTCCCATTCCCCCTTAATTTTTTGCTTTTAGGGCTTCCTATAAAGTCTGTGAGAAGGGCTATTTGGTTTGAGAGGGTTAGTGGTCTCTCACTGAGGGTTTATCCCTCAGTCTAGCAGCCAACAGCTGCTAGAGCTACTTAGCCCATGCCTGCTGGCAATGTGGGACATTCCAGTACTGTCACACCACCCACCACAGACACCCTGACTGGCCCCAGACCAACATGACCAGCTGTGCCACTGTATCCCAAAGATGTAGGAGAATCTTCTCCACACTGTTCAACTGAATTTTGTGCTGTGGACATGATCAGCCAAAACACGGGCTGAGACCAGTCAAACTCATTTCATCCAGGGAACAGCTGCCAGGCAGAAGGGCTGGAGTTGGGAAGGATTTGAAGAGGACCAAGAGCCTGTGGCTGAGCCATCAGGCAGAGCTGTGTGGAGGCTGAGCTTTGCTCGGGAACACCTTAGGTGGATGAAAGTCCCTCCTGGGCCACACAGTCTCAAGGAGGGAAACTTGCCCAGCAGAGATTTGCTCTCAGACGAACTTTGGCCATCTCACACCATGCCCAGCTATGCCCTGGCCAGGCCTGAGCTGTGCACAGCACATAGGACACTGCTGACAAAATACAACCTTTGCCCAGAGTGCTGCTGACCCAGCCAGGGCAGCCCCTCATTCCATGGGTGGCTGGGCACTTTGTGGGCACCTAGGAAAGGAGAAAACACAACTACCAGCAATTGATCCCAGAGTCAGCTGTGCCTCCCAGCTGTGTCCTATTACAGCAAGGCTGATGGCATTTGCACTCATTAAAGCCCCAGCTCCTAGAACCATAGGTATTTTAAAAACAAAGGTGTTATTTATGCTGAGAAAAAGACTGAAAATTTATCTAGTAGAAAATCCTAGAAACTGAAAGGTAAGGGAAATAAGCCCTTTATTTATTTTTACATTATTTTTTATTATTAATTATATTGAAATATAATTTCAATGCTGTGATGTTTAGTAGTGTATAATGTTTTGGTGGTCTAATTCAAGTAGTGGGGATAGCTGTGCTCTCCATCCCAGGCTGTCCTGGACCTGGTGTAGGAAGCAGCTGCAAAGGCTGCTGCTGCCTCAGGGGAGCTGAGGGGCTGCCTAGAGGCTCAGTCCACTGGGACAGCCCTGGTGGAATGCAGGGGATGCCAGCACCCTGCACTTGGCATCTATTTCCTATAGATGGTGAAGAATTTCCAGTGGTTTCTTGTATGTCTCCAACTGCCTTTTTCAGGACTTTGAATGAGAGTTTTCACATCTCTCTAGTCTGGCAGAGACAGCATTTTGGAATCATGCAATGCTTCAGACATGTCTTCACCGGCTGGAAAGGAAGGACACCATTGGGTTCACTAGGGTGAGCTGGTTTTGTTACTCCGAGACAAATTTAGTAAGAGGATTGCAAAAAATAGGAAAAAACTAATTGTAGGTGATCAGAAATAAACAGGTGGAATTAGTTTTTTTTAATTAACTGTTACAAGAGGCAGCCAGGCCTTTTTCCAAGCTCATACAAGCACCAGCAGCTTCAGAAACAGCAGCCTTCCCTGTCAACTTCTAATTCCTATTAAATACAACGGTCACTTTCTTGGAAATAAGCATGTTTTCCAAACCAAAGAAGCTGGAGGCAAAGCTTGAAACAAAACTGTCCCAAACATGTCTCAAAGCATTTAATTACAGCTCTCAAAAGCTGTTTAAAGGACTCTATGAAGCACTCTCTAAAGAAATGGGATGCAAAATTGTTTTATAATGTTCCTCAAATGTTGTTATTGTTATTGACAAAAGCTCTGTAAATTTCCTAGAATGGACCCAGAGAGCATCAAAATATGTTATGGCAAGGACTGGTACCTTACCCCACCTGACCCACTGGCCAATACAGATCTCTTCTGACCTTTGCACTAAGTGCTGTAGTGTGTGTTTGACTGTTTGCTCATGCCCCAGAATGGCAGGCAGGGCTTGAAAACAAGAGATAGAGAACCTACCACCAAGTGTGGTAGTTGCTTCCAGTTTGTTAAAAATAGCAAACCAAAATTTTAATATAAGATGTCTATATTTAATTTCCAGAGTACAGAGAAAATCTGAACTGTCCTAAAGGAACTTGTACAAGTAGTCACAAAAAACTTACAAAAATAAGGCCTGTAACACTCTTGCTACCTTCCATCCTGGTACCAATGCCACTGATGGATATAAAAAAAGAGGTTAAGAAGTGAGGGTAATAATTCCAAGTCTGGCTTACAGATATCTCAGAAGATTATAGGTGTCAACGCAAAGTGCTCAAAGGACAGATTTGTTAAAGCAAAATGGCCATTAAATGGTCAAGAAGGAATTCAAAGTCTCTTATGTTAAAAGATATGTAAAAAGTATGAGATCAAAAGCAAAAGAAATTAATGTTGTCTAGGCAGTACACAGAATTCAACTCTGAAAGAACTGCAATAGTCTTGGAAAGGTCCAACTTCCAACTTGACTGCAGCTTTGCCTTTTGCAGCAGCTAAATACAGTTTTGATAGTGTCTAAAGCCTGTCAAAACATCCACCAGCATCCCAAGAAAGCCTAAGTGTTGCTCACAGTCCTGTATTGAACATGCCCTGTGCTATTCTGCTTCTACAGTCTGTAAGTGGCTCCAGAAACAAAGCCAAATAAAAGCTGGGGAAATAAAATAGCTTTCATGAGATCGACTAGCATGCAATTAAAGAAAACATGGGGTTTTTTAGCATTTTGGCTCTGAAAAGACAGGAAAGGTGCTGGTGTGCCCAGAAGCCTCTCTGTTTATTTTTGTGTTTAGCTCTATCAGCCATGTGTTTGGCTCTATCAGAGATTGTGCCATTAAAGACATATTGACACACCAGGACACATGAATGGCTGTGTGACTTCTTCACTATAAGCTTGATTTTGTGATCTTTATGTTCCCTAACATTGCTCTCTGCATGGGTGACGCACGATGAGCAGCCTCCTGCAAGGTCTTCTTGTGCTTTACCATTATTGAACATACCCTCACATTCGTGAGTTATCCTTACAGTTCATGCAAGGACAGCTCAGTGAATGAACTGTGAGACTGGACATATTCATCACACATCTCATAATAAGTGACTTCTGCCCAGCTGTGGGGAAGGAGAAGGGTCAGATGTTTAGGCTGTTCTTCAGTTGCTGGAGAAAACCTTAAGGTGTGCACAAGAAACCAAGAAAATTATTTGACATTAGAAGGGTCAGAAATGTTGCAATGGCTGTAGAGGTTTGGTTCAGAGTTCAAGGCGTGGACACCTACGAAGCATTTTCCATCTGCACCTCTCAAAGTGCCTCAGTGAAACAGTTTCCACACTTTTCCCATTTTACAGGATACAAAACTGATGCCTGGAGTGAGCCACGCAGCAGTTTGAGGATAGATCCAGCATCCCGCATCTTAGGCTGGCCCCAGCTTCCATCTGATTAGTCTGATGTTCAAGGCATCCAGTTTCAAGAGAAAGGCAAAGAACTTTAGGGAAACATCCTCTTTAGCCATGGTATGTAGAAGTTGGCTCTGCCCTGAAACCAAGTAAGCTTCAAAAGCTCTGGTTCATCCTCAGCATGGGCTACAATGATTCCTGTATCACATATGCTCAGTTACAGTCGTAGAGGAATGGTCTTGCTGTGAAAGTGACTTTCACAGGCTCATGCTGTGTTGACCAAAAAAAGTATTTCTTTTGAGAGTTCAGAAAGCAAGTATGAGTCCAGGTCATCTTTTTATAGAAACCACAAACCAGGCAACTGAGTACTGTGAGAGGGAAAGGAACAGAAGTGCTGAGAGGTGGATATCTGGGGATGAAAATCAAAGGGAAGTGATGAGCTGAGGACAAGCAGGATCAGCTTGGGGAAGAAGAACAGTGGGAGTGGGAGGGAAATTATGTATAGCATTCCAGGAAGGTGTAATTATGATGAGCAGGACTGAGCAATTCAAAGCACATTCCTGGCTGGCTGGCAGTTGGTGAGATAACCCCTGGAGGTGAGAGGGACCATACTGAGTTCCCAGATCTAGTAACATATCCTGGCCACTTACCAGCCACATCTCTCTCCTGTCCCCATGCACCCCAAAGAAAAGCCTGACTGCCATGTGGACTGGCACCTATAGAGCTCCCCAGCATGGCCCTTTGGGGACCAGGAGCCCATGCCATGTGCTGCTGCTCATCCTGGACACACAACATTTTTCAGAGAGCTTTGCTCAGGCCACCAGAGGCAAGATCAGAGTCATGGGACGTGTTACAGGCACCAATGTAGGTGGCTCTGCAAAAGGAGCCTCCCTTCAGCACCCACAAGGGCTCTGCCTCTCAAGGGGGAAATGTGCTTTGCTCTTGCCCCCTGCTCATGAAGAAGAATCCTGTACTGGCCAGAAGGACTAGTAGCTGGAATGGAAAAGGGCTATGGATTTGAGAGACATGGAGTTCTGTGGACTAGAGGATGAAGCAGGTAAATCAGGAAGATGGTTCAGCAGGACAGTGTAAATAATTGCTAGTTTGGGTCTTTGGCAGACCTGAGGAACCCGAGAAAAATCTACATGGGAGCTGCTTAAATGGGTTGACTGTTGCACCAGAGACATATATTTTGTTTCCCTTTGAGGCTCCCAGTGTTCCCCTCAATACTATTGTTATCAGGAGTATTTGTAAACAAAACATTTCAAACTGTAAGAGTTAAGCACTAAGACTTCCCAGTAACATACTTCAAGCTTCTTTAGCCAAAACTGTTCACAAGCTCTTTGGAACCCGTAACTTACAACTGGGTCTCCTTTACCCAAATCAGTTTGCTCAGCTCTAGTGCAGAGAGACTGACTGGTTTGGAGTCTCTTTTGTGAGGCTGACAGGAGGAGATTTAGCTGAGGGATTTACACAACCCTGTGATCTTTTTCATCTCTAATTTGCTATGCGGTCTGATGACCGTGCAGCGGCACCCGTAGGTCTGAATTACCCTGTAATTTGTCCCTCTGACGAGCCAGCTCGCCGTGTCGAAGCCAGCAGATGGTGCTCCCAGCTTGGCCTGCAGCCGGGCTGAGGCTCAGCACTGCAGCAGAAGAGCATTCTTGGATCGCAGGGGTGCAGGGAAGTGCTTCTGTGCTGGACATGGCCATGTCCCGTGCAGACAACAGGCTCTATAGGGGATCCAAGCTTAAAAATTCTCCTTTCCTCCCTCCCTGCTTCTCCAGACCAAGCATCTTGAGGATTCAGCATGAGTAAAGTCCAAAAATTATTCTGACTGGCTGTGTTCACAGCAGTGGTGTGGAGCTGCTGGTGGCTGTGCCTATGGGTGGAGGACAGCAGCACCCGGGTGTGAGCTCTCTGCCTCAGAGTGCCACAGTGCAGCTGCTACACATCTGCACACTTCCCACAGGCCAGCCACCGTGGCAGCTGATGAGCCTTCTACCAGCACCTGGCTTTAGCTCAGGAAGGATCAGATGCTCATCAGCTCTCAGCAGGGAATTGGATGTAAAGCCATCAGCAGTATGCACAGATCTGTATCCACACTTTTTCACAGGCCCTGGGACAAACCCCAAGGTCATGGTCCTGTGAATCTGGCTCAGCTCTTTGCCCTACAACAGCAACAAAAACTGCTCTGGGCTAAGTCCAGTGAGGTCCTTCCTCTTTGCCTACAGATGACTATCACGACTAACCTCCTGCATTTACCAGAATGAGTCAGACCTGTAAATCATGAGACCAGCCTGAAAATAAAACATAGTGCAAGCTATTTGTGTCCAACCTTTAAGGTACTCTTGGGGCTTGTTTCCCCTGGAAATGGCAGTGCTGGGAACATGCTCTTCTCTCTTATGAAAGGCAACCCGACAGTTTTAGGCTGTGGGAAATCAGGCTTTTCAATGAACACCCAATTGTCAAAAGGCTTGCCAGAAAATACAGGGGGTAGTGAGGCCGAGCGGGCATGTAGGACCTCTCTGTGTTGACCAAAACTTGCTGAATGTGGGTCCTGGCTGTTTGCCTGAGAGATCTCACATGTTCAGTGTTCGTACACTAAAATACTGGATCTTTTTTGCTCTGTCCTTGGCCAAGAACTTTTCTTGGCCTTCGGTGTAATACTTGTTGCTACTCTTCACTTTGGGAGTGGCTGCATTTTAGTGGTGAGCATCAGATCAGCCCATGGGGTGCGGTGGCCCCCAGCAAGCTGTAAGCAAAGCTGAATCATTTCCTAATAAAACCCAGGGTGCAGGATCTGGGTCCAGCATTTCCTGGTGTCATCTGCATTGACTGGGACCACCTCTCTTGGCAGAGCAGTCAGACAGTCCCAATAAATGGTGATGATGATGATCTTGGAGGCTGAATGACAGAGATGAAGAAACAGCTCCAAGATAGTCGGGATAAACAGGCACCACAAAATCTATCACCAATCCTTTGTAAATGCCACTGCTGACAGAGCTACTACATAGCTTTCTGTCAAAATCTTAAGTATGAAGCACTTTTATTGCCGATTGTTGGAAGAATGTTGCAGACACACTGTTGTTGGACAACCCTGATCTCTTTTATAAGTGTCCCAAGAAATAGGCCAAGAAATAAAGCATCACTTTTGTTGGCCTGTTGGGGATAAGCCCCTTGGCTTTCATACTGCCAGCCAGGACAAGGTTTTACCACTGATAAGGGCCACCACAAAGAGGTGCTTTATTGAAACACAACGTTCTCTGAAGGACATGTTTCTTTTCCTGTGTAAATGGACCAGATATTTTGGTTACAGGCTAAGAGCATGGTCTATGTCCTAATCAAGATTTTCCCTGAGTCCTAGAAAACAGATCCAGAGAGCGAAGGAAAGATAATTGTGGCTAGAAATAATAAACCTTTTCTGAGTGCCATCATTGAATCATGGGTAGGAAAGATGACTTCACGCTGATCAGGTGCTGCTGAGAGGAGTCAATGCATGGCAACAAAGTTTGGTCTGGCCAGGTTAAGTTAATTTGTTACAACTGACAGCAGTCAAGCTTTCTTTGTATGAATGTTCAAAAAAATCACGCTTATCTCACCTCCATCACTGCAGCATCCCAGGACACGATCTACTGCAACCTCTTAGTACGCTTACGAAGTGTCAGCTATTGACTAGAGGCTTGTAACTGGGGCAAGGCACAAATAATGACTTGCCCAGACCCAAGCAGTGAAATGATATCTCATATGGTACATCTGCGCTGAAAAACAGACCAGAGTATAGCCTGCTACTAGGGAGAGGAAAAGAGAGCTGAGGGTACCCATACAATATATCACTGCTGAGAAAGGGAGGTACTCCAGTCGAAAATGTAAAAACATCCTGGCTTCTGGATGCTGCTGGTGGCTGAGACCCTGGTACCCTGAGATGGCATCACCTCAGGAGCAAAAGAGGATCCTGTAAAAAATCAGCTCTTCCCAAATCCTTGGTGTTTATATGGGGATATGCATTTGGTGTCAAAATTAAAATCAACAGCAAAGTTTGCACTTGATTTATGTTAACACATGCAGGGTAGGAATGAGACCCTGTGTTTAGAGGACAAAGCATTCACTGCCACACCAAGAGAGAAGGTGGCAAAAAACCCCAACCACCACCAGGTAAGAAGTAACTAATGTTCATATTTATCCATCACTGGGTGGTATTTTCTAGAAACATGTACTTTAGGCAGCTTTATTCTTACTTGTTGCCACTGTGAAAGATGTGATAACTCCTAGACTTTGTGTTGTCAGATTACATTGCAGTACCTGATTGGAGACAGAGTCCAACCTTTTCTCTTCTCAGTTTTTGGAAATATTGCAACATGAGTCAGACCTCATGCTATCAGGGTGACCAAAGAGGAATCTGTAACACACTATGGTACGGCAACCACCAGCCTCTGAACCATTGCCCCTGCAATTCCCTGTCTGACTCAGGGATGGCGATGCTGCCTCAGCTCTTAATTCAGCTAATAATGCACACTCTGCACTCTGTGAAAGGATTTCTTATTAGCACCACAGGGTGTGCTGATAAATGATTGTATATGACAGGAGTCATTCTTACAACCACAGTCCACTTGCTGTTGCTGTGTCTGAAGACTTGCCTGCAGCTGCTGGAACAGCCCTTACCCACCCATGTATTGTAACCAAAGAACAGAATGTTCTCAGAAATTATGCATCGCTTGTTTCTGGGATGCTTTTTATTATTAGTTTTTACAAACTGTGTCAGTCATTGGTAGGTGGTTATGCTAAGAGGAGATAACAGATCCCACCCAGGACACAGGCTCTTCTAATTCCAGCTCAGCCTTTGATCATGGATAAATTATTCCTCTTTTACACACCTCTGTCTCCCTCCCTATTCAAATGTCTACTTAGATGGTAAGCTTTTAGAGACAGTAGGTGTGTCCTAGCATGGAGTGTACATACTGTACAGCACCCAGAACAATGGAGACCTTGATCTTGATGGCAGCCTTCACTCGTTATCTTAATAGAAGCATCAAAGTCTATATATGAAATAATTTACCTGAACAATCCTTTGGCCATACTGACTCCAAATCAGACGTGTGATAAGAAGTGACAGAGGAAAGTGCGTATATAAAACCAATTTGTGTGTTTAGAGTGGCTGAAAGTCTAACATCTGGGTTCTGAGTGGAGGTGACTGGCCTCCAAGTGGCAGCACTGCACCTTAGACACAATGTGTGTGCCATCTCCACAGCCTGCAGTAAGTTTTCTTCTGTGTGGGTAAAATAAGTCAACTCCAGGTCTTGGATCCTAAAGGGCAATTTTTTAGCAATTGTGGTGCTTCTCTGCAGGAAGCAACTCCTCAGAGAGCAGAACTAATACCATACTGGCACCAGAGAATTAACTGGTACCTCCATTACAGGTGGATACTCTTGACCCATCTGAAGAGGGAGTAAAACCCAAAGGTTTGAGTAGACTGGATCCTCCAGCCCTCCAGTCCCTCTTCCATTTTTAACCACCTACTAGAAACACCATGAGAAGTAGAAGGCATCAGTTCTTAAGGAAAACTCCCTTTTGACTAAAAATTCTCAAAAGAACATTTTAAAAAAGAGGTTTTGACCACAAGCAGTGTGAGGACCACTAATACTGCTAGACCTGCCATTAAGAGAGTGAACTTCCCATCTTGTATGGCAGAAAAGCAGATCCCCACTGTGCACCTCACCTCCAAGGTTATGTCTTCCGGCTTTGCTGGGCTGCAAGGAGCAGATCTTTGTGCAGCCTCTACCAGAGAGAGCCTGTTTCATTGGTGTACTACCTCTCTTGACCAAGTCAGAAGTCAGTCATCAAAAGACCTGGTGGTGTTTTTCACTGTGCTTCCTCAGGCCAGTTTTGTGTCTTGTGTGTCTCCTCTGCCCCAGCTTAGCAGACCCACATCCACACTGTGCAGGATATTTCTGGCAACACTAGCCATCCTGAAGCAACAGTGAACCTCTGTTACTCATTTGCCAGCCACTTTCTAATCCAAGCCTTGCTATTTTTATCCAGTTCGGATTTCTTCACTCCTTTAATAAATATATAATGTGCCAATCTATCAAATGACTGCCAAAGGCAGAGAAGTTTGCAATCATTTCTTGCCCTACCACCAAAAAACAACTGACTAATCAAATGGCATCTTGTTTGCTAAGCTGACCCCAATAGCAAAGTCTTTTCTCAGAGGAAAGATGTGGATATCAGGACACTGTCAGCATTTCCACTAAACTGGGGGTCTCTCCTCCTTTTCTCCAGAATCAACTGCATTAATGGTGTAGTCGAGAAGAATTCAGCAGCATCCTATCACATCCACCATCTTCCTCAAACATTAAAGGTGCAAGGGCCCTATGTGTCACAAGGAAGGTTGTAGGTCCTCTAATAAAATCACTCAGTCCTCTGAGATTTCTGCCCTTGATGTCCCAACAAACAGAGACAGAGTTCACTGCCATGTCCTCTTGGGACCTCAGCCCCAGTGTGTCCTAGATGTGATACCTCTCATTGAAAGCTGAGTGACTCGTTTGGCTTGGACCACCAGCAGACACTGCTGGGTCCTCATCTGACCTCAGTCAAAACACACACATTCAAAATGTGATAAGCCCTATAATAACAGGGAGAATGCGGCCACAAATATGTTGTTTGTACCCCAGGTAAATGCCTATTAGGAGCTGTTCTCCCTCCTACTTTGCTAGTTTACCTTGACAGAACAAAAGCTAGAATTCCCAAGGAACTAGTAATTACTAGCAAGTTTCCAAGAGCAGAACTCAAAAACATCTAAGGAAAAAAAAACTCCAGTCATTAAATCCTCTCTGATTTCTGGGAAAAAAACCCTCTGAAAACTGTGCTTCACAGTATCTTTGGCAGGATTTCCAAAATCACATGTATATAAAAACCTTGGTCTGGGTGTTCTCTGTGCAAGTGTAAGATGGTGGATCATCCTCTTATGCTCAGTCAAATACATTAATAAACTTGTTTCAGGCATAGTTAGGGTCTCAGCCTATGCATTTTAGAGATGTTGTACTGAAATTAGCACAAGAGGGTAACTTTTCTACTGAGGAAAGGTGGACTCACCCCTTATGAGCCTCAGCTGTGCCTGCTTCCCCCTTCCAGGTGAGGAGATTTGTGGGGAATAGAGGGCAGCTGAGCAGTGGGACTTTCCTATAAAAGAAGCCTGCTGGAGCAAGAACTTCTGGAGGGTTTTTTGGTGGGTGTGAGTATGTAGGGTGTTGATGATACAGGCTAGGGAAATGATAGACTGTGGTAGAACTGCAGTGTGGGTTTAGAGATTAAGTGTCAGAAAATGTATTTGTGGTTTAGGCTATTGTTTAAGGCCGGTAAAGCAGCTGCTAGAGAAAAGGGAAAGCAGTTGGAAACTACCTATTATAACTGATACTATGTAGGGGAAGAGGAGAAAAGCAATGCATGATCTGCTGTCAGGGAGGACAGCATACTTTTGAGTAGAGATTTACCTTTTTTTAGTTCTTCCTTGTTTCTGTCCCTTTCCTGTACTTATGTTCTGGGTAATGTTCTGGGCTCTGATACTGGGAACTTGAAACCACCCTGTAGCTCCAGAACCTGTGTTTCTTGACAGTTTAAAGTCCCCCGCTGTTGCGGAAAGCAGTGCCCTTTGTCCATAGCCTTATATGTAACGATGGCTTTCAAAAGTCTCTTGTCTGATGATAATGTGGCAGTCTGACCTGCCATGCTACACTTCTCTGCTCATTGCTGGGGTATCATCAGGTCTAGAAGCTTATGGATTAGTTCTGGGGGCACAGAGGGTATTTTAAGAGCCTTTGTGCCCTCTTCTAGAGACACAGGAAAGCTTTGTTTTTCAGGTCTCTGAACATCTTAATAGTTGATTTGTAGGCTCTTCCCTATGCCAGAGCAGGTCTGCTGTGGGATCTCTTTGGCCAAGCCAGGAATATTTCTCAGCTGATGACATTGTAGATACTGGGGTTGAAGGGCAGAGTTTCAGGAAGTATCATCTGAGGTGCTGGAAACCGAGGCCATCATTTGGTGAGGTCTGTCCCTGAACTGTTATCTTGGTTGGGTGATGTCAGCCTTAGCTGGTGTTTGTGTACTGGCAGAGCCTGGTCAGGACATTTCAATTAAGTAACCCCTTGCTCTTCACATGTCAGAGAGCGTGGGTTGTGCATCAACCAGCCATTTGCCTGGCATCAGTCTTATCTGAAGTTTACTGTTCTCAGGTTTCTGTGGTCAGCCAAAGATTCAGAAACTATGGTGCTTACAGGCAAACAGAAAATCTGGTGGCTTTCTTACTATGACCATGTCCCTGCAGGGGCTGACAGGATGTCCTCTCTGAGGGAAAATTACAGATGTTTGATCTTCAAACAGTGTCCCTAGGAACTCCTACTAGATCTGAAGAGATAGCATATCTCCCCTGATATCTGAAAAGCTTTCAGTAGCTATATCCTCTGTTTCATCACTAAGCAAATAAGCCAATTGCAAACCTTTTTATTACTTGATGTTGTGAAATTTTTAAAGACTTTGTCATCTGAAATTGACTTTTTTCTTCATCTGCAAAAATATCTAATGCAAGAATGTAGAATCAAATAGGCTGTGGGATGGTTCAAAACCAACCACTCTGCCAAGCCTCTGGACATCTGGGATAGGTCCGATTTTTCCCTTTAATGGGTGCAGCAGTATCACAGACTGCAGCAGGGGTTTGTTGCATAAGACTTGATGTGTGGGAGGATTAGTCCTCCCTGGGAAGAACAAGAAGACATGGCTGAGGTTGCTCAGCTGATTAGTGGCAGAGTGGGAATGAGCATCCAAACTTCTTAAGCTCCAGTTCATGTTTTATGCATCAGGTGAAAAAAAGCACAATTTTAAGCACAAGGACTTGGATATTTCTACCCCATTGATGGAGAAGGTGATACGCTCACTTTTCTGCATACAGAGTCAGATCAGAGACACTTCTCTGAGAGGAGGGGGTGAATTTAACTTGAGTAGATTTATAAATTACTACATATAGGTTTCCTCACCTACTCCATCTGCTCTGTAATTAACCCAAGTCCTAAAGTGATGGGATGTAATCTTAAGGTTCTTGCTGGCTCCTCTCTGGCATGTCTGGTAACAGACTTGGAGAAATCTCACTTGATGCCCCAAGGCTTCTTAAATGCCACAAGAGGTGGCATCTGTTTGGGTTTTTGGCAGCAGTGAAAGCTTTAGAGGGCACTGGAGCCATGCCATCAGTCACCCTACTTGCTTTAGAGTGTAGTGGGAGGTAAAGGCATGTTGCTTTCTGAAGTAGGAAGGCTTCTTGAAGTGTGGGGATTTGACAATGTTTTGGCACTGGTTCAGAGGATTGGTGTCATGGGTTAAATTTCTTTGGGGGAAAAAATTTTCCATTACCAACTACCATGATGCTATCAAACTGAGGAAAATAAAAGGTAACCATTAAGCCAAGGACAGAATTCCTCAGCAGAGGCAGCAGGGTAGAGGGCTAATAGCCCTTGATAGTGGGCCATTCCGGCCCAGACTGCTGTGCAGGGGTTGGGGTGAAGTTTGCCTGCTTTTTCCTCCCTCCTCTCTCAGAAAGACACCAGGGCTCTGTGAGAGACCAGCTGAGGCTCACTGTTTTTTAGCACGATTGTCCTGGAAGAAGCCTGGTGCTGCCTCACTGGTGCGGTTTTCCTCCCACCTGCTGCCCTCGAGACCTGATCGCCTTTTGCTGCTGCCTCTGCCTCACCGACCCAGCTCCTGCACCCAGGAGGACCCTGCAGCACCCCCGGAAAGAGAGGAGAGACCTGTCCGCAGCAGTCCCCGCTCAGAGCCAGCTGGTCTGTTTTTTCTTCCATCTCCCACTGTTTCAGTATTGAACAAAGTGATTCGTGCATCTCAGCAGCAAACTGGGGGAACCCCCTTTTGTGGGTGTAATGTGCCTGCAGGACCTGTCTGTGTTTCCTCCACAGCTACGAACACACCAAGGGAAAAATACATGGAGGGACAAGGCAGGTGGGGTTTTGTTGGGGTGATTCTTCCGGTTGATTTGTTTGATTTGAAAGGTATAGTAAAGTAGAGAAGGAGTTTTCCTTTCCACTCCAGGAAGGTTTCCATCTTCCCTGGAAGGTATTGTTTTAACCCAGGACAATTGGAAAGGAGTTCCTTTACCTCTACAAGTGCTGACACTCCACAGGCTTTTCTTGAAGTTTGAAGAAGAGGTGGAAGTACCAAAGCTAAGCAAAGTTTTCAGGAGTGTCTCAGTGGGACTAATATTGCCCATGTTTCAGGCAGATGAAAGAGAAAAGAGGAAAAAGGAAAGGAAGCTTTGAGAACATTGACTAAAAATTCATGACTAACATCATTAAAGCATGGCTGAGCCAGTTCACTTTCCTCCATTCTTCGGTCACACACAATTTGGCTTTCTTTCCTTGAGCGTTCATTGAATCCAACAGCTGTAGGCAATGTGTGGGCTCAGAACATCCCACAGCCTGTGGGACCTTCTTTTGCCCTCAAAGCAGGGTGCCAGGCACAAAAGCAAAGTGTTTCATTGTCTGTCTGTGCAGGCAGGTGACAGCAAGAAGTCAGCTGTTAATTGCAAATGTTTGCTGACCACAGCTTGCCAGGAGTGCCAGCTCTGGCTGCCTGCACCCAGAAAGTTCTCAAAGCCAGGACTGCATCAGTGATGATAATGGGGGGAGCATGAGGGGGAGAAGAAACACTGGAAAAACTCTGTTCCATGTCTTAATAAATCATGATGTCACTAATATCAGTGTGCTGGTATTGAAGGAGTTACTGAAGACAACAGGAAATGCATTCACCAAGCAAAAAGTCTTGCTTGAATGGTGTTTCAGCTAGGCATGAATTAGTGCTGTGCTCATGCACATGCAGAGTTCAGGTGTGCATGACGAATTTCAGTGATCAAGCTGAAACAGCACCAGAAAATCTGGATGGAAATTTCATCTGTCAAAGCCTTTGTTCCTTTAGTTTAATCATTCCCATCATGTTTAGGACAGATAGTTTTGAAAATATAACCTGATGGCAAGAGATTGCATTTGATTCTCAGCTTTGCCATGAATGCTCTGGGCTGCCTCTTGCAAGGCAGCTCTGTGCCTGCATCTGTATATGGGGGTTTTTTCTTCTTGGGTTATACATGCTGTCTGGGGTAGGAGCTGCAAGATCATGTGATCTGCTCAAACCTTTCTGCACTTACATGGAAGGAGTACTTCAGAGAGGGTGAGGTTGTTGGCGGTTATTAAAAACAAAGGTCCGGATATAATCTGACTGTTCTTTTATAGGGCTTCAAAGTATCTGCTGCTAGCTGTGGTTAGTCAGAGGATACTTTTGGTCTGACTTAATAAAGCTAGTTTTGTTGCCATAGTTATTCAAACAACCTCACATTCTTTTAATAGATGGAGATATCTGGCAGCTCCTTAACTGGAGGTACAAACTTGACAGCCATGGAAAGATAGGAATGCAGTTTACCTGGAGGCAGATTAAGGGGAAGGCTTACAAGATAAAATGTTGTGGATCTCATTTTCAGCAGTGCGACTTGCAACGTTTGCTACTTTTCTGCATGAGTAGTGCTGAATTTGCATCTCTGGACATCTGTGGCAGCCACAGGACAATGCCTATGGGAGATGCTTTAGTAAAACAGCAGACTCGAGCCATGCCCCATGTCTGTAAAGTGACTAAGTGGCAGAGTTAGGTATGGCAGTTCATGGTCCCCCGCCATGCATTGAAGCATGCACAGCAGACAATGTGTGGGGGATGGAGCAGAAAGCACTTAGCTGGCTCTTAAGTGGGACCTTCTCCCCTTGAACAGATCTTGCCCTTACAAACATGCATGTGCTTCCTGTCAAGTACCTCCACAAGGTTGAATTTGACTGAATTTTCTACAGCATGTTTCAGGAGGAGAGGCTTTCCACAAACCATTTCATGGTTTGCTTGGTCAAAGAAGCTATCCTGTGCTAACATTGTCTGTCCTAGCTGGGTCTGCAGGTCCCACCATAAAGAAATACAAGCACTGCACTGTCTTTAGCATGTTTTTCACAAGCAGATGGTATAAATTCCTTTTTTCCTTGGTACAGAATACTGTTCAGGGAAAACACAGATTACTTAACTGTTATTTGTTAAAGTATCTTTTATTCATTAGCTACTGTTGTTAATAGAAGTGTTATTAGTAAAAGTGGGTAACTATTCACGTTCGCATATTAGCAGGAGCAGCCATTAGAAGGCCAATCCCAATGTGCACACTCAGAAGCAGAAGGTCGTCCTGACGCACCACTGCCTTGTAGGTAGGTCTTTAGAAATTCCTTCAGAAGGCACTTTGTTTCACTACCTGAATACATAACTCTTTATTCCTAACCCACATAGAGCAGCCACTGCCCTCTTGGGTGTAATCCAGTTTATGCAACCTGTTGCAGATGCTAATGTGTGCTGGCAGCATTGTACAGCATTAGACTCTGGTGGTTTAAATTGATCATTTCTTGCAAATTCATCAGGATTACTTATTTCCAAAGCTTAGGAGGCCATGGGAAACTTTCACATAATATCTTCTTACCATATATCTATCTTGACTTTGGCCTGTGATGCTTTCTGGTCACTACTTCTCCATCTAAATCTACAGAAACTTAAACACACAAATTTGTATAAAGGGGTCCTTTATAATACCGGGAGGTAGTACCATACTGAGGTGGTGGAAGGACTATGTTCTCTGCAGAATACATGATACTGTGGCATGTGATGGGCTTGAATTCATTTGGAATAAGCTGGATGGCTATCAGTACTTGGGCACAATAATACTGTCATCTTTACATGTATGGACCTGACATTTATCTACTCCAACTGGTTTAAGAGCCTGTATGTGACACAAAAAAAGGCTCCCTGCCACAGCATTTTGTGTTTTGCAGGCTGGTCTCCTTCCCACCCCTTCCTTTGCTGCTCCTTGGATGTCTTCACCCTTTAGAGATATATAAACATATACAAGTTCAGATAGACCAATACATGGAACTGAATCAGACATGCAGAGGTTTTTCCAGGTTGTCCATCTCTCTCATCCATGGAGCAATGACCCCCTCTGACAGCTGTGTTGCAATGCTCAGCCTGACTGCTGTTGAAGAACAGAGTTCCTTGCAGATGCTAGAAGGCTTAGGAGGCACAGTGTAACTGCTGGCACCCAGCAGACAGCAATTTACATCTCTGCCCTATATGGGAACTTAGCAGAGTGGGATGGCCCAAGCATTCAGACCAGGAGAGAGCTCTCTGGGATCTTATCCAGATGGCATGAAGTGCTGGTTACTTGTAAATAGGTTTGCTTAGGGCTTTCCTATACATGTGGTTAATGAGTCTGCTCCTTTAGCAGTCTCAATTAGCCTGGCTCCTTTTTGAGCAGCACTGGCTCAGACTGGTGGCTTTGCTAGTGCTCTTGGTTGGCTTTCCCTGGTCTCACACAGATGAGTCTTGGTCTTCAGCTGCTGAAAAAGGAAAAACCACTTCTGGCTGCACAGCAAGGGTCTCCAAAGAAGTCTGGGCTGTAGTTGATGTGTAGCTGGCAAGCCTGAACATAATGCCAGCCACCAAGCCTGGAGAAAGGAGTATTTATCGTCTTAGGTGTCCACAGTGGAGGAAAGGGGTGAGTGCTCTGAAACATTTCCTAAATCCAGCTTTGCCTTTTCTCCTCCATGAAGTCTGGCCCTCTGAAGAGGCTCCTGTCCCGAGCAGCCAAAGGGGAATAATGGCTGGGTAAAGGGGTACTGTAACAGAGAAATCTGTGGGCTCTAGATCACCATCATATGGGCCCTTCCCTACTGCAGGACTACTCTGATCTTGTTCCCCACCTTCTGGAAGGGCTGGCTTTCAGTGTACCTGGAGCAGACAAAGAGGACCCAGTCAGTCTGGTCTGCCAGCAGACTGATGCTCTGATCCACATTACAGTCAGCAGCAGGGGAACTAGGATGCACAGCTGGGATCTGACTAGTGTAACCAAGGAAACAGGAGGAGTCAGCTTTTTAGGAGGAACCAAAGTGGAGAAACGCTCTGAATTAATAACTTCATTCACCACACAACATGATGGAGAAAACTGAGAGGGTTGTGCTGCTGTGCTTGACAACTAACTGTGTAGCTATTACCTGTGAAGGTGAGGTCAGCAGGTGCATAGGTTAGCATACATTTCATGTCTTTACATTGCTGGCATTTTCTGTTAGGTTTCAACAGTATTCAGAAGTCTACACAGGATTATAAATTTAAAACAGGTGGTAGTTTGTGGTTCATGTGACAAAAAGTGTAAACCAGCAGGAAAGTGTGAAAAGGTCATGCTGACATGTCAGTGAAGAAGAGTCACCAGCTGTGGGTTTAAGCGCCGACTGAAGGGGCTACAGGTCGTTTCACAAAGCCAACTTACTACAGAGCTGTCATTTGGGAAATCAGAGGCATGTGCAGCCCTTACTGACAGACCACAATCTGCATTGACTCTGCTGGTTTGCAGTGTCGAATGCCTTCTTTTTTATATTTGTTTGCCCCTGTGATAGACACCCTGACAGCCATGGCAACTACAACATTTGGAATTAGCTCCCACGACCACGTCCCTGCTGCCTCAGTTGAACTGCTCTTGGCGGCCAGGTTATTTCTCATCCTCTGCTGCCTGTTTCTTGATGATGGTACTCTCATAATCGCTGTCCTGCAGTAAGAACACTTTTTGTATCAGTGTCTCTATCTCCCCCAACAGGAAGAGCTGCCTAACCCTCTCCTCTCAGCCATGGAAAAGCTATTTGCAAATACATGAGGAATGAGGCGCTTTTTCAGTAGTTATAAATCTGAGCTTTTACTGGAAAGTGCTTTATCTATGCCAGCTATTCTAGAGTGTCTCAGTACTTTTCACTGATTTTGGGGGTAACTTTACACTAATTCATTTTCTAAGTGAGCACTGGTCTCTTTTGCTGCTGCACTGTGGACCCCTTTATGACCAGGGATGGATTCTTTCTCCCCAGCAGCCTTTTACAGAATGGAATAGGCTAATGTGCTCTGAAGTGGGGTTTGTGTTAAAAATTCAATGCCTGATCCCAGACTGACCTTATAAATATTTACTATTCAATACGCCTTGAGCAGTCCTATGCATTTAAACATTGGCAGTGAACAGCAAGCACATTTATAAGCATGTGTGTCATACTACCCTTTGTGCTAGAGCTGATGCCATGAGGCCAGGAAAGCTATCTGCCTTATCTCTTGGGGACCAGAGAAGGTCAGAAGGCATTGGCATTCACAGCATGCGCTATGCCCAGGCAAACATTTGGGTTGGAAGTATCAGTATGTGCTGACCGTATGGGACAGAGATGTATATTTATGGTGCAACTGAAGGGCAAAAAGGCTGAGTGTAGAGTTTGCCTGTGACCCAGCTCAGTGACTGCTGCTGGGTGGCAGAGCAGAGGTGGGTAGGAGATGGAGAAGGGTTTCTCCAGCCACACGGAAATCTGCACAACACATCCTGTAGCTGAATGAAAGTAACTCATCACAGCAGGGAAAATTCAGCTGAACTGGCTACTGACAAAAATGAGTCAGGCAAACAGTGATCCTTGCAGTATGTCCTGTAGCTGCTCAGGTAGAAGAGGAAGATGAGAGTAAACATGCTGTCAAGAAATGAAATGGCAAAAGCATTTATTATCACTTTGTGCAGTTCTGTTAGCTCAAGACATTCAGATAAGGATGCAGGCATAGAACAAGCTAGGAGAGCTGTACCTCAACCCATCAATCATTCAAAAGCATTATGTGTTTAAATCTACAATCTGAACTGATTTGAGTCTCTTGAGAAAAAAACCTGTGTATGTACCTCCTGGGAGTGGGTGCTTTACTTTCAGTTCTTCAGTGTCTCTCATTGCACAGGAGTTTAGCTATGGCAAGGGTTTCTGCAGTAGCCAAGGGCAGGACACTATGGTCTGGTTTTCTTCAAAGACTGAGGGATGGCCTGAGGACTTGTCTCGTGAACTTCACAGAAACAAGAACAGCTGAACTCCAAATAAAGCAGAAGATGCAGGATTTCTAAGATGGCTGTTTGTATTATAAGATCCCTTACCACGCTCTGGCTTCCCTCTGCTGGATGTGGAACATAAAGTCTTTTGTCCATAGAGCACAGCAGAAAATCTGGGAAGGAGGAAAGCAGCACTGGTCCAAATTCCTGGAGGATTAAGAGGCCTGCAGAGCATCATATAAGAAGTCAACAGCAGAGTGAGAACCAAAGAACTTCATTAGTAGTGATTCAGACTCCAGGCTGGCCCAGCCCAAGGGATATAAACCTGCATCATCCTTCTGACTGGCTAAATTTCACTGAGGAGCCACTTGCCAGCAGAAAATGTGGTCATCATAACTGAAATGTTGCCTGAAACCAGAAATATCATCTTAGAGGAGAAAAAAATGTTCTGGCCATTTTGAAATTTCTAGTTTGGGTATTTTCAAAATGAAATACTTATAGGTGTTGGAGTAGACTCTTGAGCTGTGTTTGTGTGCAAAATTGGTGATTGTGTATACAGTCATGTGGAATGGAAGGAGTCAAATCAGAAACAAAAAAGCAAACACTACTAAGGCTGAAAAAGAGAACTGCCTCAAGAATAATCAGCCACACGGGAAAGCTGGGAGATTACAGCTTTTTGTCTGTTTTCAGATAAATCCAAAAAGTTTGTAAAGTTTTTCCTTCAATTTTTCACCTTTCTGAATCCAAATGAAAGCCAGTTGTGAAACAGAAGTTTCCATTTTTTATGATCCTCTATTACAACCCCTTATGCTATGCCTGCATATGACAGCTTAATTGAAATTGGAGAGACTAGAGACAAAGAAAAATCTCATAAACACGGAAAATAAACCCACACAAATATTAAAACAAAGCTAGTGCATTGTTATTAGAGCCTTGACATTTCCTGAAAACTCTTGTTTATCTGCAGTGTATTTCACAGCATCAATCCCAGCATGTTGTATGGTCACTAGTCCAAAGAACACATTCATTTATGAGTTTGAGATGGGTTTATTACTCAGGATGGCAAACTCAGTTATAAGCTTCATTCCCAATGATTCAGTATTTACTGTGTGCCATCAAAAATCTTACTAATTTGATGGCTGGCCTTCTCAGAGGCTTGGAGTATTAAAAACAAAGCCTGGGGAAGAGAACTGGAAGATCTGGAAGGAATTACAAGGAGGAATAGGAGTGCTGCCTCCAAAGTTGGGTGGAGTCCTGGGGCTGTGAATCTGTGTCCCCATGCTGCAACAGAGGCCATCATGAGAGCAGAATTTAGAGCAGGGTAACTCCTGGCAACTATTCTTCATCTTGCTGTACCTGCTTGACATGTCATGTTATCCATCAGTGGCAACCAGAGAGCCTGTTTAGGGAGAAGCTGCAGGCCATTTGAGACTGTTCAAGGTCTGCTCCACTCAGACCTGTTTCCACAAATCTTTTGTGTTTGTGTGTTAGAGGGCACATCTCTGCTTTTATTATCTGGTTATAGACCTTGTTTAGTATGAGTCTCCCTTAGCATCTGGTGAACCTGTTGATTCTGTCTGTCACCATTATGTACTATGGAAATAATTTCCAGAAGTGTATCGCCTCCAGTATGAAAAAACAAAAGTGCTCTTACATGTCAAGTGCATCTAAGATTTTCCAGTTTCAAATTTCCAGTAATTCTTGAGGCATTTTCAATCTCCTTAGCTTCAAAGCAGGAAGCTTACTCACAGACCAAAGCCACACAGATGCCCCAGATGACATATTTCTCACTCTAAGCACTCAGAGCCCATGCGTAGAGTTGTGGGCTCTCCTCATTAAAATCCAAGTGTGGACCTCTTTGCACCAAACTCATGATCTAAAAGACAGGCATCCAAAACCTAATCCAGGTATCCCTATATAGAAGTTACAAATGCACCACCAGCAGATGATTCACCCTTTTCTAAAACAGGTATCTCAGATTTGTTGCTATGAGTCACTGTGGGAACCGCCTCCCTGTCTCCCTTGACTAAAGGATGCTTATTTAACCAGAGTGGATTTCATACATGTTTAAAATTGCTGAAGTTAGTTGAAACCTGCCCCCACTGTCTTTGCCCTGTGAAAAGAGACACCTGAATTCTAAGTCATCTTGTAAGACTTTTGGCTGAAGAGAAATAGTGGACAGGTGAGTCCAGAGTAGCCTGATGCTCCACCACCTGCTTGGGTTGAGAAAACATCTTGACCTCAGTCATAGTTGTAGTCTCTCTGGGCTTTAAAAATAATTATCTTGGTTTTCTAATGATGCTCTTTCCAGTGGTCACCAAGAACAATGTACCAAAGCATAGATTCTTTGGGATTCAAGGTCAGGCAAAATCTATTTGAGGCAAAAAAAAGGTAGTAAAATGTGTGATATTTGAATCACCAATATTTAATTAGGCATCTAAAAAAGACAAGGAAGAAGAGCAATATTATGATTGTGTAAGTCTGCTCTTGTTTCTGAATCACATGACATGGGTTACCAGAATTGTGTGATTAGCTTAGAAACCTTTAATTTTATATAACTGTGTAAATGTGACAGAATGTCAAATGTCTCTGTAAATGAAGGAAGAAGTATTTGGGATCATTTTATCAAAATGACAACTTCACTTAGTCAGCATATAAAGTGCATGAAGGTCACAGGCATTTTCAAAAGGGATAGGCTTTTCTTCTATTTGAGTGATAAAGATCAGAGTATTTTAGGAAAACTGAAAAAAAAAAAAGTAAAACAAGCAGCTGTTTTTGTTACAAAGCCAAAGTGGCCTGTAAGAGTTGGTGTCTCTGTGGTCTCTATTATGAAATACTATTTGTTCTGCAAAGTGCTGTATCTTTCCATGGAGTTTAAAAAGAAATAAAAGATACAGTTTTACAGGTTGCTTTTTTTCAGCTAAGAATTCCAAGTAAGTGAGAATTTGTTTTCATGTGATGCCAACTTTCAATATACAGTCACAAAATTACAAGGTTATAGCACAGCTAACATTTATACATACGAAAATTGCATTTTTAAACCTCCTTCACAAATCTATGTATCCTTCTTTATGACTGATACTTGTGCGGTTTTTATGTATGTTATGTGTACATTTTTCAGTATGACTGTGTCCACGTGCATACTGAATCACAATTTTTTTGCCTCCTGGATTTTTTTTATACCGTCTCTTTGAAGCTAAGACCGGAGCTCATTTTTAAACTCAAGTTGAAGTAATGGCATTTCCCACGACTCCAGCATCCGATGCTTTTTTGAGAAAGTCCAAGAGCGGGGTGCCGCGGGAGCCGGGACAGGGGTGTGGCTGTGCCCGGGGCGGGGGCTGAGCGCGTCCTCGGCCGCCGAGCCAGGAGCACGGCCGGGCACCGCCTCCCCGGCTACGGCCCGAGGGCTCCTCGCCTTCTTGGGGGATGTGCAGCACCCACAGCCCTCTGGCTGGCCGTGGCAGCCACGGACGGAGTGCTGCCCACCAGGGCTCCTCAGGAGAAGGGGTCCGTCAGGGGCAAAGCTGAGGCGACTCGGCTGCGCATTCAGCAAATGCCACTCCATCCATTTGCTGTGCAGGGCTGCTCTGGTGTCAGCTCCTCCACGTGCTCTCCTAGGACTTAGTTTACTCTTCCCTGAGGTCCCCATAGCCTTCCTGGAGTCCTGGCCCTTCGTGAAGGGTCAGCAGCAGCTGCTGGTTTCTCGTTGTGGTGGGAGCCCGTGGCTTGGTGCAGGGCTGGTACCCAGCCTGGCTCTTGGGGCAGCTCCCTAGGGCTCCCTCCCTGGTCCTGCTCCCAGGGTCCTGGACTGGATACACTGGGATCCTCACAGCTGTGGTCACTCTATCCCAGCTGTGGGGAGAAGATTGCAGCTAGAACCTGGTCTCCCCTAAAGACCACACTGGCATCTCCTGCATGTTGTGTTCAGAATGAGAAGATGCAGCAAATCCTCCCCTGACAGGCTGGAGCCCTCCCTGCTCTCCCTCCCTTGGGTCTGAACAAGCAGGCACTTGTTTGCCTGTCCTCTCTTACCCAGCAGAACTGGCTGGTGTATTAACTCTTCCCTTCCTTCCCCTTACATGGTGGGTGGGAAACCTTCAGAGGAGTAAAGTTGGGGTGTGCTGGAATCGCAACCCAAATTCACAGATTACATAGGAAACTGGGAATAATCATGTGTGAAGCACTTCCAGGCAATAAACTTAAAATGCTGGGCTGGCACTGCTGAAGGGCTTGATAGTATAGGAAAACGTACTTTGGGCAGGGAATTTAATAATAGTCTTTAACAAAGAGGGGAGAGGCTGAGATTGGAGTTGCAATCATAAGAAGTGATCATTAACTTTATTTTTAGGCTTGACTGAATAATCAGCAGGTTTGAAGATTCGTCTTCTCTGTTTCACTTGTTTCAGGAGGGGCTGTGCTGGCATAGCTGGGATCCATAGTGCACTGGATTATCAGAAGCAGCACCTTTCTGTCACTTTCAGGGATGTGCTTCTGTGACCACCTGATGAGCAAGTGCATTTGCTTTATTTTTTCCCACAGCTCAGAGCAACCACACATCAAATTGGCTGGGCTGGTCACACACCTCCAGGTGGAAGGACACAGCTCTGGAAGAGCCTCAACCTTCCTCCCCTTCTCTGTGCTCTCCTCCATGCTCCACTTTGCAGTGCGCTGTTCTTCCCACCTGGAAACCAAAGTGTGGGCCTGTTCTGCCAAGGAATTCAGCATGTGAGCTGCAAGGGTCCGGTGGTGCCAGCAAACACGAGCTGGATCCGGGGTCCCTGTGTGCTGCAGGTGGCAAAGTTGCCACAAAGAAAGCCACCCGCTCTGCCCGCTCCTACACGGAGCAAGCTGGTGCTGTGCAGAGATGGCCCTCCTCACTATGACTGGATGTTCAAAAGGTGTTTGGGTGGGGGAGCAGGGAAGCTACTATCAATTAAGGTGAGATTTGGTCCGGGGATTTCCCCCTTCTCCTTTCACTTCCCTCCAGCGGCAAAAGGGGTGGGGAGAGCGGGGACACGCTGCTCTCACATGAGGAAAATTCCCCTCGCTGAGGTTGATGAACCTGCTCGACGGGAGACCGGTTGCCGGTATTACGTGTTGTGCTGCATGTGTATCCGGCAGCCGCAAGGCCCTGGCAAGGGGCCCCGGCTGGAATTAACCTGCAGTAACCCCGGGAGCAGGGGCAGCCTTGGCGGGGTGTGCCTGCCCGGCCTCCGCTGGAGTATGAAAGCCATTATAATCCACTCATTCATGGTGTTTAAAGAGCCAGAGGGTTTTTTTTCCCCTGGTTCTACTAGGAGGGAGGAGGGTTTGGAAACAGTAGTGCACGGCATTCCCCATCCTGATAGAGAGCATCGTGTGCTTTACCAAGTCCAGCCCACGTCATC
The DNA here is from genome assembly GCA_013390005.1 of Calyptomena viridis. Lineage (NCBI taxonomy): Eukaryota > Metazoa > Chordata > Aves > Passeriformes > Eurylaimidae > Calyptomena > Calyptomena viridis. The sequence continues at coordinate 631,878 of WEIV01009522.1, forward strand.
AATCCAAGAAGTTTTAAAGTAACGTTTATCATTTTTATTATGAACAAATAAAATTTCAGATCAGCACAACCAGATGTCTGTTTTCATATTAGTAGAAATTATTTCAAAAAGTTCTTTTTTTCTTTTCCATTACACAAAACAGAGATACTACTATGCAGAAATCCCTAAGCTGTGAAAAATCGTATCCTACTCACATTTCAACAGTGACAGAGCTTAGACAATGTGCAGATTCAACTTTCCAATCCTTCCCTGAACACCCAACACTTGGACATACGCTCTTCACAATACTGGCAGGGCTGGAAATGGTTTTGGAAAACAAACCAGTCCATGCTTCTGCCAGCAGCGGTGTGTATGGTACATACAGCTCCTTCCTCTGCTCAGCTGGTTGGCAGCGAGCCTCACCACACCTCTGGGAGAAAGGGCATAACTCCCCGTTACAGATATGGAAACTGAGGCACAGAGAGTTTTTAAGTGACTTTGTCCCAAATCACGCAATGAGCAACTGGGAACAGGTCTCAGACACTTTAGCCATGAGGTCCCACTGCTGCCTTCTCTGCTTCCACCTTTCACAGACTAATTTAAACTAAACATACAGACGATGCGTCCAGGATACAAACATGCCACCAAAAATATATATATATATTTATAGGTGTATATATATATATATCTCAAACAAAAATCTACTTAAAGTGTTGTATCTGTTTCTTAATCTAACAAAAATTCTAACTCAAATACATTCAAAATCACCTGCACCCACAGTTCAATGTAGGTAATTAAATAATTAAGAAACCCCTCAAATGTTCATAATTCAGGAAAAACAAAAGTACAGCAACTAGCTGTCAATACTTCTATGTATATTAAAGAAAGATTTAAGGCACCCAGAGATATTTGCCAATCTACCTTTAAAGTGACTGGAAAAACACCAGGACTGTTTGGTTACTGCTCCTCAACTTCTACTCTAATTCCAGATATTGGACCTGAATCAGCACTTGAGATTTGAAAGGAACCCTTGATGTCAAGCCCTACTTCTCTGCTGAGAGGATGTGAAATACTGCAGCATTTCACAGCACTCATCTTTGCTGTCAGGTATATCACTCTACACCTTAAGGGCACCAGAAGCAAGAAAATCATTCTCCCCTCCCCACAACCCTTTCAAATTATTGGAGCAAATTCATTCTCTCTGGGGACTTCCATGAGTTCAGAGGAATTTAGACTAGAGCAAAGTCAGCCTGCAATTACAGAACTAACAGTGTTTCTCTTTTTTTGGAGGGCTTTTTCCTTTTTTTTCTTTTTTTAAATGGTAGGGTACAGCTCTAGCCACAACCCCGTTTGCCTCAGGCAGCACCCAGGCAATCAAAAGCCTCAGAGCAGTAAAGTAAGGACACTGTCTGCTGAAACCAGGAGCTGAAGGACTCTCTGCTCTATTCCTCCTTGTTCCTCTTGGCTGGAGGCCACATCAGTCGTGATAGCTCAAAACCTCGAAGGGTTCCACTGCTGATCAGTAACAAGGTCATGGAGGTGGCAGGGAGGAGAAGGTGAGGAGAAGGACTTTTTTTCTGAGTAACAAGCATGGTCTTGTTAAGGAGAACATCACAGAGCTGTCCTGGCTGCTGGCGAATTTCACAGCAGCAGAAGGAAGCAAAGCTGCAGAGACTCACTCCCGTGAAGCTTCCCTGGCTGTTACGTGGCAAAGCCGAGGTGAAGAAGTTGGCATCCACTCCATCTCTGCTCTCCCTGACCTGCCTGAATAAGGGAGATGGTGCAAACTCCACCCCAGTATCACTTTGTTCTGGCTACCTCTTGTGCTTTCCTCCAGCTCCAATTGATGCATTTAAGCAACAAAACAGTACTATTGCTATAACTAGTAATAATAATAAAAATTAATAATAACTGGGACAGTTAAGGGTGGGAAAAAAAGCACATTCAGCCCAGTGAGGGGCTTGAGGCCATGACATCCAGAACCTAACTGACCACCTGAACTCAAGCTGGTCTCTGAAACTTGCAGGAAACAATATCCACATGGACTTTTTTCCCCAGCACACTCTCCAGCTGTGTGCCCACATCAGCTCAGTGATGTAACTGACCTTTCTGCAGGCTCAGCCACCCTCACTGCCTGTCTTGCTGGCAGAGGAGTGAAGTGGCGAGATGGCTCACTGAGGGGGCTGGGAGGCAAGCTAAGGAATTAACAAGAAGATGTTTTTGCCTCTCCTGCCCACTCACTCTGAGCAGCAGGGAATGGCAAACCAACACAGTGGATCCTGGACAGGAAATCCTGGAGGTAGCTCACAGTGTAAGCAGAGTCTCATCTTGAGGTCTCATCTTCCTTGAGCCCCCTGTGCCACCTGGCCCCACGTTGGTGTTTCTCAGGCACTTGTTGAGTGGAGCCCCCAAGGACGAAGAGACCTGCTCCTGCAGACACACTCACTCCTCCCTACACCTGCAGGTGCTCCCTTGTCCTGTCCCTGTGCTCAGCACAGGATGTGGATCTGCAGGGCAGGCATGCACATCTGTCTGCCACCCAGCAGGGACCCTGTTCCTCCAGCATACAAAGCAGTTTAACTCAGAGGTGGAGCTTTGGGTTACATCCTTTTCTCCCTCTCCATTTTGGCAAAGTCCCATTTGCTGGCAAAAACCTCAGTGGTAGAGGTGAACAAAACCACTCAAAGCTGGTGCCGCCCTGTGGCAGCCAGTGGCACACCCCTCCATCTGCCCTTCTCCTCGCTGTGGCTCTCCAAAAGGGCCACAACACCTGAAGCCATGCTCTGCCTTCAGTCCCTGGTGGCAAAGGGGACGGTGGGCAGTGCAGAGAGGGAGGCTGTGATACCAGAGGGAGTAGGAATTAAGGCCACCAGCACTCCCGCTCCAGTGCCCACTCCTGCTACCACATCCCCCACCACTGGTGAACCTGCCTGGAGTTCTGAAAGAGTTTGGACACTCTCCTCTCCCCATCCAGAGTGGCTGTGTAGTGGGGAGCAGGAGAGAACACTTCCCAAGAGACGTCTTGGAAAGAGGCAACTCTCTTTACAATGGCAAGAAAAGGGGATGGGATTGCTTTTCCCAGGGAGAGCAGTTTAGACATGTCACATCTGTCAGCAGCCCTTGAGAAAGGAGGAGGGACAGAAGCAGGAATTTTGGGGAGAAGGTGATGGAGGGAGGTTCACTGACTTTGGCTCAGCTCTTCATCTCGCTGGTACAGGCTTCCCTTAACTAAATGGTATATAGCCAGCTGCAATGGGCCTCCCCAGGCTACTTCCTACCAGCTTCTCTGTCAGGGAGAGACTGGGATGATGTAAAGCAGGAGACAGGTTAGAGGAGCTGGAGAGAAAAAAACAGAAAGCAAAGGGAGAGGAGGGAAAGGGTGACCTTGCGTTATAAAGGCAGAGTCAGATCTTAAATACATCACGTAAAATACAGCATGAGAGGGGGGCATTAAAACTCATTATCATTATCTTAAGCAAACTGGTAGCATTATTCAGTAGTTAGTAAACAGAACATTAAACCTTTGTCCAGCGTGTTTGGAGGGGTCAGGAAGGGATAAAGGGAGAAAAAAGGAGGAAGGAGAGGTATGGATGTGTGTGTGAAAGGGAGCAGGAACTCAGCCACTCTTGTGACTCCCATCTCCAGTACGCATTTTCCGAGCCAGGATGACCTCCTTGGAGACCTTCTTGCGATCGCTGGCCAGCCCCAGGAGGCACATGAGGTCGATGAAGGCTGTGGTGAAGTTGAAGCGCCAGCCAAATTCACTGGTGGAGTAGTCATAGGGGAAGGTGTGGTGGTAGTTGTGGAATCCTTCTCCTGAAAAACACAACCAGGAAGAGGATGTTGCAAAGCTCTAGGTGATGGACCCTGTATCTTGGCCCAAAGCACCACATTCTTATAACAGGCTTCCCTCTCCTCTCGGCACAATTTCACCTTTTTACAATCTACCCCACCCCATTTGGGCATAGTCCAGCATGCCAGGGCTGGTCCAAATAAGGCAATGACAGTCATAGAGGTCTTTTGGTACTTTAGAGGAAAACAAGCATGTGGCAAGGAACTGAGAAAGACCCTGGATCCCTGACTGCACCAAAACACCAGAGGAATCCTAGTGGCTTTTCCTCTGCCACCACAGGATATCTTCTAGTATTGGTTTAGCTACCAGCTAGACCAGCAGAAAGTCTCCAACAAAACAGGCCGGTCAATACTTCCACAACACTGGCTCTCCTAATGCCACATCCAAAGGGCATTTCTAGATGAGAAAAATGCAGACATGCTTCTACTAAGTGATCTACCCCAGTCAGCCATCTCCTCCAGACACTAACATGGGCTTCAACATTCACCTCCTTAAAGGCATTGCCTTTACTCCTGCTCCTACCCCCTGAATCTTTGCACTTCAAATCCCTTCCTACTAAAAATCCATGAGCAGATCCTTCAGAGGTGGAAATCAGGGCAGACCCAGTGAAGCAGAGTGAAGCAAACCAGATGAGGATTTGGGCTTGAGAGAACAGATAAGGGCAGATGCTGATCCTGGGGCGTACTTTCCTAGGTCCAGAAAGTTTCAGTAAAACACATGCGACCATCTAGCTTGTCTCAGTCTCAAGTACTCCCAAAATCATCGCTGCCCTGAGAATATGTCAAAATGTGCATCTGCTGGTTTTCAAGTTGACAAATCTCAGATAGATGTGCAGTGACTGCAGCACACATTTTTCAGTCTGGTGAGCATGGCAGTAAGACCTTCAAGCAGAGTAAATAAAACATTGGCATTGAGATAAGAAGGTGCTAAGTGTAGCAGAGTCCTTTCCAGCCTGGAGAGAGCCTGTGGGAGCTGATAACCTAATTGCCCTTATGTACTCACTGGCCAGCTTGGGAAACACACCCAGATGCAGAGGCTGGAAGGGAAGGCTACAGGGGAAATGGGGACACCTAGATTTACAGAAATTCTTAGAAGCAGTTGCAGCCCCAAGGGGCAGTCCCTGCTCTACAGTCCACCCGCAGCAAAAGACACAGGTGCTGAACATACCTAGGGCCCCCAGGCTGACCAGGGGGTTCTCCCGTGGGTTGATGTTCTGATCATAAGGCCGGTTACCAAACATGTGAGCAGCACTGTTCACTAGCCAAGTGGTATTGAGCCCTATGGCATAGCGCAGGATGGCTGGAATGAAGAAGCTGATGATGATGGATTCGTCCCAGAAGTACCAGGGCACCACAGTTGGCAGCATGAAACATAGCAACACCACTGAGGGCTTGTAGTATCTGGAAAGGAAGGGATCGGGAGAAAAGTGTTCAGTGGCAGAGAAGGGACAGGAAGGGCTGATTCAGTCCTCCATTTGGAGGATTCATGTTCAGCTATATAGAGAAAATCAAATGCAGAAATGCCTCACTCCTGAGCCTTGTATCTTTTGCATTGGATGCGCAGAAGCCATGCTTGGAGACTCCAAAGACCTATCATCAGGCAAGAGACTCAAACAAAATGTTCTCCTCACACATGCACAAAACAATGTTCCCAGCACCCAGACACCAGCTGCTGCTTTTGGCCATCTTTCATTTGCTTCTTAGCTATGTTGCCATAAAGGCAACCCTATGCTTCCAAAATCCCACAGAAGGTCCCTTCTCTGGCTCTGGCACAGTGTTGAAACTCCCCCTTGCAGACTTGGCTCTGCCTAGCAATACACACTACCAACAAGTGCAAGCAAAGGGCACTTTGCTCATCAAACAGATGAGCATGTGGGCTCTCTCACACTAGAAGAATGTGAGCAGAGGAAGCTGAACCACTCTGATGACTCAAAAGAAAAATCAGCCTAGAACTGAACTAGGAACCTCCTGAGTTAGGTTATTTACTATATGGGTTCAGTCCCCCATCCCTGCAGCCCTGGTGACAGGTCTGCCTCCTCTAGGGACCAGTCCCAGTGTAGCCCTAGACAGCTGAGAGATACCCCGTACCAGTGAATCAATACTGTCCTTCCCAGTTACTGGCCCTCTCACATTTTCATTTTCAATCCTTCTGTCACCATACTGTTTCCAGAAGACTGATGGAAGAGGGGCACAGACATGGCCTGGAAGGTGTACCACATCATCTCCAAGAATGGCTTAGAGGCACCTGTGTGTGGGCTGTGGGCTAGCCAAAGCAGCAGCTGGGCTGTGGGGCAAGGAAGAGAGGAAGTGCTTTCCAGTGGGAAGCTCAGGCCACTGCTGGCAAGATGCTACAGGGTAGACAGAGAAAGGTGTGTGGGAGAGGTAGAGATAGCACTAGCTTCTAAATATTTGCTATAGAAGAGGCGCAGCTCATTTCTTACAGCTCAGTGGGCACACTGAGGAGTCACATTTTTCATCTCCTCATGTTCCATCAAAGGAATTTGGGGTCCCCAGCCCATTTGCAGGGTTCCTGCTCCATCTCACATGGCTCTGCACTAGGGCTTACCCCACCGCTCACCTGCGCTGGAACATCACGACTTTGTCAGCCTTTATGTCACTCAGATCCAGCTTCTGGCCCTTCTCTATGACATCCGGGTGCTTGCGCACCAGCAGCCAGCCAATGTGGGAGAAGAAGAAGCCCCGCATGGCATTGTGTGGGTCCGCATCCGTCTCGGAGAACTTGTGATGGACACGGTGGTCCCGGACCCACTCGTAGATGTCATTCTGTAAGGCAACAGGAGTGAAAACTTAGGGCCAGGGTTGGAGATGTTCCCTCCAAATTGCAAAAAGGCCTAAAAAATTTAGATGCCTAAATCCTATTGACCTGAGCTCAGTCTTGTTGAGTTCAGTTCATGATGATTAAACTCAGTCATGATCACGACATCAGTCATGTTATCTTTCATTAGGGTTTGGGGTTTTTAGCCTTTAAAACACGGGTTGGGTCTTTGCTCCACCATTCCAATTTTCTCTAAAGCCCTGCTGCTTTGATGGGCTGTCTCATGTCTGCTTTTTTAACTGTCAGCTTCAGACTTTGGTTTGCACGTCGTCCACAGCATCACCAGCTCTGATTGATTCCCCACCTCTGAGGCAGCCAACCTTCATTGTCTGGTCAGTGCTCCTCCCTCACATGCTCAGCTCCTGTTGCTTCTTATCCCCATCCCTACTCAGTGCCAGCTGGGACTGATTGACCTGTCCCTTCCCTTCACCTGACATTTTCCATAGGTCATCCTGCTTTGCTTTTTCTAAGATTGCCAAATCAGATGTTTAACTTGGGAGGCAAGGGTTTTTTTAACTTGTTTGATTTCCAATGTAAGAAAAAGTCTTAAAATTAAGGCCCCTCTTTAGAAAGAGAACAAACACACCACTTCAATGCCATTTCTCAAAAATACCCCTCTTTAGCCCCATAACTGTTTCATTTAAGCAGCAAAATCAATACAGTTTGGAATGCTCTTATAATTTGTATTAAGAAATGATTGTTTTGACCAGTTTTAAGAATAGATTTTAATAAGCCTGTGATTATGCCTTTGCATCAAGATTTAGATGAGCTTAAAGTCATGTATTACACTATCCTAGAAAACATGAAATAGAGATCCAAGCACACCTCTATTATCTGTATTGCACAAGAGGCTCTTTAATCTCCTAAGTACACAGGACTTTTCCTGAAAACACCTTGAAGGTAAGGAGATGGCATAACCATCTCTATTTCTTGCCTCAAAAGATTAAGGGACTTGTCTATATAGGGAGCCTGTAGCAGAAACATAACTCCTCAAATCCCTCTCAAACGTTGTAACCATTCCACCTTCAACTGAAATTAAATGATTTTCCTGCAGGCCATGCAAGAAGGCAATGAGAGACACAGCCCAGGATTAAACTCTCATTTGTTTCCCAATACTGAAAACTGCTTCTTTGCAGCCAAATCCACCTCCAAGTATTACCAGCCCTAACTGATGTTAGCCAGAGCCTGATCATTCAGCATCCCCGCCCCGAGAAGAGGATGGCCAGCTGCCCTCCCTATCTGGTAAGCAAACTCAACCAGTACCTATGCTGGAAATGTTTCATGTGTGACCCAAAGTCTCTTTCACAATCCAGGCCCTAAACAGCACTACATAACATAAGAAAGCCAAATCTGAAAGTTGACAGACAGCTTGGGTTTGCATGTATGGGAAGGCTTTCCCCATCTTTCTGGAGGCAGGGGGCACAAATCTGGAAAGAGACCATGTACTGCAGCTGGAGCATGGTATCACCTCATCCACCACACTGTTTACAAACACACATCAGGAGTCTCAAAGCTCAAAAATCAGTATCTTGACCCAAACTTTAGAACATTATCTTTTCTACAGATGTTATTTTGCAACCACTTCTGACTGCAACCCTGACTGAAAATCATGACTTTCTGAAAACAGCAAGCAAAGCCAAGGAGAATGCCTTCTTTCTTAGAAGTTTCCAGCTATAGGCTATAATGAGGAGAGCTTCTGCTGTGCTGCAGCTGCCAGGTCTTGCAGGTAGAAAAGCCAGCTAGAGGCAGAGTTCCCAAATTCTCTGAAATTACAAGCCACAGGTCTCTGAGTAGCCAACAGGCATTTTCTGGGCAACCTAAGATAAGACAGTCTATAGACTTTCCTGATCTTAAAAGTTACCAATCTCCTCTGCTGCCACTAAGAAATGAGATAAATTCAACATAATCCTTCTCTTGATCTCACTGAAAGTAACTACTAAAAAAAATCCATGGGGAATGGTACCAAATTTTCAATAAAACTTTGGATTAGTTCCTATTGAAGCTGAAATATCTGTCTGTCTCTCATCTTTGTCTATTCCTATCCCCTACAGCAACAGCTCAGCAAATTCTTTCCCCCTCTGCCCTATAACCCTGTGAAAGATGGTCTTTGTACAGGACTAGCCAATACACAGCACCCCATCTCATTGCCTTGCTGAGTGCTGGACCACTAGCTGGAATCAGCAGCTTCATCTTTCCTCTTCCTCATAAAAGACTCCGGTTTGGTACTAACAGAGAAGAAGAAAGTCAATGGTGTTTTAGAAAGTTTTTCAAGGCTGAAAAAAAAACATCTCCCCCCCCCCTCGCCCCGTTCTGATTACAAGTTGAGAATTACTTAAGGGCACAGCACTGATACTTCTCTGTTTACCTTCTTCTATCAGAAACTACTGCACTCTGCCACCTTTCCAAGTACTTCCCACAATCAAACCTGTATGAAGTCCCTTCAGTACACTTGGAGGATGGAGTGTTGTTAGGGCTACCTCATAGCAACAAACCTGAGAGACCACCAGGATTCTTCTCTGCCATGCCAGTCTGGGTTTTGACTCTGATTTCTATGGATTTCCAGTTTTGTTTGTTTTGTGGAGTGTGAAGTGCTCTCACAGTGGTTAGGCAATATCCTGAGGTTAGTGCTCTCTGAGAGGTGAGGCAATCTCCCAAGGTGCTTAACAGCTGCCTGCAGTCACTTGTGCCACTCTGAATGGGCCCAACCCTTCTCTCCTTAAAATACCGCTGACCTGGGATGACTCTCTAGAAGCCAGTGGTGTGACTTACAACATGATTATTCCTAAATATCACTCTTCTGAACTAGAGAAACATCCCCCTAACTGCATAATCTCAACAAGTTCTTGGACGTTACACAACAGCAAATTCTACAACCTGGCTCCCTGGGCTTTGCAGATATCTTCCCCATTATCAGCCACACGTCAAGAGGAAAGTGAGGCAACACCAGGAGAACACTTGGTGTGAGCACAGGGAGACTACACCTTGAGGGAGAAGTACATTCCTGCTTTGGAGAGCTTTCCTACTCTTGGTCTTGTCCGGTAGGCCTCTCCGAACTGGGTTTGTCTCAGAGTCAACCTCTGGCAGGACAAGGTAAAGACAATGAGACAGACTCTAGCACTGCAGCGTTAAGTGGAAAGGGCAGGGTCTTCCCTCTAACAGGAGGTGGTAAGAGAGAGGAAACTCTTCATCAAATTATGTCCCATATCTGAGACAAGAATTCATGGGAGCACTTCATTCTGAGGACCAGTGGCACACTGAAAAAGTGCTTACCTGGAAGGCCATGGAGTTTGCAATAGTCAAGAAGATCCGCAGAGGCAGTGTGGCTTTGTAGGACCGATGACTCCAGAGGCGGTGAGATCCAGCTGTGATCCCCAGAGCACTCACCAGGAAACACAGAACAGCTGGAGAGGAAAAGAAAGTGTTGGAGCATATCACGCTTCAGCAAAGTTTCAGGCAGAGCAATACAAAGGCAGGCCTTCCTGGAAAGTTGTATAAGCAAGAGAGGAATCCATGGAGAGCACACACCGGGGCCATAAAACTCAATGTGACAGTGCCCAAGCTAACACAGATATCCTAAGCAATGTGGGGCAAATCACTTCAGCTCTTCATCTCTGACAAGCCCCCAAACCAACCAACCAACTCATAAGAGTTGGTTCTTCAGCAGAGTGCCACCTGTCATGGTGCAGCATAGTCAAAATTGTAAAAAGCACTATGGTTAAAATGCTGCAGTCCACAAGGGAACAGCTTCCCCTTTCCTCCCACCCTGAATAATCCAGGCTCTTGTTTTCCTACCTTACTACTCCTCAGTAAATCCTTTGCACCATTTTCACCTAGAAATGGTAGATAATCTTACCATTCTTCAGGGGGACAACTGAAGCCCAGGATAAGGATTTTCTTCTACTTCCTTTCTGAGCAGAAGCTGGCTAGAAAAAGATCTAACCTACCATCCCACAGAAGCCTGGGCCTAACCTTCAGCTCCACCACTAACTTAAAATCTGCCCAGAGGCTCCCATAATCCAAAGTCTTTTTGATTCCACCCCTCTGCTCAAGTCCTGTACCTTTTACAGAAGGAAACTTCAAGGCCAATAACTCATTGCAACTTGTGAGTTGCTGGGCCCAGTTGAGCTCTCCAGTGCTTCATTTGTTCCCGCTCCACACAAGGCAGAAGGAATTCCTGCCCCTCTCACAGATAGTAAAAAAACACATCCCTCTCTCAATACATCATGTGTTCATATTTGCCCTGGTCTGTATGTTCCTTCATGTCCTCCTGGGACCTCTGGAATTTAATGTCAGCTCCAGCATCTGATGCTAGAACTAAAATCGAGAAAAGACCCCAGTAGGTCCATAGCAGCATTCCACTGGGAAGCTAAGGTAAGAAGAAAATTGGTTCTGAAAATTAACTATTCCTCTAGGAAGGGTCAGGCAGTCTAGCAGAAAGACAAAGAGCATTCAACAATTGGCTTGACCTGCAGGCTCAGATATGAAGAGGGAAGGATGAACATCTGTGAATAGGTCAACTGATCCTCCTTCAGTCCCCCATGGGAAAAGATGCCTTCTTACCAATTCCCCAGGGGAAACTCTTTCCTTGGTATAAACTTGCAGATTTCAGCCAATTGCACTGATCATGAAGAGTTCCTTATTCTTATATGTAAGCCCATGGATAGGAATTGCTGGTATGCTTGACAATACCATTCAATCCAATCAGATGGCTCTAATCAAGCTTATCTTGAACCAGAAAACTGGACACTCTGCCAGAAACTTGCTGGAATCAGAGATCTGAGACATGTGCAAGGCACTGGCCTCTTCTTTCATTCAAAGTAATCCAGGCTTTATTTCCTATAATCTCCTGCTCCCTCTTCCTTCTGTCACTTCCTTTTTGTTTTTCCGCATTCCCAATCTAATCTCTTATCCACTAAAAGCCTGTCTCGGCCAATTTAACATCCTCTTCTGGCCTGTTAGACTTGCACTCCCACCCTGCTGCATAAGAGTGACCTTCCCCATCTGCTGATCTGACCGTGACTCCCCATCTTCATCTTCTCCCTTGGTTTCCTCGCCTGCTGCCAAATGCAGTGCAAGCCTTGGACCAGCACACCTATGCCTCGTGTCTCCCAGCACCTCTGCAATTTCTCAGAACAGTAAAGCAGGCACTGGTCATAGAAGATTTATAGGGCATGAAGAGGGATAAAAATGCATGCAAATGCAGCAGAATCTGGCCTTGGCAAGAGACAATGGAGCTGAGCAAAGCTCACAAAGCTGTCCAAATCTGGAAGGGAAGAAGGGAAGGACACTGAAACAGGGCATTTGGTTCAGGTCTCCCCTTGGCCTTCCTGGTGCTGGACACCTTGAAGGTCTGACCCAGTTTCATGATGCTGACCTGAAAGTTTTGAACCAACTCATGAGGAGGTACCTGCTAATTTTAGGTTTTAAGACTCATTTTAAATTAGTCACTATCCCCACAGATAACACCAGACAGAGAGCCCATGATAAACAATGTAACCTTGCAATAGATGTGTGGGGCAACTTGCTAGGGAAAGAGCCCATCTGTACACTGTGGGGCAAGCAGGCCCTGTGGACTAAAGGTGCACTGGGGACAGAAATGAACTATGCGATCTTTCATGATCTTCAATAGCACAAGAAAATAAATGCCAGGTTGGGTTGAGTAGAGGCCCTGTTGATAACTCTGAGTTTTCAGCTTTCCCTGTCTGGCGAATCCCCATATGCTGCTCAGGAATTTTTTTGGTAAAAGAGGCCTCCAGGAAAATGACTCCAGCTGAGTACTGTTGTATTTAAGCTTTGCAGGAAGTAAGCTCCTCTGTATCTCTTTTATACAGGCAATTCTCAGAATTTGCCTGTGGATATCCCTGCTGGGAAAAGATTACATCAGAAACAAAGATGTTATCAGCAAGCACAAGGAATCACCAAAGAGATGTGGTTGGGACACCAACGGACCCAAACCCCAGACAAACCCAGTATTTGCTTTTAGGTAGCCTTGCCTGGAAGCTTTTGTCAAAAATTTGAAAGAGTACCCACTGCTTTCAGATGCCGTGGCATAGGATATTGCCAGCCTTCCTCCAAAACCCATGAACCTCAGCAGCTCGTGTTCACTTCTCCTAGAGCTGCATCCCAGGTCGCTACAATGGCCACAACTCTAATTATAATCCTGTGATTTCTGGTCTCTTGCCCATATACAGAAGCTGTAGTTTATCTAAGGAGCAGACACTTTCCATGGGAAAGGAGCTGATTCTCAGTCTATGCACACATGGGCACCAGCCCCACAGAAACCCAAGCCCTACTTGGAGACAAGTAGCTCCACCAGCCATACCTAAGAGTTGTTGTCACAGTGACAATATAGACAATAAGGTTGAAAAGCCTTGTGGAATACAGAAGAATCCAGCACTCAGTGATTCAGAGGGTTCATTTCTGGAAACAAGTACAGTGATGATCATTGTGTAGTCAGGGAATCAACATCTCACAGGAAAGAAAAAAACACCTGCAAGATCATCACTAGGAATTCAATTGGAAAGAGAATAGAGATGGTGAAATAATGTAGCACGGATTTTCACAGCTGCCCTGTGATGCTGCCTTAAACTGAAGGATTTAGGAACTCCTTCAGCTGATGATTCAGTCATCTTCCACACCATGCTTTGAACGATACAAGATCCAAAAGACTGTCAGCTCACGGGTGATATTCCCAGTGACCCATTCAATTGGAGTACAAAGAATTATGACCACTGCCACTCAATGCTACAAAAATTAAACGCAAAACATTCAGGATTCAGTCATGTCTATGACTCGTTAGCCTTTACCTCTTTAAGGCTCAGATTCAGACCCCAAGTTATGATGGGAAGCCAGAAATGTGCTAAAAGCATTGTCTCCTGCAGTCAACACCAAGAATGTTTACATGAAGTGTTTCTGCTCCAGGAGGTGTCCTTGGGCTTCTGCTCAGTTTGACTGTTTCCTCCTTGCTATCCAGCCCTGCTAGCCAGGTGAGTCCTGCTACTCCTAGGAGACAGATACTGGGAGCAATGCAATGAGCAGGCTGTTTAAGGGTCACTGAAACCTAACTTCCCTGCCACACCTGGAGGACAATCATGCTATCTACTAGTTAAGCCTGGAGAGAACACTAAGTGGGAAGGTGTTGCCAGCAGCAGTCTTGATGGGAAGGTATCAAAAAACTATAAGCACTTTGCTGGACACATCCCTGAGGTAGTACTGGCTACGATTTTGAGGCTATCAGAATTGCCTGAATTATCCAGGAAGGTTCACCTTGGTCCAAGGATCATACAGCAGCAACAAAAAACAGTATCAACCCATGTGTCTAGCATTACTGGCACTGCAGTGAATTGTGGTGTTGACAGAGCACCATGTCAAGAGAAGCCATCACTGTTTTACAGACACTATTGGCCAGGTCAACAGTGGTTAACACAAATATTGTCAGTCTGCTGCACCCAAGGGCTAAAAAGACTACCCACAAATCACATTTCCAGGGAGGATCTCAGCAGTTAGAGAAGAAACTGTCAATCACCTTTTCACCCCGCCCTTCCAGACTCAGTCTCTGTGCCATTTGGTACATGATGTAAAATCTGCCCATGATCCTTGAAAAGATTGCAAGACTTTGACAAGAACAGTGCAGAAGACAATAAGTAAGAGAGCTGGCTAGAAAGGCATGCTGGAATGGCTCGGAGATCTCTTGTTATGGTGAGCTCTCACCTGATCAACAACCCAGCTCGTTCTGGGAAGCTCTGTACCAGAAAGAGATCAGGGGATACAATGCACACAGCAATGCAGAACAGCAAACAATGATGAAGGCAGGGCTGGAGAGCTTGAGAGACAAAGAGGAATTAGCACACAGAGAAATGAAAACAAAAGAGAACAGTCACCATTATAACTGGTTTCAGAGGGACAGGAACATCAAGGAGATGGTGGCTCGGATGAAGTGAGTATAAGCAGGGCCATTTCTCCTTATAGGTAGATGAGCTACCAGGCACAACAGCTGCCTATTGCATCACAACAGAGAACATCTGGGACCATATTAATTTTGTATTATATGTACACAGCCTAAGGAAAGACTGATCTGAAAAACAAAGAAACAAGCAAAAACCCCAGCAGCTCCAGAACTACCACTGGGAGAACTGCTCTGCCAAGACCTCATGGTGTACTACCGGGAGCAACGTAAGTCTCTGCTGCACTATCCTTGTGTGTAAAATGGGAACTGTAGTCCTCTCCTTGCTACCAGAGAGTGCTGGGAAAATACAGCAAGTCACTGACATGACAGCCACAGGTGCCTTGTATGTGCTAAAGAAAGGTATGAGCAGAAAAATGGGCATGCAAGGAGCCTTGTGAAGGATCAGAGTATCCCAGTTCTAGACAGCACTGGAGAAGAATGGACTGTAGGGGAACACTGACTCGGCTGCAAAGTGCCCTGAAGAGTGGTCCTTTCCCAGAACAGGGGTGCAGGACAGGGAGCTTTGTGGAGCTACTCCAACTTTGGCGTGGCAGGATGGATCCCATTTCTAGGGCATGTCACTCCAGAAGCCACCAAGAAATCTCACAGTGCCTCATAGTGGCAGGAGAGAAAACTGGCACTTCACATTAGAGTTGACTGAACAAGGAGAGCAGGAAGGACTGACATCAGATTGTGAGGCAGATTCCCTTGAAATGCCATGGGATGTCATACAGACATCTTGAAGAGGCATTCGGTTGCCTCAGAGTCCATTTTGGGGTAGCGTGGGGCTTAGCAGAATGCAAAACAGCATTAACCTTCTGGATTAATATGTTTAAGCCCATTTAAGTATCCCAGGGGAGCTCAAGGGAGAAAAGTTGGATAGATTTGGAAATCATGGTGCGTCTCAGCAGCTTGAAATGAAACGAGTAAACTCATTTTTTCCCTCCTCCTTGCCTCAATGCCCCAATGCCCTGAGGATATTTGACTGGGGTTAGAAGACCAAGGCTGTCAGCTCAGTGAGAGAAGCCAGCAGTCCTTGCCTAGCCTAGCTGAGAGTTCAGGGATTGGACATGCAGAACTGGACCAAGAGCCCTGAAATGCTCCTCCAAAGTTGTGCTGAGGCTGCATGTTCTGCACAGCTCTGTCAGTCCAGGGAAAAGTGCAGCCTGTCAGGTTTTTCCAAGGGAAAGACCCAGCAAAGTCTTCTTTCATAACATCCTCCTGAAAAGCCATGCTGGCTGCACAGGGAACACATCAGTGCCTCTGCTTTTGCAGATGCTGTAGCCAGACTCTGACTGTGGCCTCCAGTAATGTTCATCCCCCAGGCCTCTGCCTATGAGAGGCTGATATGGTCAAGGAGGAAGAGTCAGCCTGGCCATCCAGGGAGCCACCTCCTTCCCTGTTCAGTGGTAATGGTCATCTCACACAACCATCAGGAGGACAGACTTTGGGAGTGTAACAGTCCAGGTGGATCACCCCAGGGCCCATCCACAGCCAGGCTGGCCAGGGAGCTGCTCCCAGCCAAGCACTTTGCAGGAGCACCTCTGAAAACAAAAGCCATGTCAGCAGGTCTCTGTTGCTTTTTGTTTCAGGATGCTCCGTTTCACAGGGAGGCAGGGGCTGGATGCAATCTCTCAACATCCCCACTGGGAGCCATTTGGCTTTTGGACTCCTCCAGGGGTCCACACAAAGGCTCGTGAAAAGCAAGGCTCCCCTGCAGCGTGGGCCTCAAGCCCAGCTGTCTTTCAAGCAGTCAGAGGAGAAGTTTGGTTCCTACCCAGGACAAGGTCTCTGAGAATGCAGAGCTTTGCCTAGCTACCTTCTGCTGGGTTGTGCTTTCCACTGGAATTTGCTGCCTAGAGAGATGCTTATTTATTTTTTGAAAGTTGTCAGGCTTAGTTCCGGGACGATGGTGGCTAATCTGTGCTTTTTTAAGAATGATAAAAGTCCTGAGCTTTAGACTTAATTCTTGACCTTTATCTTCAGCACAGCTGTATTTTCTCTCTTTGCCCTCACACACATATGAGGCTTTGCAGGATTTACCCTTCCTTGATAAGGATGGTTGTCACCTCTGGACAGCAGCCTCATGCCTAATAGTGCCCTGTACCTTACCTCCCCAGCCACCCCATAAAGTGCTCTTGCTAGCATCTTTCTTCCTAACTTTCTGGGACTGTCACAGTACTCTATCAAATATTTTCTGTGCTTCACCCCAGAAGCAGCTGCACATTCAGGTGTAGGCTACTTCCAAGCCTAATTCTGTGAATCAAGTTTGTTCTTTGAGCAGCCAAGCCAAATCCCTGCCAAATCATTCCCTGTCATGTATGACCTTACAAGAGACACTAGCAAGCCTTTCCACAGCTTGCTACAAAGCTGGAAGAACAGCTTCTTCTAACAGAAGACCTCTGCTTCCTTCTTTCTCATCCCCAAGTGTGGGCCTAGAGCTAAAAAACAACAACCAACAGATTTGGATTTCTGGATGCCAAGAAACATCCTCTGAATGTGCTTACCCCATGCCAATGTCTGGATCTTTGCTGAAGGTATCAATGTCAACGCAAGTATGGCCCCCAGGTGCAGCAGGCTCATGAGGATGATATTTCTCCAGACGTATCGCAGGGGGGGCTTGGGGCCCTCTTTCTCGCGGTAGGTCTCATCAAAGATATCGTCTATCATGCCCCGGTCTCCTGCCAAGTCCTCATGATTGAGAAAGTCCTTTTCCACGACGGCATTCCCATTCCTGGTCACCCGGGAGGTGACAGTGCCAACGGTAGTGGTGCTGGGAGTGGAGGAGAACTCCTTGGAGAGATGGCAATACATATTTTCAAGAAAAGAAAAAGGGAAAACAAAACAAGAAGTTGGTGGTTACCAATGCAAGAAACATCAACACAAGCATCTAGACTGTCAGTGTAAAGACTCTCAGATTGTGGTTTCCCTGAAAAGCTCCTTTCTTTTAGCTGAGCACTAAGAAGCCCTTGGCACCAAGTCATGGCCTGAGAGGGCAGGGGCCTGGTCTTTCTGGGGAGAGGAGGTGAACAGCAGATAGGGTGCAGAAAGTAAAGAAAAAGACTTGAAAGCCAGTCTGTTTTCCACTAGTGGCTTTGGTGAGATCATTTGTATTCTGCAAGGATTTTCACTTTCCTTCAGTTTGATTAGTGGGCATTTTTAGGTGGGTTTGTGGTCTGGGTTTGTGCATAAGCCGACAACAATAAAGGATATCTTCTGAATGAACAAAGATGTGTAGGAGAAATATAGTCTGAAACACAGTTTTATAATAAATCATTGGGCTGCTCCTGATATCCTGCCTCTGTGTCATTCCACTAGGGTTCACAGGGAGAACACAGGGACTCCTCTGGGGTACCTCCTTAACTCCCCTGCCTCACTTTCCAGGCTGAGATGTGGCAAGATCAACATGTTTGGAGATTAGTGGATGGAAGCAGTCAGGTGAGATGCTTTCTGTCAGACCTACAACTCCTTATCCAATGCCTGCTGCTAAGTCTCTTATCCCTTTCCTGCTTCCCACCCGCAGGCAAACTGAGGCACAGGAAGACAATCCTCTGAACCATGGCCACCAGCATGCAGAGAGGAAGTTTTAAACAGCAAGTTGGCTCATCTTGGCTCCTGGCTCCCTTCTATAACTGTGACACAACATTCCCTCTGCACATGCTTGTTTGCCCTGGCTGAGTGACAGCTTGCCTGATCAGGCATGCATGACGAAAGGAGCAGGCAGGACTGACCCTAATGAGACAGGTCACTGAACCCTGAATCACCAATTTCCATCTCCATCATGTCAGCCGCGTGCTTGCTGGTACTTGCAGGTCTTTGTCAGGCCTGAGCCCAAGTGTCCAACAGAGCTCAACTCTGGGGGTGCCAAGCACGTAGGATGCAACCAGTGTGTCCCCCACACATCAGCCCCATCCCCTCACCTCCCAGGAACCTGCCTGACGGACACATCCCTCTGCTGCCAGCACTGCTGCCTCCAGTGTGAAGGGGCACTAAAGGTCAGCCAGCAGGAACAGGAGAACTGAGACTGCGGGAGGGAGCATGGTCAAGCTGGGAAAGTTCCTTTTCCAATACAAGTCTGTCCTGAATTAATAGGAGATTCCCCCCAGGTACCCAGGATTCATAAAAGACCACCGTTCTGCCATGGCCTAGTTTCCTAAGGGAGGCATTAAAATCAGGCCAGGCAGCTTACGTGGCCATCCCAACTCCTCCCTTTCCCAAGAGTAGAAACTAGAGGGTTACAGACATACCTTCCGATGGGGAGGAGCTGGCAAGGCTGACAGATTCCCCACATTTGGGAAGTAAAATGATCTCTGTAGAGGGAGCACTTTAAGTTTTTCCTTCTGGAATCAAGGTTAGAAAGGAAAAAACCTGGACACAAAGTATCCTGCTGCTTTCACTGAACCCAGGCAAGCTGCTGAGCTTGGGACTTCCTCCTCTGCATCCTGGCTACAGGCTGTCTTTGCCTGCTTTCCTAATTAATGTTTGAGGGTATGATACTCCCAGCTGCTGGAGAATTTAGAGGCAATCCCCTCACCAAAAGAACCGTGAGAAATGGCCTCTAATGCAGAGATTAGGCAAGGAAAAGTCCTACCCGTTCCTAAGTGTTAGATATTTTCATCTGGCATTTTGGCAGTAAGGTACAATTTTCTTTCTTGGCTGCAAGACAATCTACCAAAAAGACCTAAGACTTGCCTATGCAGGAAAAATTCCCAACAGAGATTTGGTGGTATAATTAGACGGGTAACACTCCCCATATGGACATGCTGCTTCCAGAGTAAGAATGCGGGGTTGGAGTTGCATTTTTCTCCTTCATGATAGCTCATGTCACTGTCAAAGTTACACAGGAGCAGAGGAGGAGGGAGAGTGCAAAGAAAACAGCAGAGAGGAAAAAATCTCTTCTTCCAGAGTTGTAGTAGCCACATGAGGAATTTCACCAGCATACCTATGCTGCTGGAATTACACTGGTATAATGAAACTGGTAATTTCTCACATGTAAACTAACCTTGAAACAAAAGGGCTATAAAGCAGCTGTGAAACAGCTCCACCGCTACAGACTTAGTGGGAGGAGCATGGGGGGAAGAGAGGGAGAGAGGCCAGCTATTTAGGTAGAAACAGGGGAAAATGAGGAGGAAAGAAAGAGGATTTTTATCCCCTTATGGCCACAGTGGCTCCTGTGGCTCCCGCCAAGGAAAATGGAATGGAGATTGATCTGGGCTCTAGGGCTGAGAGAGGGAGGAGATCAGCTAAATCATTTTCATGACCTCTCATTTCTGAATGACTTTGCAGCTCTCATCTGCAGAACAGATGTGTTTCCCCATCTATGCCCCCATGCCCCCAGCACCGAACACGCCATAGGTGATCCTGGCACCCAGCCAGCTTATACAACCAGCTGCAGCTCAAAGGCTCTGCACTGGGTACAGCATAGGGACCCCAGGGCACTGAACCTCGGGTCCAGTATATTTGAATATGCCCAATATGACCCAAGGACAGGATTCTTTCCAGCCTCCAGGATATGACCCAAAATACATGCCAAAACCATGAAACATGGTCTGAGTACAATGCCCTTGAGATCCACTTCAGGAATGGAGAGAAGTAAAGTTCTTTACGTCACAGCATCCCTGGAAAGTCATGGCACCTGCACAAAAGAACCAGGCTGGCAGCAGGAAGAGAGAAGGGCTGTGATTTACCTCCACTTCTCAGCATTGGCAGAAGGGGGAAGGATGAAAAGGTGACAGCAGAAACACCAGAATCAAGCCCCTGCCTCCCCCTGGGCAAAGGATGGCTGCCGGAAGGGGTAAAAATAAAAATTAAATTCCTTAAAGATCCAATAGCTCTATGCATCTTCCTGGTGTCAGGTTCTTATTCAGTCCTTCTTATGCCAAAACTGGGCAGTCTCCCCATTGTATGCTTGCTTGGCTCAGGCAATGCAGATACAGTTATCCATTTCATCTGGGCAGCCAGCTGCTTTCACCTTGCATCTGTCCTAGAGATGCTTCCTGCTGCAATATTTGGCTAAAAACCGCTGAGTTTTTTTCACGAGCGAAACCCCTTTCTTATGAAAAAGAAAATGAATTAAGAAAACAAACCAAACAAACAAACAATCTTATCGTTACCAAAACCCCCACAATCTCTTGGCACAAAAGAACTTCTTGAACAGCCCTTACCAGCGTGCTTCGATGAGTGTTCTCAAGATAAACCTATGTTTTATGCTCAGTCTATCCGGGGGCACAGGATCCGAGGAGATAATCTCAGAGATGGATGTCTCTGCTTCATCCGTGGGCTCCCCATGAGGCTTGGGTGATGCCTTAAGTTAGCACTGAATACCTTCGCCTCACGACTGAGAAGCGATGGAGAGAGCACACACGCACACACGTGTTCAGACGTGTGTATGTGCACGCACAGGCACGCGTGGATGCCCAGACCAGTTTTTTTCCAAAACAGCAGCAGTGCTGCGCTGCCGGAGCCGCGGAGATGAAGGAGGAAGGGGCGAAGGGAAGACAAAGCACCCACATCCCCTGTCCCCCGCTTACCTCCTCCTGCAGCAAGTGGGCAGGCATGGGGCGGCTCTGTCTCTGCTCCTCGGCAGCGGTACGCGAGCGCGCAGGTCCCCGGCGGTGGCAGCGGTGTGAGGCCGGCTCTTGTCGGCTCCTCGCCCGGCGGGCTGTGCGGCTCGGGGAGGCGGGTGCGGAGGTATTTAAGCGGGGCTGCTTCCTTAGCGGCTGGCGGGGCCGGGCTCTGGGCGCCCCGGCCTCCCGGTGACCCCCTGCCCGGATTGGGATGCGCGGGGTCAGCGCGGAG
>WEIV01009522.1:653404-676455 GCA_013390005.1 Calyptomena viridis
GAGGAGCGCAGGGGGTGCTGCGGGCCCCCGCGAACCCGCTCCGCCGCCCCGGGGGCTGCCCCTAACGGAGTAAGAGGCGCCCGTGGGGTGAGGGATGTCAGGGAGCCCCGCGCCACTTCCCCAGCTGGCTGCGGCGGGGGAAGAAGGGACTTCAGTATGAAACATCTGCTTTGTATTGGGGGTCTGTCCGGAGAGTATTACACACGTATGTGTATGTATATACATGATGTATTTCTGCAAAGAAAAGCACCTCACAACATATATCCGGATAAGCATGTGTGTCTGTGTAGGTGTTTATCTCGATATGCAAAAACAGTCTGGAAAATGTTGGTTGTAACGTTTTAAAGAATCTTGTCTGTTGTCCCTCAAGAAAACAGTGCCTACAACGGAGGATGGAAAGAAAAAGAAGCGGCTCAGTTTTCCGTCAGCTATTCTCAATAACAACCTCCTGCTAGCTGATAATGCCAGCAATATCCAAGCTCTGTCCAAAATCCAAGCTCTATCCACAGACACCGTCACCATTAAAAGTGAAAAAGAGGGCCCTTACAAATCAGACCTTGCCGGTGGCAAAGCCTGGAGGCAGCTCTCCGAACTCCACCGTGTGGTCACCGTGCCAGGCACCCTCGGCCATTTAGCACTAAGGATGAGGGTACCTTAGTGCCATCACCGTGGTCAGGACCTGTTATAGCTCCTTCCCACACTCAGTAGCATGTCCCGTGTTCAGTCTCTGCCCCCCGCTGACACATGAGTTATTTCAGGAGTGGAACAGGGATGTGAAAAGCCATTTTGAAGCCTGACCCATACCCTGTCTGGCAGCTCTCCTGCAGTGATGGAGCCGACTACTGAAGTGCAGACAGGTAACCAAGATCTTGTGGCAGAGTCCATCCCTGGGCTGATCCTGCTCAGACACAGCATGGCTGATACAGAGGCAGCTGTCAAAAATGAGCTGCATTGTAATCACTGGAAGGGAAAAGTGACAATGAAAAATAACAATGGCTCATTTGTTCTCCAGATTTAGAGGTGTCCAGCAAACGGGGAAAATGTGTCTCTCCTTTTTCATTTCACTGTGATGGATGAAGAGGTCTGTGAGGATCATGAGTTTAAATTTTACATTAGGATCTCGAGTCATGCCTAGTTTCTGAGACACAGTATTAAAACAGAGAGCCCACATCAGAAGATGTTCCTAGATGGTGAAAGCTGACATGAGTCAGGGACTTTTAACCCTCCCTTTTAGGACTCTACATTAAATGTTTCATTCACAACACTGAGAGTTAGTGAACTGAGGAGCTGAAGACAAATAATGTTTTAATTAAAGATTCTACCTAGTTTCTATGTGAGTGTTGAAAGAAATATAAACTTGAGCTAAAAACTACCCTAAGGAAATCTGACTCCTTCTGTTTCCAAAAGAAAACCAAAAAGGGAAAAAATAAAAGAAAAAAAGAAATGTTGTACTTGTTAATTTTAAAAAGGTAATTTGCAGCTCATGCCACATGGGGAAAATAATCTCAATGTCGTGAACCAGGGGGAGACCTGACAATGAGGCTTTGGGGAATTGAAGGTCTGCAGTTTTGCAGGTACTCAGACCCACTGGTTTCTTTTCCCACTGGTTTCTTTCCTCAGACATGGAGTATGGCTAAGGGGGAACATACAGGGCAGCTAGACTTTACCATCCTCTAAAATTGATGCCATCTCTGGCTGCTCCCTCACCACAGGAATAAGTTTTCTGAATATTCCATTGCCAAGTTATTCTAGGGGGGTGACCGTTTTGTTGTACAGAGGAAAAGACGGATCTTGGCTGTTACTGAAGCCGTGTTCACCTGGCAGGTTTCAAGTCTTATGTGCTAAGGACAGCCCTGAAAAAGGCCCTTGACAGCTTGGCCAGCTTCTCCAGCTGCCACTTTGATCACCTTTGAACCAGTTTAATGCTCCTGAATGTGGCCACAAGGGTCAGGCCTGCACACCGTGGAAACGTGTGCTGAGTGGTTTGCTTTCCCAATGTTTAGACTGCAGCAGATCCAGTCTTGCCTGTCAAAAGGCAATTTTTGGTCCTCTGTGAGATGGAGGCTTGGCCATGCTGGGCTCCTTCACATGGAGAGCTGCTGGCCAGCCCAGTGGCCTGCACCCTGCGCCCTGCACACCTCTGGCCCCCACCATGCAGCCCTGGCCATCTGAGTCTCAGCTGCAGACTTCTGTCTCAGCTCTGCCACTCAAGGCTTGAGACAAAAGGGAGAGTCATTGGGCAGCCCAGGTGGGAAAACAGAAATGTCTATATAGACTCCAAAGTACAGGGTAACTGGGTTTTTCCTGCTCTAGTTTGTATCTCTCCAGATAGGCTTTTACCTCCCAGGGAGAGCTGCCCAAATGAGCCTTCAACAGAATTACATCGCTGGTGGAGTACACCAACACTGCTTCATGAAGATTTGACTTCAGCCATCATCCTCAGGAAAATGATTCAATTCTTTTGCATCTGGTGACTGTTGCCTGAGGTCACAGTCTTTCATAAATGAGCTGATGCAATGCCAGGGCCATGGTGCAGAGCAGTGATAAGCAGAGCCGTGTCATGGGCAGCACAGGCCATAAACTTCAGCACAGGATTTCTTTAGAAATACATGGTCTCATGTAAGACTGTTTCCACCTCCCTGAGAAGTCCTTCCCACAGATTCATGATCCAGCTGGGGAATTGGGCTAGTGAAAAGTTCTTGCAGAGTACTTTTTGTCAGAGGGTCTCACAGTTTTTTATCAAGGTTGGAGAAAAGAGAGGCACAAACCAGCAGTGGGGTTTGTTACAAGATACTATCTGAGAGCAAAGCCTATATGAGAATGGTCACAATCCTATCTTGGGATGCACTAGTGAGCCTGGTTTTGTTACCACAGTGCCAGAATGCAGAAAAAAGGCTAAGCTAAGGACCTTTTACCATAACATGTTCCTTCCTATTCTCCCCCTCAAAAAAACCCCAAACCAACCAACCAACCAACCAACCAAAAGATCATAAAAACTCAAAACAAAACAAAAACCTGGAGATGCTTTCCCATTTAGCAGTAAGTTTTGCAAGGGGATTTCATCTGGTGTTGACATCTTGGAAATTTTAATCGATCTCCTCAGTTACACCCTTTAAAACTGTTGAAGAAGCCATGCACACAAAAAAGTTTGCTGCAAGGATTTTGCAAGGTTTGTTTCATGTTGTTTGTTTATCTTCTTTAACAACATTCCATCTCCCACTTTCTCTTCTATTTCACAACTGAAAGTTGAAAACAAGAAGAAGAGACTGAAGCAATGAGGGAATAAGCTGAAAACTGGGGAAAGACATGAACCCTATGCATTCTCCTCTGCCAAAAATAAAAGTTTGCAAAAATTTTCCTGAGATTATTTTCTGTATGTCTTGCATTGTTTGCAAGAAACATGAAGCGATTCTAGCTTTAGAGTTTTTTCTAGGGGTAGGAGAACCATGCCATGGGGTTTTCATCCAAGGAGAAGTGCAGGGATGGCTTTCCATCCTCTCGCCAATGCTTTCTTTCTCCTTACCCCCTTAAAGAATGTGCTCTTCAAAGGCAGCAAGCCCACTCTGCAGAGCAGATGAACATTGGCATCATTCATCACCACTGCCAGTGGTTTCATAGATTAATGGTACCCCTCGTTTTGACAGGTTGACTTCTGGGCAGAAGTCATCTGGGCAGTATGTATTGCAGAGAAACGAGGTGGGGGACCATGGCTACAGAATGAGTTGGGACAGGACCTGGCTCAGACTACAAGAGTTCAGAGTTACTACCTGCCTGAAAGGTGATGGCAGCTGCAGATTTTTCTGGATTGTCAGTCTCAGGAGTTCAGGTGCTGGAGATCAGATACCAACTGGTCACCACTCTTGTTTAATGTTGCTTTCTCCCCCATGCTTTCTTTTGGAATCTGATGATCCTGTGTCATATTTTCACACTCTTCCTTGGCCAAGAGAGGTAGCAAATTGCTTTCTTTTTGAAATGGAAAGCTAAGAATTGTTTGGTCACCTGGCTCCAGACACTAGGACTTGAAGAGTCTGATATAGCATTTACTAAAAGTGCTATTTATGTTTATAAGAACTGGCAGCATCCTGGTCACTTGCTTGCTTTCTATCATGTTTCCCCTCTCTATCTTGCCTCTGCCTTAAAACATAATCTGTTTTTCCATAAATTCAGTGGTCCCTGAAGATCCCACCCTCACTCTTAAAGCATGGTTAAATTCAGTATGGATTACCTGGGCTCTTCAGTTAAGAGTTGTTGGGAGCTCCCAGAAGACTAGCAGTGGCCAAATCCCCAAATGCATTCCCACAACTGCCCTGGGAAGAGCAATGGCTGAAGGAAGAAACTGATGCCTTGCCATCAGCTGCTGAGTGGAAAATGTGGGCTTAAAGGGAGGCAGTGAGGTAGCAGAAATCACTGGTGTCTCATTGCCAGGGTTTGAAGGGAAAGTACATGCAACTGGAGTGGTGGACCATGCCTCTAGGCTGTGACCAGGATGGCTAAATTCCCTGCCATTGATGAGAGAACCAGCACCAAGATAACCTTATCAGCATCAAGATTTAGGCTAACATGCTAGTGACTGGGATAGGGTGCTTATCTCTGCACTTTGCCCCATCCCTCGCTGTCTGACTCAATGCCAGACACCCTGTCCACCCTCCTCCCCTCTTGTTACCCCAAACAGGCTTTGCTCCCAGTCCTCGGGCTGCCAGCAGCAAGAACCCAGCCGGTATTGTCTAAACAAGGCCATACAATGGGCAGCATTGTTGACACTGGATTTTTGCCCTCATTGAAGATGACCTCACAGCCCACCCCTTGGCCACTTCAGCCAGCCCCTCGGGACTGTGAAGCTGTCTTTTGAACTCGGGTAAATAAATTGTGAGAGGAGGGGCAGAAAAGGATGGGGACCAGAGGAACACAGCGGTCTTTGTGTTGCCACCCTCTCTTCAGCACTGGTGCACTGTGGTGTCCTTCTACCCACATCAGATATGGCAGGCCAGGTGCCAAGGAGCCGTCATGGCGAGTGCCCTTCCCCACCCTCCCGCCCTGCATTCGCTGGGCAGTGGCACCCTCTGCCGTTCTGCAGCCTCCCTTCTTCAGGTTGCAGTCTGCTCCACTCACCTCAGCTGTCCTTTCTCTGCCTTCAGGTCTTTTTTCTCTGCCTTCCTTCTCACACCTGCAGCCCACACCTCCTTTCCCCTCTCTGCAGGCTAAGACCATTCTCTCAAGTATTCCATTCCCTGCTGCCAACACTATGGAAATGCAGGGACCTGTGAAAATGCCATCTCCTAATGGCAGATCTTCTGACCCAGCTTAGGTGGCATGGGCAGTGCCACAGTGTCTCCTGCTCCATGGTGTCACCCAGGTTTAGGTGCAACTTACACAACAAAGATGCCCGCTGTATCTAAGGGTGGATCTCCTTCCATCTTTGTGGGGAGAGAGGTGATGTTGCAGTCTGTAAGCATGAGCCCTGGGGACACGTTGCCACATAGTCAGCACAGGGGAAAATTGCAGCACCAGGGAAGGATGAGGGCACATCCAAGGTCAGTTTGCAGCTGCCTCTGTTGGACAGAGCAGTGTCCCATGCCACTGTTTATCTTCTTTGTGTGTGTGCTCTGCATCATTGCTTTCTACTCTGTCTCCTTGCTGCAACAGCAGCCTGAGGATTTGATGGCTGCTCCAACAATTAGAAGAACAAAAAAATTTTCCTGAAATTAAAAATAACCTGGGGTCCAGAGATTGGGGAAACATCTTCTTTCCACACTGCCAGCTAAACCCCTGATATTTAATCTCCTTCTGGAGATGTTTCTGATAGACTCCTGTTAGGGGAAGCAGGCATAACCTGGCAGGGAAAAACTGGTGGGGTTGCCCTGAGAATGCATACATTCTGCTGGTATGAGAAGCAGAAAGGACAAAGGAGAAACTTGCTGGACCCTCATCCCAACCTTCCCTATTCTAGGCTTACCAGTGGCACACAAAGGAAAACCTCAAAGATGGGTGTGCCTCTCCCTGTCTGCTGCTTCAGCTTTACCTACACCCATACCTTAGTCCTTTTTAAAGAGAATGGTTTCTTTCCTCTCAGGCAACAGGACTAGAGTAGAGAGCTGTGTTTATATTCCTCTAGAAGTCTGCACTGCTTTTCCTCCTTTCCCTCTTTGCTTATCACATTAAAGAGCTGTATGGTATGAGTAGCATTTTGTTTTTTTTTTTTTTTCCTACAGAACAAGGATGGTGCTCATCTCCTTCGTCTAAATCCATTCACAACTGAAAATCCTTCAGGATTCCCATCTGAGTAGAGTGTGTCCCCACCATGGTGTGTGGGCTGCAGCAGAGTACATGGCTGGCCAAATAAAGGACATTTGAAGTCCTTAAGCAGAAAAGTCCTACAAGCTGTTATGTTTCTAGCCAGGAACATTTTTAGGTCTCCTTGCTTGCTCTCGTACTTGCTTGCCTGGTTTTGCTGCCTTTCCAGGTCTTTAAAGAACCTGCCTACCCTGTCTCCTCTAAGGAATGGAGCTGGAAACATGCTCTTCATTCTATGTCTGCTTCCTCACTTAAAGTAAAGGGGTGCAGATTTTTGGGTTCTTGTTAGTTTTGGGGGTAAAATGCTCCATGTTAATGAGGTGTTTATCTTTTGAGTGTTATAGAGGGAGGGATCTGTTGCAAGTGTAAAAGAAATCCTGGGCAGGTAACGCTGAAGGAACCCTGCAACCCAATATCATCTGTTCTTAGCTATTTCTGTTACCTTTTGTAATGTCCTCATTTTGTCTCCTAAGTCTTGTGACAGTACTGACATAGAAGTCTCATTCAAAAAGTCAGTCTACAGAGGCTTCTTACAGAGTCTGGTCCTCATGGCACTGGAGAGGTGCAGCAGATGATCTACCACCACATGCATTCACACAGCAGGCACTCAGTGTGTTTTGAAAGGTTTGTGTTTTCCTTTACCCAAGCTGTGTTTGAGAGGATCGTGTTTGCAGAGGATTGAGGTATAAACTTCAGGGACTACCAGTGTTGGCACAAAAATGACATCAACCTTCTCTAATTGGTAATGCCAGGTAATTTTGCTCATGAGTCTTTGAGAAAAGAAAGTAAGGTAAGGATTAAGTAGCAGAATTGTATGGGTTTTGGTATAGGGTTACATGACATTATCACAACTATTCTTACCCTCCTAATTTTACCTAGGTGACAATGGTTAGACAGGCTTTGGGAAACTGGGCTAAGAGGACCTACATTCAATCTGAGGGTTGCTGGAACGACTCTGGGATCCACACTTTTGATACAGCTACTTTGAATCTCCCTGCTGATACATGTGAAGAAACACAGATCAAGCTTCTTCCTTCTATAGACTGTACTGGACTGTGAAGAGTAGAAAATGTGTTGGAAGTCACACTGCTTACATCTCCATTAAGATCTTGGCAAATGGGATACATGGACTGAACTAATAATAGGATGCAATTCACTAGCCGAGTACAAAGTTCTAGCTTGAGGGGCATTGTCAACTATCCAAACCTATACTGGGAGAGTAACTTGGTGAGATAAGAGTTTAGCAGGTAAGAGTCTGGGGCAACAGTGAAGCATATGCTCACATTATCACACTATTGCAGGCAGAGCAAACTGTAGATGTAGAAATAGTGGCTTAAGAAAGACACATGGAGCAACTGTCTGGTTCTGCTTGGCACTGGGGACACCCTAGGTCTGAGGTTTTGCTTTGTTTTTCTGTTGTGCCATTCTGCTTTTTAAATAGCCTGGTGACTCTGTGGTGTGCCTTGGGAATAACAACTCTGAAAAAGGATTTG
This sequence comes from Calyptomena viridis, assembly GCA_013390005.1. Classification (NCBI taxonomy): domain Eukaryota; kingdom Metazoa; phylum Chordata; class Aves; order Passeriformes; family Eurylaimidae; genus Calyptomena; species Calyptomena viridis. Next base: position 661,189 of record WEIV01009522.1, read on the forward strand.
CATATAAAAATTAGCAACCCTAAAACTTGAAGATCTCCCTAAAGAGAAAAAATATCAGTCAGGAACAATCCAGGCAAGCACCCTGTCCTGCACCAGCAAAGTTTTGGTTGCCTGTCTGACACTCAGCTGTGCAGCTTTGGGGGATGAATGGCTGTCAGGACGGACTGCAATGTCATCCCCCCAGTGATGTCCCCACCTGATCACAGCTTCTGTAATATGCTGAGAGCACCCCACAGGTACTCCAGGGTCCCAGCTAACATGCCTGAATTCTGAGGGAGAATGAGTCTGGAAAGTACTGGTACACAGACAAGAGCTAACTGGTGTGCAAACACACAGTGTTGCCAGTGACTGGTAGGACCCCAACTCCTCCCTCACCAACCTCTTTCTCAGTCTCTCAAGTATATCCTTAAAAAAGTGCCTCAGTCAGGTGATGGGCTCATCCTTGAATATCAAAGCACATGTAGTGTCTAATCCCAAAAGTGATGCCAGCCTCTGGGTTTTCAAATGGCCACCTGAGCCTTTCTTGTCTTGTCTTCCTACCTATAAAATGTAAACTCCATGAATTATTTGGAATGACATGGTCAGGAGTAAGGAGAGAAAAGTAAGTACTGGGAAGCATGGGACAGTGCAGGTTGAGTAGATATAATTGCACCTTCATCTAAACAATGGTTTGGTTAGAGAAAACCAGTGAACCAAGGTAGAAGTGTGGTGAATCATTTGCAGCTCCTGAGGAATCTGCCCCTCTGCTCTCTAGGCAAGACTTTGCCAGCACTGATCCCCTAAAAATCAGTGGAGTGAGTTCAGGACATGCTGGGGTACTAGGGCAGTTCTCTGGTGTCCAGAGGTCCCTGCCCTGGTTTCCAAAGATGTCAGGACTCCTTGTTTTGCATTTTCTCCCTGGGGCTGGATCTCAGGAGGTGCCAGATGCCTGGAGTCAGCCCTTCCTCTGGTACTACCGGATATAGCATGAAAGTTACCCTGTCCCCAGGAATGAAAGTATCTCCTCTTCAGCATGTGGGTGTGTTATGGTTTGACTCCGGCTAAATGCCAAGGACTCACACACACCCCCAAAATTTCTCAGAGAAGGAAAAAAAGCCTCAACTTTTGTGATAAGGATTATAAGCAACTGTTTATTAACTATTTGACAAGCAGAACAGGCTCTAACTTAGAGTATTAAGAATTCACTGCTACTAAAATCAGAGCTTAAGAGTTTAAGAGTGAGAAGTTCAATAGATGTTACAGACACCTTTCTCCCCCTACCCCTCCCTCTTTCAAAGATCTCTCTCCTTCCCCCAGTGGCCCGGGAAGACAGGAGTGGGGGGGTTATGGTCAGATGTTGTTCTCGCTGCTGATTCAAAGAAAGAGGGAAAAAAAAGAAGTCCAACCCCAGGCTTCCCCATTGGGTTTGCTCCTGAAAGCAGTCTGTTACAAACTGCTTTGTGAGTTTATTATCCTTTATGGACAGCAGCTTTTTCAAGGTATGTTGTCACGTAAGTCACATTACCAAGGGTGCAGTCCTTCAGGTGCTGGTTGATTGGCTGCTTCAGCATGGGTCTCTACAGGCCACCAGTCCTCACAAGAAATGCTGCTCTGCTGCTCCAGCGTGGGTCTCTTCTTCCCATGGCCCACAGGACTCTATCAGGCCCCCTCTCCAGACACAGACATCAAACATCCCACAGGATCACAGCCTCTCTTTTTTCCAGCACTTTTCTGCTCCAGTGGGGAGTCTTCCAGTCTTCCATGGGTTTGCAGGCAAATCTTTGCTCCCTACGGTCCTCCATGGGTTTCTGGGGCCCTGTTCCAGTGTTTAAGGCATCTTCTCGTTCTCCTTCTCTCCAACCTTGGTGTTAATCAAACTTCTCGCTCTCCTCTCCATTAAGTAGCCATGATGTTCTGCCTTGCCTTTTTTTTCTTCTCCTTCTTAAATATGTTCTCACAGAGGCGTTACCAGCTGACCTTGGCTAGCTTGGAGCTAAGAAATTCTCAGCAGCTTCTTAAAGAAGCCTCTCTCATAGCCCCCCCAGCTAATAAAAAACTCTGACTACTTAAAACCACAACAGGGTGTTAATGTGAGTCTGAGCCATGGACTAGGGGAAAAACAGCACCAAAATGTCAACTGCTGACATTTGACCTCTGCTAGGGAAGGGGGAGAGGGATACTCCTGCAGCAGGCATCAGAGATGCTTGATGTTTTGCTCTGGATGACCCTGATCTCAGAGCAACTCATTGCTAAAGTTTGTTCCAGGCATGACAGGAACAGGCAGGGTGAGTTACCTGTCCAGGAATGAGTTATATGACAGTTAACCAGTGCTGAGGATGTAAGTTTGAAACTGCTAATGCAGTTTTTTACCCTCAGCCCCACCCCTTGGACCTTCCCTAAGTTATTCTGTATTGAATATTTGCATTTTCTGCTCCTGCCAGAAGGCCCTGAAAGGCGGGAGTGTTCCCAAGGTCAACATGCAGTGATTAAACTGAAGAGCCTGGCAACTTTCATCAAGTGGCAGTGGTATGTCCTCCTGTGCCGGTTTAGAAGTAAACCGACAGGAGAAACTAACTCAATTTGGAGAGACCACAAGTCAGAACTACAATTTTACTAAAAAGATCACAATACATACAATGACACAAGATAACAAAACCGCTTTGACCTGCAGGAACAAAGTACAACCCAGCCCCCCTGGGACAGGAACAGCACGGTGCTCGTGAGCTCCTGCCCCAGCACTGTGTGGTGCCCCTGGGTGCAGAGCAGAAGGAAAGGGAAAACCGGGTAGTCGGGATGATGGTCTGTTGAAGAAATGGTAGCAGTCTCCTCAAGAGTGGCAGCCACAGTCCTGCTGGAGTTCTGTTCCCTCTCTGGGTCCAATGAGATGGCTCCCAGTCTCAAACTTCTAGGATTATATATCACCAGTACCTCCCCCAGAGCAGAGAGTTCACAATGGTTGTTTTATCTCTGCGAGTCCCGGGATATTTTTGGATCCTTTGATGATGTGGGCCGTTGTAAGTGCCTATTGTGTCAGTGCAGCTGGGCCCATTAGCAGCTGGGTGTGGAGGTGTTAATGTCTCCCTGGATCTCTTTCCTTGTCTGTTGTGGCCTGAGGTGTGAAGTGTGCTCTGGGCAGCTGTTGCCAAATGATTTATCATTAACAGCCCATCAGGAATGACATAGAGGGTGTGGAATACACAGTTTTTGGTTATACCCTCATAGTGATAAACCAGTCCTAGCCCCTGTAACTACAACACCTTCATGGCATGTGTACAATATGCAAGGAGCAGTAACTTGCCAGAAAAAGCTTTCCCAGGTGGAATAAATTGTGCTCCCTTCATCCCAAACACCTGCAGTGGTCATCAGGTGGGACTGATAGCTGAGTGCTCTGCTGAGCTCTTAAGAAGATTGGCTGCTTCTCTTCTAGCTGGTGAATGTCTCTGCTGTTCTGTCTTGGCAGTAGCAGGATGAGTCTTGTTGGAGCTGTGCTGGCTCTGCCCGTATTGTCATTATTAACCAGGGTGATGGGCAATAATTGATTGAGTTTGATAGAGGGCAACCCCAGTCTGGTATGCAAGGTGAATGCTGGTGGGATGTAGATTTCTAGTGCTTGTGGCTGCTGGGGAATTCTGAGGAGGGGACAGGAAGGACCAGCTGCAGGAAGGGGACAAGAGCGCCCTGGCAGCTGTATTGCACTGCCTGGCCCAGGAGCTGCAGCCGCACCCAGGCTGGCATGGCCAGAGGGTCGCTCAGTGGGCTGCAGGGCAGCGGAGGTCGCGGTGCGGAGTCCCATGGGAAATGTGCTCAGCAGCGGGCACCACGCTCTCGGAAAGGGAGCAGATCTGGGGACCATCCAGAAGGAAGTGAGGAAAATAGGAAGGAATGCAAGGTGTGTGCTTGGCCTGACGGGGCCGGCCGGTGGCAGCCACGAGAGACACGAGGGGAGGGAGGGGAGNCTTGGGAGCCGCGGCGGGGCTGGGAGACGGGTCTGGTCCATCGGCTCCTGCAGCGCCGGCAAAGCCCGGTGAAGAATAGAAGGCGAGGATGGCAGACCTTGAAGCATCTCGCGGGTCGCAGCTGCAGACTTTCACTCCAGCTGGGCGGAGGGACTGAGGTAGGCTGGGCGGCCATCGCTGGGAGGTTTCAACACCATCCACACGGGATTCATCCAGAAAGTCAGAAAAGGTCAGTGATGCTCTCAGTGAGCTTTCTCAAACAACCCGTCTCAGTTTGTAGCCAAGAGCCACATTCTATAAAATTCCCTGGGAGCTGCCCAGCAAACCTAGGTGGTCACAAAAGCGATTTTAAGGGCTTGACTAAACTCATAAGCATGTAATTGGTGAGTAGACAAAAAGCACTGAAGTACAAATAACAGCTAATGAAACAGCACAATATTTCAATGCAAGATTTACTGTGAATAAACTGAAAAGAGCAGATTTGCCTATGCTTCAGAGATTAAATGCTTAAAAAAGTGCTGGGGCATCTAAATATGGGAACACCGGCAGGAACACAAGTTCAGGAGAAGGGAAACAATTTCATAAGAGACCTTCGTTTGCTGGTTTCCCATTATTACAGCAGAATTATGAATTCTCCAATTCTTCTCATGAGTTATGGTATTCCATGAGAAGCTAGATGTAACAATGCTATTTTCCATCATGCTTGCTTCTGTTAACAAAGCTGATTGAAACTCCTATCTCATCTCTCACATCTGATGCTTTTTATTATCTTTCCCTATGCATTAGCCTATGTATTAATGCAACATTTCCCAGTTTGGGCCTGTACAGTCCTATAAGCTGCTTTTCCTCGTCAACTATGTCTTCCTACTTCTGTAGATTCCAATTATTCCTTACACTACCTTATCATAGAAGCATACTGAGTGCTAGTAGGGGAATACACAGACAAGGTATTGAATTCTTGAATGCGGACTTTTTCCTGTTGGGGTTGACTATTGAAAAACAGGGTGTACCTTTTAGGAACCTGGTGGGATGGAAGTCTGGAGGTCTTCATTGCTCAGCTCTCTTTACTTGACATGGAAGACCCAGCCAGTTTCTTTGCCTCTGTGACTGCTTTCATTTCAAATGCATTTTTCATCATTTTCTATTCATATAACTGTAATTTCCCTGAGGGAACAGGTTCAGAGGCTAAGGATTACTGGAAAGGGCTTTATGGTATGGTGACTTTCTCTAGTTGTAGAACACTGATTCTTTACCTTGTGTATAGAGATACTGAGGGAAAGCAGCAGTGGTCTGTGTGAATAGTCAGTGACTAGGATAAAGAGTTCAGAGGAACAGGCTTTCCAAGCAGGTGTTTAGAAAGTCAGCCAATGCCCTTTCAGGAGAAAACCAAGAATGATCAACATTCCTTTTTCTTGTCACAGTTTTTGAACACAAGCTTGGAACCTGCCGTATTCTCAGGGATATTATGCAGAGACTCCCTTTCATCTGGCAGATAGCTGGGTTGGGGAAGAAGTCTGGATCCTGCTTTGTCTTTGCAGAGATATTGACAGGTGTTTGCTTGTGATGTGCTGTGGGACACAGGCTGTGTGTGTCTCTCCTTTTGCTGGCTGTGCTAAATGTGGGTCAAAGGAACAGCCTGTATCCAAACCCCCTGCTACTGGCACTGACAGCAGCCCAGCCTATGAGAAGCAGTTCTTTGAGCACCCTGAAGGAAGCTGTCTGACTCTATTGACAAGTGTGAGTCACCTATGACAGTGAACTGTAGATTGGATGCCACCCCAGAGCTGGCTCCATTGCCCAGAAGGAAGTACTTTTTGCTTCGAAGCCAGGCCTCTTTTGGCTCTTGTGCTTCTTTAGGTGTGGTGCTCACCTGGGTGTTCATCCCTGCCCATGGGGTTTCAAAGAGAGACTTTGTCTTGGTAATGCCAGTACTAGGTTAGCCCAGACAGCCCCTAGGAACACAGAGCATGCTTGCTGCAGGTGTGTGTGTTAACATGCACACACGTGCATATGCACATCTGCATGTATTGCAATGAAGATTTAAGAAAATGCTGCCCTGCAGAATGGCAGTAAAGGTTATTCATAATCAATGTTGTATTAACAAATCAAGAAAATTTAGGTTTTTATTCTGAAGAGGAAAAATTACTATTATCTTGTAAAGGACCCGATAACTTTCCCTTATACCTGCCTCTGTTTGCCTCAGCTGGAGTTGCACAGGCACATTCCCTGTGAGTTTGCAGCCAGCCGGTGAAATCCTCACTGAGGGTCACTGCACATGAAAGCAAGAGCTCTCCAATATGTTAGGAAATATGTAAGTGTTAGTAAATACATACTCATACAAATGTTTATGGAAACTTATCGCTAGGTTGTATAACATGGTAACAAGTTGCTATAGTTCAATTTAAATCTGTGCCTGTCTGAGATGTCCTTTGCACTCTCTCCACCTTCTCCTCCTCAGACAGATTTATCTTGACGGATTGAAGACATGTAGAGGTGCTTACTGACGCAGTTCCTACATCTTGGTCTGCAGATAGCAGCTTTCACTGTTTGTGCTGGTTCCTAACAAGTCTCTCAAGAGATGGTTGGAACCCTTAGCATCTGAACATTCTTAGACTAAGAATGATATCAAGTAATTAAAATGTAGCTAAAATACACTGGTTTGCAAAAACAAAATGAGATAGGCAAAGGAGACTGTTAAGTGAAAAGTAATGAAAATACATGCATGTTAGTACATTGTGCTGGGAAAAAATTCAGAATGCAGCATGAACAGCTTACTCAGCACTAAGGTACTCTGCTTGGAAGTCTATTTTTTTGTTCTAATGTTTGATGTTGGTTAGTGCTGTCACTACCACTTTTCCATTCTCTTCCCCTGATGCAATCTGCAGGGATAACCACCATTTCTAGTTCGACTCATGTTGCATAGAAGTGGAAACCAAATGCTTTTGTTGATGAGAACCTGCTGAAAATGGACTATTGCCAAGAAAATGAACATAGCAACCTAAGTGAGAAGGTATGGTTATAGAATGATTTATCCATGTCTGTGTCTTTTTATTTCATTTGTAGCAAAGAGTGGCTATAGTATACTGTGTAGTGCTAAACTTATATGCAAGGTTTCTCAAGAATGAGACATCTGGGATAGCTTAAACCCCTGTGATGATGATTAAGCTCCTGGAACAAGACTAAAAGGACTGTTCAAAATCCAGAAGCTGATTCTGTTACAGAGCTAGATGCTTCAGTCCTGGTCGTCCACTAGCTCTTCTCAGCAGAGAAACCTAGTCTGTAACTAGTGTCCCAGTATCACCTCTAGCTAGTGAAAAAGTTCCCTTCAGGGCTGCTTCAGCAGTAGTTGGTCAGATGAATTTGAGTCACATTGTTTCTCTGGGTAATGTCAGAAAAATAGCAGTCCTTAGTACGCATGGAAAGGCATCTCTTCTGAATTATATATTCAGATCTGAGGAAGGACCTGGCGCAGGCTATACATTCTTTTATAGTCTCATCACTAAGACAAGCATGTCATCCCAGGATTAAGTCCTGGGACCCTCCAGGGTGCAGTCACAGGCCTCCAGCACCTACTACTTGCTGCTGGCCAGTGGCAAGGTGAATGCAGGCAACTCCCAGCTGTTATTATTACCAGTTTTGCCTGGTGTAATCCTGTTGGTTTTGGTTTGGGTTTTTTTTGTTTTGTTTTTAATCAGGCTTGCCTCAGGGCCAGCAGGCACTGCAGGGGTTATGGAAATTCTGCGAAAGCATAAGATTCCATACCCTGGTTTCCAGAACGAACAATACATTTATTCCAGTTTTCTACTCCTGCCTTTACAATGAGATAACGAAGAGGATGCTGCGCGGCCCGCCCGGCTCCGCGCTGCCGCCGCGGCTCTCGGGGAGCGCTGCTGCTCTTCGGCCCTTCACTGAAACTTCGTGGGTTCCCCGACGCCGAGGAAAGTCTCCCGTCCAACCCCTGTCCCCACGGCCCTCGCACGGGGTCCCACCGTGGCTCCCAGCTGGAGCTTCTCCTGGAACTGACCCGGGCTGCAGCAGTCTGAGGGGTCCAGCTACATCCCAGCCGCCTCCTCCCCTTTCCACACCTCCCGCCCCCGTTCTCAGGGACCGGCTAACGTTAAGCAGCCTCTTCTCACGACGGCATCTATTGTCGCCGTAACGAAGCAGAGAAGAACTCCTGAACTTATCGGTGTTCTCAGGGATAGCGGGCTAATCGGGCTGATGTTGATTCCTAATAACGAGTAGTGCCACCTCTCTGATCGGTGTCACCAGCTGAGCTGATATAAAAGAGAGGATGCTTGCTCTCTGTGGGGAGATGCTGGTGTGCCCTCTCCCGGTTGCTGAGGCAGACAAGCCGTTTGGCATTCACTGATTATCTCTCTGCTAGCTTACAATTCCAGCCTGATCAGGCAAGCTTCACAATTCCAGTTAAATAGTACTTCTGCTGCCAGTGACTAGTCATGAATTCGTCTCGCCTAAACAACAGAGATCAGAGCCACTTTAAAGCATCAGAGGAGCATGAACTGGAGACAGTGGGGAAGAAAGTTTGGGACAATCCTGTTTACAATGGCTCTCCTTCTACCTCCTTGAGGATTCAAACCATCTACAATCCCAAGTCTATCCTGGAAAATCCCTATGAGAACTTTGGAGAGGTCGGGGGTCCACTACCCTACCAGGAAGAACAGAACAAAGCCGTAGATGAGAAGAGAAGTCCTTTCCTCAAGTGCTGCTTCTACATCTTCAGAGGTATCCGAGGTAAAGTGCTGACATCCCACTAGAAAGGATTTGTTAGCCCTCAGAGCAACGGTATGGGGGAAGAGGGAGGGGATGCAGAAGGCAGAACACTTAGTGTCTGTGTAGCCCAGAGTCCTGCTAAACATAGAGTAGCATTACTCCAGAGATCATCTTTGGCTGACCTGGAAGGAGCATCCTCATTCTGTGTGCCTTGCTACAGCTTCGTGGTCTGTTCTGTTACCTTTACTACAAAGGAGACTTAGTGGTGTTCTCAGGGTCATGCAGTGAATCTGTTGGCAGAGCTTTGGACAGAGCTTAGGTGTTCTGAATCCATAGCAGTCACCACTGTGGTGATGAGACCATTCTGTCTTTGTGTGCATTTTCTGGATAGAGTGGTACTGGCCCCTGTGCTACAGTAACTTAAGAACTACTACAAATATCTACAGAGAAAATTTAGCATTGTCAGGACTGAAATTAGAGGATTACAGGAATGTGTCAAACAATGCTTTGGTTGAAGACAGCTGGAAGAGAGAAGTGCTGTTTTCCAGTTTAAAAGACAAAGGGAAATGAAATATTGTGTAGGCTTATTCAGAGGTAATCAAAATCCTGGGAGCAAGATAAGTCTCCTCTAAAGATACAGTCCTGGGCAGGAGCATTATTTGAACAGTTTCTTATAGAAGGCATAAAATCCTAATATTGTAAAAACAGGGAAGATAAAGCAAGAAACTGTATTTCTTGTAAAAATTATATTTTCTTGCCAATGTGTCTTTGGGTCTTGCCTCCCAAGTCAGGAAGAATTCTCAGAGCTGTACCCTCTAACACTACATTTGAGTAAATAACAGTGTATCTTGGTCCTGAATTGCATAGCCCCTCTATGATCAATACTTATTTGCCATTGTCATTACAGTCTAGCACTATTTATTCCCATGAAAGTCAGAGCTGGGGCTTTAGAGGTTTCTCCTGACCAGGAAACAGTGCTGGGTGGGCTTGGTGGGTAATTACAGATTGCCCTTAGGCTGTGTATCACTTACCTGGTTTATTCTAAAATGCTTTCTTCTAGGCATTATTTGAAGTTAAAAATGGAAAAATAAATCCATACTTTGACATCAAAATTCCTTATGTGAGCTGCCAGGTTTGAATTTGGAGCATGCAAATGAAGATACCTGTCAGGACACTACAGCATTTCCTTCTTCTATGACTGTTGCAGCAGTATGCCCTGCAACTAAGGGTGGTAAATAGGGCTGTAGGACATACCAAAGCTGGGAAGATGAGATCCAAAGGCCAGTGCTGACAAAACAAAGGCCTCTTTCAGCCTCACAGAGGTGAGGACTTCCCTTGAAGAAGTTGCATCCTTCCTTTGCATTTTTACTAGGTGCTCATTTTTCCTTGCCTCTCCATTGCTGGCTCTCCCCCTTCCCTTCCACCTTGGTGTCTCACACAAAAAATAGGAGTAGTAAATGTAAGTCAGACAATGAGAGTTTTGGGGATTCTTTTTTGCTTAAAAACCATTTGTTGGGATTACATGTCCATAGCTCTTTGGGGCTAGTGGTGATAGTTGGATTATTGAGTTCTTTTCTTGTCCTCACCATCTACTGGGCTGGATTACCAATGAGCAGCTGCTGCTCCTAATGCCACTGCTCAGGACTGTTCCTCTCTAAATGGTGTCCAAGCAACTCTGTGTCCTCTGGCTCCTGCCTATTTCCTGCCACCTTGGCTGTTTAGTGGCCAGCCTACAGACTGTGCCAGGTATGTGGGTGGCATGGTGGCCAATGAGGGACACCTAGCTTCACACTCCCTTTGGAAGAAGATTTCCAGTTGTACCCAAGACTTTGAGCTAGTCACTCACCTGCATCACAAGTCTGGTTTAAAAGCACATTCAGAAGATAATATGGGTATTGCCACTACTTCTTTACTTGTTACTATCAGGAAGGCAAGGCTTACAAACTGCATTTATTGCCTGTTTTCTAGATTCTGTTACTTTTTCTTTGCTTAGCCTTGTGAGTGCTGGATGTCATTCAAGATGCTATAAGGAAGACTGGTTGTCTTCTAGCCTTGAGTCCTTCTATGCAAATGTCATGTCTCAAACAGCGTCTCCAAGGGGATAGGTGGTGCCAAAGGAGACACAGATGGGTATATGCTTCATGTATGAGGTGGTATATTTCCCTGGCATGTTTCCTAAAGAAATAGCTGGAAAAAAAACTTCAATGATACAGTATTACAATTGCTGGATGGATCTCAGAGGGTACTGGACCAGCCTCATGGTCATCCAGGTATCATTTGGGGCAAGTCTTTGAACAAAATTTCCAAGGATATTTGAGTGCCCCTGAATTTAGGTGTTCCGGAGTACACAATTGTTCTCAAAGTAAAGAAAGTCCGTGCCTCTGCTCCAAACATATATCCATAGGAAGGGTTCCCTGCCTCATGGGGGGAAAAAAAAACCCCAAACCTGCTAAAAAACTGTGGTGTAGTCATATCTGAGGATGAAGGCTGTCATTTAAAAGTGACCCGAACAGATAGGCAAGTTTTTCTCCATTGTGGAGATTCCTGTAGACCACACAATACACTCTCCTTCACAGGAGTTAATCCAGATCTTCTCCAGGCTCTCACTTTTGTTGCTGCTTGGGATTGTTCAGAACAGACTATTAGTTGTGTGCCCAGTAGTGATGGTGGATGCTGGAACAGTCACTATGGTAGTTGATGGTGCAAAAGGCTCTCTGATCTGGTGAGATGTCAAAGAGCCATCAAAATGACAGGAGTAAATGCACACAGATCACTAGATCCCTTTTGCTCCAAAGAAAAAAGCAGCTTGTCATCTGCCAGAACTGGCTTCCAATGTGTGGCCTTTGATCAGCTTTGATCCTGGCTTGCAGGAAGATGATTGCTGCGTGCTACTGGGGATAGGTATCAGGGTTGAGCTCTCTAGGAGCTGCAGAAAGTGGCAAGACTATGGCTATTATTGACATGGCTCCCATCACTAGGCTTTCAGCTGGAAGTTCTTATGCCTTTCAACTTCAGGAGCACTCCAGAAATCACAACAAAAAGCCATTACATAAAGAACAAACAAATACACTAATGGTATTGGGCAGTTCATCAAACCCAAAATATAAAGGCTCCTTTTAAAGGGAGTGTTTCTCTCTTATTGATCAAACCTGGTGACATTTAATGTGTTGCTTTCACTGTGTGAAGAAATAGGATCTCTAGCTGGTGCAATTGGCATAACTGTATTGGATTCAGCAAAGCTCCATTGATAGATGTCTTGAAGATAATTTGGTTCTAAATTTTATGCTGCAGATATTGAATTTGGTTATCTGTGTGAGTCTTACGACCTACAAGAAAACTGCAAGACCTTTTAAGTAAGCAAGGGACGAATATTTGGGGCCTAATGGTTCAACATACACTGAAAGGACTAGTAGTTGTAAAGATAACAACAGATGCAGTTCTGCTATGGAAGTCCTAACAGAAGGTCAGCTGTTGGCACATGGGTGACTGAGATGAAATTTTGTGGTTTCAAGAGCACTTATGACAAAGACTGAGTTTCTGCAAAGAGTAAGCTGAAAACCAGTCAGGGAAAGATCAGTCCACAATGAACTCAAACACAAAATTGGAGAGTGATTTAGCAAAATAAAATAAAAAGCCAATATATGTCAATTTTGGTCAGCCCCAAATCTTCTATTCATGTAGGAATGGTTCTGGGTCTTCTTAGGGGTTATTTAGCACATCCTTATAGGTTTAGTCAAGTTTTGAAATGAAAAGTGATTTGGATTTGAAAAGCAACAAAAATTCAACTCCCAACAGTGTTTTTGGGAATAGGATTTCAGCTCCTCACATGGCCCTTGAGAATGGCCATCAAAATTCTACGGTCTCTTCTTTATACTCAACAGGTCTGTGGGGCACTACGCTGACTGAGAACACAGCTGAAAACAGAGAGCTTTATGTGAAGACCACACTGCGAGAACTGCTAGTCTATGTTGTGTTCTTGGTGGACATCTGTCTGTGTAAGTAGCTGTCATATAGGCATCGTTTCTGTGTGCAGCATGAGGGGAAGAATGTGAGATTTTATTATTAGTCTTCCTCGCTCTGCTGTAAATGTTAAATTTGTTATATGTACATTCCCTGCAGCAAGAAGTTGTGTCATTAACCTATAGAATAGCTGCTTCACAAAGAAGTAAAATTACTGACCATTATTAATTGATAATGGTTAGATTTAAGCAGTATTTTCTGATTCACATTATCACATCTAGCTGTTGACTCCACAGTCCTGGAAGAATCTGCCGAATCTTTTCTTAGTTTCACAGCAAATGTTCAAGACCTAGAGAGCAGCTCTAGAAACTTCCTGGGATCAAATACAGGGAACTCAGACAGATTTTCCCCTCTGCGACTGGAGGGGTGGCTGAGGTGATAAAGCAGATGGCAGCTTTCACTGTGGTTCTTGAGTGAATTTAATGTATCCCTGTACTGAAAGCTGATGCTAATGGACTTTGTGTAGGTAGAACAATGGCTGTTTGTTCATTCATTATCACAAATGAGCACCTGTGGCAGGGGACAGTGAAGAGGATTATATTTCATGGACCCTATGGCAGGAGAGATAGACAGACAATACCAACCTAAGTTACTATCATGCTGTCCCAGGGAGACGGTGCTTCAGTCACTCTTCCTAAAGAACCAACACACACACACGGACATGTTGTCACACACTGACGCATCCAGAAGGTAGGGGGGATGTGTCTTGAACGTCAGCTGCTTTTCTTGCTGTGCTTTCAAGAGAAAGACATGTTCTTAGTGATCACTATGATGGATGTTTTTCTGAAGGAAGAGGAGCACTGGACAGTTGAAATAGCACATTCATGGAAGTTAGAGCCTGCTCCTGTTGGAGGTTCTTGGTAGATGAGAACTTACCCGGAGCTTTCCACTTGGGAAAACAGAGTGGTTTCTGTATCTTCATGGCTTCACATCAGAAATTCAAAATACGGATCATGGGCTTTGTTGTAAGGAAGAAAATTTACCTCAGAAATTTTGTCTGAGAACAAAAATGGTTACCCAGGATTTCAGTTGCATCATCCAATGGTATTCTCTCCCTACTAAACTCCTACAGTCTGTCAGTCTGACCGTTTAAATTCTGCAACATGAAACAGATAAGTTTGTAAATCCCTAAGAAAGCAGTAAGTCCTCAGATTTCTTCTCCTGTGCCTTGCTCAGCTTACCTGTGAAATTATAAGATGCACAGAAAGTAGATATATAAATATCAGGCTCAAATATTCAGGTATAAGGAAGGACCCTCCTCTTGTCTCTTCTCTTAGTGACATATGGAATGACAAGTTCCAATGCCTATTACTACACCAAAGTGATGTCTGAGCTCTTTCTGCAGACCTCTTCGGATGGCCGTGTCTCCTTCCAGTCTATTGGCAGCATGGCTGACTTCTGGGTGGTGAGTACAAATCTGGCCCAGCATGGAGAACCCTGAAAATCTCAGCTAGACAGGGATATTCAGTTCCCTCTGAATTTGCTTCTTAGTGATTTCAGCAAGACATTTTGCTGCCACAAGCTTTTGCTAGCTACCAGCAATAGTTATAATAGCATTTGCGTGCAAAATACTCACTGACTTAAAATATAAGTTATCCCTCTGAGTACTGTGGCCAGAATACTGGCCAGGCTAAGTGTTGTGTGTGCCCAGAAGAGTCCATTTCCCAGTTCCTTACCAGCTGAACAGGCAGGACATAGCAAAAAATTAGTGATATGAGCATCAGCTCATTGCACAGATGAGAAGTACTGGCCCAGAGACCCCAAGTGATTTACTTCGGATTTCCCTGTGGTACAAGTGGTTTTGAATCCGCAGTCCAATGTTTTCATACTGGTGTAACCAAGCCTTAGTAATAGGCTTTTGTCCATTTTCATGGCAGTCTGGGAACAGCATACTTAACCTGCTTGTAATTCATGCCTGGGCTTGTCTGATCTATGGATTCTTTATGATGAAGCTGGATTAAAATTTGCACTGACCTTGATAAAAGAGAATAAAGAAGGGGGAAAATGTCTGGGGTCTAACATATTACTGTCAAAGAACTGGTGAAGGAATAACGAGAACCACAGTGAAGGCCATTGAGTTATTGCAACCACTTATCTCTGACAGACAGAAATTCTTCTTCAATTACATTTGTCTTTTTTCTTCCATATTAAAACACTACAGCAAACAATGGCACTATTGTTTCTCCCCTGCTATTTCTGGGACACTGGCACACACATTTTTCATAATTTACAACTGATGCCAAAGCAATTCGTTGAGACCTGTGTTGACTGAAATGGAAGAGACAGAGACTTTCAGGACTCGTCTCTTCATTAGCCCAAGAAGGTGCAGCAAGCATTCAACAGGCCTGTGGGAAACCAATGATGACCCTGCTGCCCATTATCCCTCCTCTACCACCAACCCTGGTCTTTCCTTTTCATAACGTATATCCAACACAAGCTTCTACTACTTTGTCTTGGGGAGCAGAGAGGGGAAGTCAGGCTAAGAAAATTCCTCTGATGTGTGAGCTACAAAGCAGTTCTCCTTTTGCTTCCTTGCAGTATGCACAAGGTCCCCTTCTGGATAATCTTTACTGGACAA
>WEIV01009522.1:681035-699226 GCA_013390005.1 Calyptomena viridis
TTAATATTTTCCTTTGACACAGAGAACAAAGTCATATATTTGAGTTTGAGCCCCATAGGAGGATGATGGCACACTCAGGACAAATATCCTGAACACTAAGCCAGCATTCATATAGCCTGACTTTTTTCTCAGTGCTTTGGTATTATAGTGAATCTCTTGCCCTAGTAAGCATGTACATACATGAGAGAGACTGACCTAGGTGATGGTTTGGCCTTACTTTGTCCCCATTCTTTCATCCTGCAGATATTCAAGTACATTAGCTTTAACAAAACAATGACCCAGCTCTCCTCCACACTGGCACGTTGTGCTAAGGACATCCTGGGTTTTGCCATTATGTTCTTCATTGTCTTCTTTGCCTATGCCCAGTTGGGTTACCTTCTTTTTGGGACACAAGTGGAAAACTTCAGCACCTTTGTTAAATGCATGTAAGTGTATAAGATAGAACCATGCTTCCCTAATTTTATCAAAAGAATTTTAACTGCTTTCCACCCTTCCCTACAGCTGCAAATTTGAAAGTCAATTAGACACCTGTTGTATCTCACTGTAATAAAACCACAATGGTTAATAAGTTGCTCACAGTCCTCTGGTTGTGACATCTTCATGGACAAAAGAACACTGAGAAGCTTGAGGGTAATGGACGGATTTCTGGTTGTCTAGGTTTGTCAGAAAGGATGAGTAGCTGATCCTACCAGACTTTGACATTCCTTGCAGTCCTGCAATTCAATGAAAATCCCAGCCTTTCCATGGGAGTTTTAGTGAGAAGTTTCAGTTTGCTGAAGCCTAGACAGCTTTCCCTTAATGTGGAATTTTTGGGTACACCAAGGGTATTCAACATGCAGTGGCTTAACATCTTTCTGCAGAAAAGCATCATAGCTCAGCTGACAATTTAGTTTCTGCTCTGCAGGACGTTCTGTCACCTCACCTGCTGTTGGTCCATAATGGCAGTAGAATGTCACTGTCTGGCTGTCACACTTTGAACAGTGTGAATTTGTGTAGAAACCATGCTTAATTTTTCAGCCAGCTCTTGCTCTAACCAGATCAGCTTGCTTCACCCCTGAAATACTATGTGTACATTTAAGTCACCACTCTGACTGAGTGACATTAACCCTGCTTGGCTTGTGTCTATGCCCATCTGGGCTGCAGGCAGGTTCAGGTTCACCTCAGGAATGTCTGAGGATGTAGGATAAATGCATGTGCCTGTGTGTGACTTTGGGCTCTTTCTTTCCTCCAGCTTCACCCAGTTTCGGATAATTCTCGGTGATTTTGACTACAATTCCATTGACAATGCCAACAGGGTCCTTGGGCCTATTTACTTTGTCACCTATGTGTTCTTTGTTTTCTTTGTGCTTCTGGTAAGCAAGAAAGACCTCCTTATCCCTTTATAGACAGTAGTCTTTGAAAGACCCCTCCTGACAATCCCTGAGTTAGGTGCAGTGCAAATGCTTAGAGAAAAAAGCAGTTTCTGTTACAATAGCTTTGCAGTGCAAATAGACCACGGTAGGCAAAGAGTGTGCTATTACGACTGAGGATTTGATTATTAAGGTGATTAAGGGCCATATTCACATCCTTTAAGGTGAAGACTAAAACTGGCTGGGAACACCACTAATGTATTAGCTGAATTCAAGGGGATCAGATCAGCTATTCTGCAGAAGGCAGTTGAAAATGCATGGGGGACAGTCTCTGGCTTTCTAGGCAATGGATGCAGAGGGATGCTCATAATACCCAGATTAAACACCCTGTGTCAGGAATCCAAATGTAACCTAAGATTTTGCAAGAGAATATACCAAAGGTAGTATTTGATCTGGGAAAAAATGTACCTCCAGTCACTCCTTTAACTGCAAAAATATGAGAAAACATGGTGTGGCTAAAGTGGGCCTTCCCTTCATACATTTTAATTTGTCCAAGAGAGACCCCATGGGGAAATAGCTCCTTGTTTAACTAAGAGACTTGTTGTCTCTTGCTGCTTCAGCTGATCCAGCAGGCAAGATGTCTTATGTATTCATCTCTTTTCTTTCCCTTTTTCTAGAACATGTTTCTGGCCATCATCAATGACACCTACTCAGAAGTCAAGGAGGAGCTTTCAAGCCAGAAGGATGAGCTACAGCTCTCTGACATCCTGAAGCAGGTGATGAATAGTGAAAGTGTGCTACTTTCTAGATAAATCATGAAGTGTTTTCTGGAAGTTGCTGAACTAAGTGGAGTTTACTAGAGAGAAACAGTGGTTGCCAACTGCAGATCTACCTTCTTTGTGTGCACAGGAGTCACAGTGTCTTTACTGGATAAATCAAGCTCCCAGATCCTTTGGCAACGAGAAAGCAGGGGTTGGGGTAATCCTGTTACTTGATGTAGTGTTTCTGAGAGACTTTTCTTCCCAGGATGGTCTCTAGACAAAGCTCTTTCAGTCCTTGATAGAACGTATTTTGATCAATGACATGGCAGGTCCTACTTTCCTGAGCTGAGCATATTACAGTGGTGCAACTCTAGTGGGTTACATCTGGATTTCCCATGGGCGAATTCCAGAAAAGTTCCTGAAAAGTTACAACTCTGCTGTGGGAGCAATATTCTGCAAAGAAGAGTATTTGAGACATTACCTTAGACAGCTGATGGTCTGGGAAATCAGATAAAAGAAAGAATCAGGAGGAGAAAAGCAGAGGACTACCATGTTGGTGTCACTTTGAAGGTATGATCCTAGTTTAGAGATAAGGTTCGTTCAGCAGTGTTGTATTTTTGCTTGAGGAAAGCTTAAAAATTTCCTTTATTACTTAGCATATGCTCACCTGTGCCCACTCTGCTCTACTTTTCATGATTCTGTGTCTGGTTGCACCTTTGGTAACAGAGCTACAACCGGACACTCATGAGGCTGAAGCTGAAGAAGGAGCAGATTTCTGATGTGCAGAAAGCACTGCAGAATGGAACAAAAGAACTCGACTTTGAAGACTTCAAGAACAGCTTGAAGGAGTAAGTGAGGAATATGTCCACTTAGCCCTTCTCTTGGTAACACAGGGTGATTTAAATTCTCCAGTTTTCAAGACTGGGAGAGCAGTTAGCTCAAATCTAGGCAATGTAACACTCAAAAAAAAACCCCAACTTGTCTTTCTTCATGTTTCATCTTCTGTTCTAAATAAGATTTTTGCTACTATCTCTTGCCATTTGGGGTGTTGAGGTTTGTCACTGGCAGGAAGAAACAATACACTGATTTCAAAAGTGGTGTTCCCATACTGTTAAAGCTTAATAGGATAATTCTGTTCTTTGAGTTTTCTTTCTATTCTTTTGCAGACTGGGCCATGCAGACCATGCGATCACAGCAGCTTTCTCCAGGTTTGACAAAGATGGCAACCACATCCTTGATGAAGAGGAGCAGCAGCAGATGAAACATGACCTGGAGGCAAAAAGGGTAAAAAAGGGCAAGGAAAGAAATCTTCTGTTTGCTAGACATCACTCCAAAGAAGTCCCAGAAGTCTTTGGGTTTTTGGTATAAGCTAAGCAGGCAACTCAAATACAGTTCCAGCTCTGCCTGGATACCAGCTGAGTTATATAATTGCCTGTGAAACTCTTATTCACAGTAAAGCTGACACAGTGTTAGTATGCAGCTTTGCCAGAGTTTCTTTATCTTCCAGGTTGCTCTGAATACAGAGATTGAAAATTTGGGGAAATCCTATGATGACAACAAACTGGATGAGAATCTGACCTACATGGAAGCAAGGCATAGCCACACCAAGGCCAGCTGCGTCTCCAAAGAAGAGTTTCAAGTGTATGTTTGTGCTGCCAGTAATTTAACCCCTCTGCAAATGAGGAGTCTGATTCCTTACTGCTTCTTTCCCTGATGTAATACTTTACAGTGGTGTTGAGCAGTTTCAGTAAGATCTTGTCCCTTTTATCTTGCACATGTGTAAATAAGAAGGTCGGGAGATAACTGGAACAGTTCTAGTAATGTAGTTTACTTGTTCCTGTAAAAGACTGAGTTAAGAAATTTTGCTTTTTGCCTCTTGAATAACCTCTGCAGCCGTCAGCTGGCTGTAGGCAATATGCTGTCAATATTTCAGGTCAGAAGGTGGCCCAGATAACTGGGCCAAGGGAAGTTGATACCTTTACAAAAAGGTATCTTTGTGGGAAAAAATATCCTTGATTTATAGCCTAGCTGGCCTTTATCCTCCAGGTCCAAGAATAACAGTTGGCTGTTTCTTCCACAGGAGGAGCATGGGATAAACACAGCACAGAGAATCAGGAGATCCTGATTCTGCTAGTGAGAAACACTGAGCAAGACACATAGGGCCATATCAAAGGAGAGGCAGGTGCAATATTTAATAACAGAATTATATTTGTGATCCAAAGTGGCTGGGATACACCCTAAGCAGAACCACTGGTTACAGATGAAAACACAGTGTAGCAAAAAATTATGTCTTCAGTGAGTATGAATCAGTTATCTGATGGGGAGCATTTATTCCTCTTTGACGTCTGGCCCATTGTCTGTGAGATGTCTGCTGCAAATTCTACTATTCATTATTACAAGAAAAAGCTTACAAATGCTCTTCATATCTCTCCCAGTCTCCTGCAACGTGTACTGCAGCTGGAACTGTCCATAAACAGTATTGACTCCAAGATTGATGCTATGGTGAGCAAGCTTGATGTGCCAGAAAGAAACTTGCTGGAGAGGAAGAACCTGGTGGGCAAACTACTGGATGATGTTATCAAGGTTGGTAGCCATCCACCATGCATTTGAACCCACTTCAGATCAGGTGACCAGCCCTGCTGTGTGAAAGGACTTGGTATCATCTTTGCTTTTCCACTGACACAAGACAAAAAGGATTGGGCAGGGTCAGCATTTTGTGTGATCAAGCCTTTTCTGTTCAAGCAAAGTGACACAAAACCTCTTGCTTTCATGTGCCCTCAGTTAACCATCATATCTTTAAACACACCTTTTGGCTCCTTTGAGGCCAGGCTTAATCCTGTGGCAGTGAGTGCTATTCAGTGACAATTCAGTTGTTTTGTAACTGCTTATCCCCAGGTATTAAAGAAATTATCAGACTGTCCTTCACAGCAAGAGCAGCCCATTACAACGTTGTGAACTTAACAACACCTTGCATGTGGATTATTCATCACACGTGTGGTGGAAGTCTCTTAGCAGTGTGCTCATAGCATCTCATTGCAGAATTGTGACTTTTGCCAAAGACTACCTATATCCAGTCAGCCAGTGTATTTTGGGTCTTCAGCTTTAAAGCCAGGCAGCAAGGCATGTTGGAGCCATGTCATTACTTCATGCTTTTTATGGCTTCAATAAGGAGAACAGCCAAACAGCACAAAGTGACCTAGCTGAGTCAGAAAGAAGCCTCCTTTTTGCAGAGTAGTCTTGCGATCCCTTCTGATCTGAAACAGTGTTTTGGGAGGTCCTGCTGCTCATGTGAATGTGCCCGAAAGCTTATTGGAGTGTTTGCAGACTTGCTTTGCTACTGCATTTCTGTGAATGTTCCTGTAGAGGATGAATCTGTCCTCATCTGTTTAATGCTTGAATGTGTATTGCAGAAGACAGTATATTGGATCTTTAATAAACAGGCAGGCTTGTATTAATTTCTGAAAGAAGTATCATGCACACCCTGCTTCTCTCCTGAAACGTTGCAAAGTTTCTTGGTAGCTTGCTGACATTGCAGGTCACTCTTTCTTCTGGTTCATAGGAGGAAGAAGCCAGTCAGGAAGAGCCACACCCCCAGAACCTTGACCAGCTGAAAAATGAAGAATCAGAAAGTTGGGGGATGCAACACATACAGAGAAACAACCTGAGTGGCAACTCTTCCCAAGATGGTGTCTATCACATCTTGCCGAGGTCAAATGTGCTGGGACCTCAGGTGCCCAAGAACATCATCCAGCCACAGTCTGATGTGCACTTCTAGCAAACAGCCCAGTGCGCCCGGTCTGGCTCCCGTGGTACTAAGTCATTGTCAGTTGTTCCCTCACTGTTAGGATAATCCAGAAAGCTGGACACAGACACCACTGTTGCCAGGATCTACTGATGTGAAAAATCAGGGCTGCTCTTTTTCAGTATAGTGATGTATAATGCCACAGAGATAGAACTTCTGCCCTTCCCCCTGGTATCTCTGGAATAGGTGAGATTTGGAACCAGGTGATGTATTAGGTTTCTGCCCCTGAACAAGCTGAAACAAAGTCTTTTATCTATTCTTTCCCAAAGAGTAGGGATCCCAGAACTCTGTACACTTGTGTCCAGAGTGGCACATTTGCAACTTGTTCCCAACACACACTTGTCTGCAGGAAAAAGATCAGGTTATCAAGTAAAGAAAACAGAATATAACCACTAGTGTGAGATGAAAAGAAGAAATTTCATTGTGCCTACTTGGTTACAGACAGTTTTTTTGTCTTGTAGTTTGTTTCCAGATTACCTTGGTAACTCTCTCTGTGCCTTAGATTCAGATGTTCAGGAAAGAGGATACTAACACCTCACTCTGGATAACTACAATGAGAATTGACTGCCAGTGTAATTGGGAGGAGATCTGAAATATTCTAAACTGAGAGCAGTTGTTACTGGTAGAGTCCTAGATCTGAGTGTTGAGGAACAAACTTCTGGTTATATGGTTTCTAACACAGCTGTTGACACTAAGAAATCTCTGTTATTTATTTTCAAGCTCTTTAAATTGCATCTTGAGGTTCTTCAAAAAACCAGCATGGTATTTATGAAGTTGTGATGTTTCTCATTTTTATCAAAGAAATAACTTGCAGTTCTGGGTGCTGACACCATTTCAGTAGAAAAATATGGTGAAAATGAAATGAGTGTCAGTTTTTTAACCACATGCAAAATACTTCTTTTCCAGGCATTTTCCTCTTTGCTGAGACTTCTCTTTCCTTGTAATTGATTCAGACTATTGCTGCTGTTACAGGGTCACTGTAAATGTTTTCCAAATATCTTACTCACTGGTATTCCAAAACAGTTAAACTCAAATAGAAATGTGAGTTGTACCTGACCACTGCTAACAACTCTCATTAGTGTTACACTGTTTAGTGTGCTGTGCAGTGCAGTGATATGTTTACTGGGGGCCTAGTGCAGGGGCCCCCAGTATTTGTATTGCCAGTATTTTGTATTGCCACCTTTTTTAAGATAGATGTGTCAGTGCATTCTGGGGAAAGCCTCCCTGGCAATGTCTAAAAGACCTCAAGATCAGCCCTGTCCTCACAAGGTCCAGGCTCCAGGGCTGTCACAACTACAAGATATCATTGATAAATCAAAGCAGAGGCTCATTCAGCTGCAAGGGCCTAGTAGGAACTATGAGGAGGAAACTGTCACCCAGCCCACTTCCAACAAGAGCCATGGATGCAGGAACTACAGGGTCTCACAATTCATTTCCCATCAGCTGGTCAACTTACCATTGCCCTGGTTCTTGACTCCCAGTTCCACCGAATCCAGAACTGAGCAAGAACTTTAGCTTTTCCAGCTAAACTCATAACAATGGAGTTGCTTACTTCTTCCTACTCTCTGCATTGAGATATTATCTTAATCAGAAGAAAACAGCCTATGTGAGATCTTCCTGAAATAGGCTGCCTTTTTTTTTTTCCTAAAATTTTAATTAAACAGGAAATCTATATGCTACATTGTAATTGAACAGAGGAGCTAGGTGCTCTGTAATGGGCTTGAAGAGTGCACACAGCTCCTTGCAGTTAACTAATTTGTTTGTAAGACTTTTTTTTAGATCCTGGATCAATAGCAGACTATGATTAGTAAGGCATAATTGCAAAATCAAAAATACAGGCTCTTCTTTTGAGGTCTCTGAAGGAGTGCCTGCCTTTTCCACAGACTCGAAATACTGGGTGAGGTTCCGAGTCTGTGTTGCTTGGGATGTTGATCTGTGAAGAACTTAGTCTGGCACTATAAGAGAAATCCAAGCAGCAACTGTCTGCTTCAAGTGGTTGATCCTGTGCCAGTAGAGTCAGTGGAAGGTATGTTGCTGGCTGAGGCTCAGCTTCTTAACAGAGCAATAATTACTGTGAAGGCAACAGGATCCTGAAATCATGTCATGCCAAGAAAATGAAGGTAAAAATTATTATCTGTAAGGCCTGGCTTTATAAAGCTTCAAATTTATCACCAAAAGACTGTTGTTTTGTTGTTCTGCTCAACAGAGAAGGTGGCACAGGACTTCCCTCTTTGCATTGCCCAGTGATTCTGTTCCCCTCCTGAGCTGTGCCAAACACCCAGAAGACCAACCCCATGGATAATTTGCCCACTGAGGCAGGGATGCTGCAGCAGTGAAAGAGTCCTGCCTGTCACTAGGTACCAGAAGGCAATGTCCACCAGCCTGGTCCTTTCTGCACAGGGATCTCCATAAGTGTCAGGGCAAGTCAAGCACAGGAGGATAATGGTGTGGCAGCTGGACTCAGATCCGTGGAACAGTGACCAACAACATCAGTCACTCAGCTCACAGGCACTGTGATCTGCTCTTTAGGGCAGCTGGAGAGACAAAATGGTCATGTTTGCAGTGTAGGGTTTGTTCATTCCCAAAACTTGGGAAGCCAGCTTTCCCCAGCAAAGGGAGTGCATGGAAGTCTCCATAGGGCCATTGCAGCTGGGAGAGATGCCTGCTCCTCGCTCTGCTTGTCTATTGTAAACACAGGAGACTTTAGCCAGAGATCAGACTCTAGATCAGCTTGCCAGGGCTCCCCCTTTCCCACTGGCAAGAACAGCCTGGCAGCCTTCTCTCCTTTGGGCTTGGGGGCAGCAGTCAGCCTGTCATGTTGAGGAGCCTAAACTAGCTCTAGCTGGGATAAGACAAGAACTACAGGCTGCAGTGGTCTCCCAGATAAGCTCTTTTCCCCCTTTCTGGCAGAAAAACCACTCCCTTCACTCTGTGCTGTGATTTTGGTGATGCCAGTGCTGCTCAGTGTAAAATGACTTCTGTCACTGGTATATGCCTGTGCCTGCATTAATGTCTTCTTTCTTACGTGTACCTCTCCATGCAACTGTGCCTTGTCTGTTCCACATCCATACTGTCATGTATATGATGTGTCTTAAGAGTAGGGCAAGGAAATTACTTGTCCCCAGCAATTGCTTGTGTGTAATTGTCAATTGTGTCTTAAAGGTGGTTGAGAAATAATATAAATACATTCAATGGTAAATTCAAACAGCTTCTCTTTTCAGATATGTGTTGGTAGGCCTCCCATCAGGAGCTATTATTATTTAGTTGATGTATGTCTGATGGGGAAAATAAAGTATTTTTTCCTCAAAAAAAACGGGTGCATGGCTGTGTGTTGTTTCAATCTGCAGACAGTAGCCTTCCAAACTGCACTGTCCCAGCTGTGCCTTGAGGTGGTTTAAATCTTTGGGAGGAGGTTTGGAAAAATATAAAGTGCTCCGAAGAGATATCACCACCATGGTTATGTTGGCAGTCACAGTGGATATGGTCTGACACCCATTCTGGTAGATGCAGTGTGTGCTCTGGAGAGGCTGACTTAGAGCACTTTCAGATTCAGCTAAGGCAGAAGGAAGCAGGGTCTTAACCTTGCTTTCAAAGCACAAGTGAGACACAGAGAGATTCATTGATGTGGGCAGGGAGGGGCATGGCAGAGATATTTGAAAGCTGGTTCAGGCATCTGGCAAGAGGGAGCCCCAGCCAACCATGGACATAAGCATGGAAAGCTGGTAGTGTCTCTTCCCTGTGTCTCTTGAAGAACGTGATGCTGTTGTCTTAACAGTGAGCAAGCCTAACTTTTCATGTTTAAAAGGCAGACATAAATCCCCAGAACTCCAACAATTACAGCCAAGCTTCTACTTGCCTTATCAGCCTGTTTTAGTTTACCAGTAGATGTCAGTCAGCACTACTCACAACCCTTTGCACCTACAGCCCCTTCTCTGTTCTGTTTCCAAAGGAGGCCAGAAGCAAATGTGCCATTTGTTTTACTGAGAGAAACTGAGACAGAAAAATTATTTCCTCGGTGGCAGAGAAAAACAGAAGCAGAATCCTGGGTTTCCAATACACACTTTATGATACTAAATCCTTACCCCTGAATATTTGTTGCAGGCTTTAGCTATCTGTGGCAGGTTGTAATTCTTCTCCCTACAACATGTAAACCGGGTTTTGCTCATTTTTTTTCAGTGCTATTATTAGGCTAGAGCTGCTGATAACTGGTCAGTCTTTAGCACAGGAGGTTGTTGGCCAGAGAGTATTCTGCCCCTGCCTTCTTTTTACAAACACACCCTAGCAGGAATCACTTATAAAGAAAAAAGCAACGTCAGGGAACAACTATCAGTACTCACAGAGTTTATCAGTAACTTATGGAAAGGGAGGTGAGAAGCCAGCAGCACCTGATGATCCAGCTGGATTACAAACACAGATGAAGTGTCATGCCATCCTTTTGATGGTCACAGAAGCCGTCCAAACACAGTCTCCAAACCTGAAAGAAAGGAGCCTGGTCCTGTGACAGCAGTAGAAGCAGGGAGGAATTTCAGCTGAGTGCCAGGTCCAGCCCCTATTGTGGGCTCAGAGGCCATAACACCAGGGGATATGTTAACGTGAATATGCCACGATTTGGAGAGAGGTGGCAGAATTCAACACTTGAGGAACTGACTCAGAAGCTGTGCTCATGGCTTGGTTTTGAAGGTGGCAAATGACAGGTGTAGCTCACTGCCAGTCAGCCATGCTTCACAGATGCCAGGCACCCACACAGGTGGCAGAAGGGTGCCAGTCTCCCGGGGTGTGGTGAGCTAAGGTCCAGCCCTGGCTGAGGAGTGCTGAAGGAGGAATGCAAATGCTCAGTTGTCAAAACAATGGCTGTACAGTGATGGGTCTCCAGCTTGAAGTCAGCCAAGCTTTGCTAAGGTGTGGCACAGTAGGTTAACAAGAGAACCCATGTGCCTGGCAGTGACAGGACTCTATGGCACAGGATGTCCCAAACAGGTCTGGGTGGTCCTGGTTCCTGGCCACTGCTGTCTCCAGAAGATAGCAGTAATTTCTCTGCTAACACACTCACCTCTAGGTGCCAAAGGGCACAGCAGCCTAGGAAACAGCCCCTCAGAATAACATGTAAAGCAGGAGCTTTGAGCTGGCTTTGGTTGTGCTGCCTGAGAAGGGACTGAGAAGCCACCCCAAGGGATCATTTCCATTGTCTGTGACTATCTGGGGGGTCCCCTTCTGCAGAAAGCATCAGAAATAACAGCAAAGGCTGAGTTCAGACAGAAAAACTCCATATATGTGCTCACGTACACACACACAGACAGAGACATATTGCTGTAATGTGTCAAACCACCCAAGTTGTTCAGACATATCTGGAGTTCACAAAGCCAGAAGGCTTTCAAAGCACATACAGAGATTTCTGGGACAGATAAAAGGGAAGAGCTTCTCAGTTTCCTATGTAATAGGCAACTGTTACATCCACAAGATATGATAGGTTTTCTGAATTCTCTCAGGAATACACCCTCTTCTGCTTCGAACAGTTTATCTTGTTCAGGCCCAGAAGAGGCCATGAACCAGCACTCTTTCTCTACCATGTAACTACAACAACAGTGTAAGTCCCATAGCACCAGTTTGGTCCCGCAGCTGCTAACTGGGTCACACTGGTAAGTAAGGCTGTGAGTTTGCCTTCAAAAGAGGCAAACTGTGGTGGAAGGAGACTTGTGACATCCAATACTTGTCTAGGTTTTACAATAACATCACCGGCAGAGGGGAAGTGCACAGGGTGGCACTGAAACAGATATCACCTCCTCTGTGTGCTTCACATGCTACCTTAAAGGCCTTTGCAGCTCTGACTTCACTAGCTTTTTGAGGTTTGGCAGAAGTTGTGAGAGCAGGGAGACCTCTCAGGAAGGAAACCCTCAGGGACTATGTTCATGTTTGCCTGTTCCTTGAGCTGAGGGGGAGAAGGAAAACCTTTGAAGTGAATGCCCCAGCCAAGGCCCTGGTGCTTCAGTGGAAGGCAATGGGAAGGTCTGTGGGCCATGCTCCAACTGCAGGATTGGGCTACAGGGGTCTTCTGCTCTGGTAAGACTAGTGTAGCCTTGGTAACAGCTGTATTTGCTGAGGAGGTGCTGAGAGTAGAGCAGGAGAGAAGGCTGAAATGGATGGAGATTATTGCAGAAGTGGGAAATAGAGACATTGGGAGTAGAGAAACAAAATGCAGAAAAGCTCAATTGCGATCTTATTTTAAACAGTACAGATCACACTCCAATTCTCTTACCAAATACCCATGGGCATGGACTGTTCAGCATTTGGGCACCAGGGCCTATGTCTGGGTACTGTGGTTGGAGTCCTTGTCATGACAGAACAAGGAGTACCAGCTACAGAGTTCTCATGTCTCCTACATTCTTAGCCTGGTGGCATAGATTGTTTCTGCATGAGCCTTCTTACACCCTCTAGGAAATAAGAGTGTTCAGTTTCTTATCCTATACCTCCTCCGTGAGGCATTATTTCTTCCTTGACCTTTCTCTCCCAGTCTCAGTGCCTGGAGGAGCTACCCTTAGATGTGCTGCTGTCCTGATGAGCAGCTAAGCTCAGTGCCATCAAAACCTGCCCCTCCTGCTGTTCCACACACAGACTCTCATTTACTCTCCATTGATACCTATCTTAGCGTTTCTGTTGTGATTCCCTACTCTCTCTGCCTTTCCTGATTACTACCAAGTCTGTCCAGCCCTAGGACACCTAGCTGCCCTTCAGTGGCTCCTGGATATCTCTGGGCCTCCTGTGCCCCTTTTGCAAGCACTATGCATCTCCACTTACACAGCAGTTTTCAAACTAGGAGAGAAACATTGTGTCCAGAGAGGAGCAGAGCAACACTGTTAAAAAAATTGAGATGCCCTGGCCAAGACAAACAGCTTTATTGAAAGAGATAGCTACATATTGAGACGTACTTGGGACCTAGTGAAACATAACCAGTGACGCCAGATGGAAGGTGAGTACAAAGATCTCTGGCTTGAGTAGTTTAGGATTGTTGCACTTCTTCCTGTGGCATTGCTGGATGAGCTGTGCAACCAAGTGCTTTCTTCTTTTTGTTCTCCTCTCACCTGTGTTACTGCCTTCATCTTCAAGACAAAAATCCAACCATTTAGTCGGGCTTACTGTCTTGGGTTCTGTTTGATAACACTTGCTACTTGGTAATTCTCTGCTTTTCTTCCTCAGTTTCCCTATTAGTGGATGTGATTTTCCTCCATCTGCATCAGAATAGAGGACAGCTGAGACTACTGAAGCTTTGCACTCTTTCTTTCACCTAATGTGATGCCCTATGTTGAAAGATTGTGGCTCAGTAGGCCTCTGCTAGGCCTACTGTTAGGCATAAGGGCATATGCACTGTTAGGCATCTAGGAAGGCACAAAAGAAAGAGGAAATTATGGATGAAACAGAGTTAGGTTCTTATCTCTCTTCTCCAGAATACAAGATCTTTACCCTAATGCTGTTGTGCAGGGTCCCTTTGGGGAAACGTACTCTGGGTGTACAGCACCTACTGCAAAGAAGTCTGAATTTGTTCAGAGCTTCCACAACAAATCCTAATGGCAGAAGCTCAGGCCTTGGGAGTGGATAAAAGTTAAACAGTTTTTAGGAATGGCTGGTGGGGCACCTTGGACTTTGTTCCTGAGGAAGGAGGTGAAATGCCTACATAGTGTTGTGTATGTCAACATTCATGTCTAGGGAGGGAGCTGACCTCTGTAGAGCTGAGTTGGGACAGATAAAACATACTTTAATCCTGTTAACCTCCTGCAGGCACTGAGGCCCTCAGAAGGGAAGCAGAAGGATGGAGTGCCCATTCCTGACTTGCAAATAGCAATACAAACTGCATTTGAGGGAGTCCTGTCCCAGAAGCTTGGGCTGAGTGTGGGAGAATCTTGTACTGAGAATCTCGTGTTGCTGTCCTAGCTCAGCTTGGTGTGCTTTTCAGTCTGAAGTCCCAGGCTTTGTCCTAAAGGCATGAGAACATGGGGGAATTGTGACTGGTGTATCTCCAGACTTGCTTTGTTAGAGAGGACATGGGAGCTTCCTTTCTCCTCAGCAGGCTCCCAAAGCACACCTCCCTAGAAGCTGCCATACAGCGTAGCTGTCATGTATCCCTTGTCTAGGTCTCTATGCTCAGCTTTCTGATCAGACCTCCTAATTTCTGCTCCCTTTGCATGTGTTATCCCTCTCTCTTCATCTACCTAGGCTGTGATGGAAAGGAGCGTCTCTGTATTTTTATTGTACTTCTTATGGTCGACATAAGTTGCTCTGTAATGTTACTAAGAGCAGTGAATTGGATTGGTAAATATCTGAGCACATTCATCATGTTAGTTTTTTAACTCCTGAAGAACTGCCAGAGTGGTTTAGATATGCTAGACACTTTAGAGTATAGATATTATATCCTTGCCTGATTACTTGCTTTACCCAGATAATACCCGTGTGTAGTTCTGTTGATCCTATAGTTCAACCATTCCTGATTTCTGTCAGAATTGTAGTAGCACAGTGCACTAGTTAAATGATTTCCTTTACTCTTAGATTTGCTTGAATTCTTTCTTATCTTTAACTAATTATGGATTTAGTGCTACTATGAAATCAGATAATGGACTAAATGATTAACAAAACTTGAAAGAGTCAGACTTCTACATAATCTGCAAGTCTTGCAAAAGCCAACTTCCCCAAGGCAAGCAGCATTTTAACCAAAGGAGAACAGTCAGTACTAGCTTTGACAAGATGAGCAATCAGGATGGAAAAAGCACAATGAGATGGGCTTCTTTTGCCTAGCATAGTGAATGTGTAGATGTAGCAGATTCAGCACGTGTACACATCTGTACAGGCTGTGTCTTTTGGAATGGTTTGCTGAAGCTGTTGAAAAAGAGTTAGGAGGTATCCCTCAAGTGTCATGTCTGATAGTGCCATCTTCTGCATTGACCTCAGAGCTGCTTTTGTACAGTGAGCATTGGGATCTGCTTACTGATGCATTCAGTAGAGAAGGCAATAGTACTAATCATCAAGCAGTTCCTCCTGGATGTGTTTCTCATGCACTCTTGCTGGTTCAAGTCCCTGAAATACTTCATGAGCTTTACAAAATTCAGAATTAGGCAGGATTAAAAAACATCCTGGATCCTCAGGACAGTGAGAGCAGGATCCTAAAGAAAGTGGTGGAGAAACAGATCTGAAAATTTTGTGTCTGGTAATTCTGGCAGCCCATGTCTGACTTGATCAAATGGTGGCAAGTCTTGGCCCATGTGAAAAGCTGAACTAGAAGGAACCCCCAGCACCACCTTCAAACAAACACATGCTTTTGTGGTTCTGTGGCTCAGGCTGCAGGAAGAAAGGAAGAAGAGACCAGAGCCTTCAGCAGAGAGTGAACTCAGTGACTTCAGTAACTTCTTATCCACTTTATGTGCTGGGACATATGCAGGACATGTCTAGTGTGACCAGAACCTGTAGGAAAGGATAAAGGTTCCAGTTACCTGCAAATGAGGATAATGCTTTTCAGCAGGATTCCTTAAAGCCTCACTTTCCTCTAGGTCCCTTCCCCATGCCCAAGACAGTATCATGGTCCCTCCTGCTCTGCAACCCTCTAGTGGCAGCCAGATCAGAGACTCAAGGCAGCAAGGGATAATGAGAAAGCACAAAGACCTCAAACCTGTGCTAAGACATGCATGAGATCTGAAACATGACCCAGATTGTTCTTTCCTTGCTATCATAACATGACAAAGCAAAACCTATAGCATTATTTGTTTAATGTCACTCAGTAAAAGCAACAGGGCTTTGTAGCTTGGTGCTTGCTAGAGCGTTACACTGGGCTGATGCCTTTGTTGCCTTTCTGTGAAGACCACATCCTTTAATCTGCAATAAAGGCTGACAGTTTACAAGGCAAATGGCCCTTTTTGTGGATGAGCAGCACAAAGCAGTGCTGGCACCCATGAGCCTACAGAGCTGTGGGTGAGAAAAAAGTAGTGTGCAACATCAGGCTCTCATCAGGCTTGTTGTGAGTATTCATCTTTAACTACAACTCCAGTTACTGTTTTCTGTTCCTGTATTGGTAGAAATCTTTGTCAGCAACAGTAGAAGCTAGATCAACAGGATTAGTAAAATGATACAGCTGAAAAAATACTCATAATTGGTGTGGGAAATGAAACAAGCTGACGATCATTAAGCCCTTGAAGAAGCCTAGAAGACTGCTGCTTGACAAATGGGCTAGAGGAAAGCTAGAGCCTCCAGACTGATGCTGTATTTGGAAGATTTGGTTTCTCCCTGTATCTGGCATCTCTGCCTATTTCATCAAGATGAGATTAGGGACAGAGAGGAGAGAAGTGGATTTTCCATTCCATGAAACATGGGAGGAGCAGTACTGTTTCCCAAAATTATCAGCATGAAGGCATCCACCATCTTTGCTTGAGGGGATGCTGTGCAACTGAAGGTAACTGTCAAGAGTAACCTGAACTTTTAATTGTACTCCTTCAGCGAGTTTTTCTCCTGCACCACTGTACAGGCACTATGTGGAACAGCAAGTTCATGACTCAGAAAATGCTCACCTTTGCTTCCAAGCACACAGGCTCTTTTTTTCTCACTGTCCCAGGCACACAACAAGAGAAGATTGTCCCTGCAGCTTGTTGAGGGATAGTGAGTATTTAGGGTTGAAATATGTTTGAAGACAAGAGGTGTGCATGCTTAGTGTGAGGAAATACTAACTTATTACTAGAATTAAGAGGGGATATGGCTACAGGGACAAAGTAATCGAAGCAAAACTATTTGCAAAACAAGTCAGCTGACTTGGGTGCGTTTCCCCTCAGGAGACGAAGACAAGGCCTCAAGACAGCCAGCTTTTCATGTCCTTCCTCAGTTGGGGAGGTCCCTGTCCCCTTTCCCAGAGGCTGGGTACTTGTAAAATCTCCTGGCTGCTTACTTCGCCTTCTTCCTTTTTCAGGCAAATCTTCAGCACCATTTCTCCTATGATTCTCAATAACTCTTCACAGGTGCAAGGAAACAGTTTAAACAACATCTAAGTAACAAGCAATTGTAAGTAGAAAATGAGGGTTAGCTTTCTTTCCCCCTCTCATCTGCACAATCTTGTGGCTGAAGCAAAACATCACTTTATTTTTTCCATTGGTGAAACACTAGGGCAAAAGTCTTTAATGTAAGCAGATTTTCCTCAAAAAAGGAAGTTAAATCACAAAGGAAACATGAACTTAAGTCCACTTCTGACCCACAGAGTGACTGAAGATAACATTCATCAAGCCTGATCCTTGGGTGTACCTATTTCAAAATCTGCTCTTCTGACAGACCTCTAAGGCTATTTCAGCACTCCCATAAATCCACCTGCTGACTCCTGTCAGCCCTGTAGACCAATGCAGCTTTGTAGGGTGTGTGTGTCTTCTGCCTAGTGCATTGAATACATCAACATGCCTGAAGGGAGGCAGGTGTCAGAAAGTGGAGAGGTGAGCCTTTGTAGTTTTTATTATTGTTATTGATGGAGTACCTAGCGGTGTGTTTCAGGTTAGCTGAGCTTTAAATTGATCTAGCAAGAGGTGTTGTCAAAAGAAAGCAATGCTGTACAGAACTGCAGAGGGTAGTCAAACTGGAGACAATTAATATGGTAAGTTGACAGCTATGATATAAATCATATTTATAAACCGTAAAAGTGGGGTTTTCCTGCATGCACAACATCATGAAGCTCGGGGAGATTGGGCTGATTTGTAAAGACAATAGGGCTTGGGAATGGGAAGACAAGGAGAAGCCTTGACCAAAAACCAAAGGAAATACGATATTCCTGCTTTCACACCTTCTCCTGGACCGGGAACACATGGTAGCACGGAGATGCACCCTGACGGACAACGAGTCACCCCAGCGGGCTGCCCTGACCCCCTTGGTCCCAGCAAGGGAACACCCGCGGAGGACACTGCCTCTGAAGGGGTGAGATCAGAGCGGCACTGCCACGCTGGGAAGGGCTCCCTGCCTGTGGCCCCAGCTGACCCGGCTGGACTGGACCCGTGCCCTGGGTGTGATGACCTTCCCAGAAGGTGGGAGGGAGAATGGGTGCTTCCTCCCACTCCGCGGCTGTGCCCCGGTGCCCGAGTGCAGGCATTTCACTGGGCGCTTCGTGTCCGACGCACCTCGTGCCCACTCCCCGCGTCGGGGGTTCCGACGAGCGAACACCATCGGCTCTCCCCGTCCTGCTCTCTCCGCCCCGGGAAGGCGGGCCGACAGCAGCCCGCGGTATCTCCGCACTCGGGGGCTGCTCCGCGCCGCCGCCCTGGGGCAGCGGCTCCCCCG
>WEIV01009523.1:8140-20769 GCA_013390005.1 Calyptomena viridis
AAAAAAATAGATATAAAAAGAGATTGGAACATAGGGGAAAATCTGGGGAGAAGTTCCATCCGTATTTATGGAGGTAACTGACAAGTGGCTCTCTCTCCCTCCACTCCACTTGGGACAACTCAAGGTGAGTGATCATTAACTAGTTTTGCTTTTTTTTTTTTATACTTAATACTTTGCTTTGCTCTAGGGTGGGTGTATCGCTGTTTAGTTTTGTTTTACTGTTACATTTGTTTTGCTGTTGAATTCTCTGGTGTGTGTGTTTTGTTCTAGTGTGGATATTTTCTGTTAGTAAGATACTTTGGATATTTTGCTCTAGTATAGAAAATTTTGCTATTAAGTTGCTTTGTGCCCATGGGTGTATTCTGCTGGTAGGTTGCCTGCACACTATATATATTACATAGCTTCAGTGTATTTTTGTAGTTAAAACATTATCAAAGACCTATTGAACCCTCTTAAAGTGTAACAAGGGTTACACTTGGTATTGGTATCAATAAATGTGTTATTTTGTGACTATTAGATGTAGTCCATGTTATTGCAGTGTTCATAGTTCTTGTCAATGGTGAAATAACACTTGAGGGAAGCTTGCTGAGGGGTCTCACTCTTCCTCTTGCCATTTAAGTGTAGTTCCTGCAAAAAAAGTTATCAGCTCAAATTCAGTGAATCTGTGAGTGAAAGGTCTCACTTAAGGAGACACTAACAGACTGTTTTGGACATTAAAGATCTTTGATCTCCTGGGGAAAGAGACACTGATAGCCAAAAAAATATATTAATACCAACATGACAGAAATTCTTCTTTTTCTGTTCCTCTTCATGTGACACTAGTCCAAACCTACTCTCTTTCAGTTTGAAGCCATTACCTGCTGTCCTGTCACTAATGGTCTTGTAGATGTTTTCTCTCCATCTTTCTTGTAGGCTCCCTTCAAGCCACAATTAGGTCACTCTGAAGCCTTCTATTCTCCAGGCTGAACAATCCCAATTCTCTCAGCCTTTTCTCATAGGAGAGGTGGTCCGTTCCTCTAATCATCTTGGTGGTCCTTCTCTGGACTTGCTCCAACAGGTCAATGCACTTTATGTGATCCAAACTTTCTAAATTGAGATATAGACAGAATTTAGGTGCTTGTGTCCAGAACAGAAATCTAAAAAGCCATCCTTGGAGGGACCCAGACACCTTAAAATTTGCTGATGTGATTTGTCTAATAGTGCTTCTGGTTAATGAAACTAGACATTTTACCCACAAAAAAAGTGCCATTTAGAAACCATAGTTTGACATAAATCCTGTCATAGTACAGTTTTCTTGTGCCATTGACAAACTGTACCCATGAATCCCAAACCAGGCCAAAACCACGGAGTTGCTTAAAAAATTGAGCTGGAAGCCATGCCTACTTTCATTTTAGTAAGCTAAGGATTATTGAACTACATAGGAATGTGAAAATTCGTAGTGTTTCCCATTTTAAACCTTTTTAAACCTGGAAAGAGGATCAGTCCAAGTTTCTTCAATTAAAATAAACAGGTTACATTTTGAGATGGTATCATTCCACGTCTGTTAAGAGCATAGGGCCTCTATACAAAGTTTAAAAAAAATAAGAATCATTTCCCCATAACTGTTAATATAAATAGCTCTAAAAGTAGATATAAAGATATGTATGTTTTGGTTTGTTTTTTTTTTTAAGGAAAATACTACAAAACTAATTTTTTAGCTTTCTCTTCAGGTTGTGATAGAATAGATACAGTTATTTATTGGATTTTAATGTAATATTTCAATATGCAAAGAGAATAGTAAAATTTGAACAATTGTAATAAAACCAGTAGTATACTGTTCTAAATATTCAGAAAATAGCAACTGACATTGGGGAAAATATTTATATATAGCCATTAGTTGAAAAAAGAAATAATTTTAGCTGAACACTGATACCGAAAAGGGTTGTTTGTGTATGAATAGTGAATATATAGCTTTCTTATATGTAGAAAAAAATGACTAGAGTGAAATTTCATGAAATACCATAGACATTTCACAAGAAATAGCAGTCACTTAGTGAAGGAACCAAAGTAATACATCTATTTCATCTGCAAGCCTTTACATTTGGATTCTGTGGACTTCACTTTTAACCAAAATCTTTTTTCAATTGTTTCTTTGAATACTAAAATCTAAGAGTGAATGATTCTCATGGATTAATATGATTTGCTTCGTTTGCAATTCTTTTTCATTATATCTGTTTAAGGAACTCAATATTTGTAAATTACAAAGAAAGGAAGACCTCAAGCTCCTGTATTTTGTTGCTTCCTTAGTAATTCTCAGTTTCATAATTTTTTCCTCTCAAAAGATATTTTTAGAAAGTCTTCTGTTGCAAATAAAATGCAAACTTACAGTGTATTTAAAATGCAATTTTCAAAGTTTCGCTCACTGGAGCCTTTGGAAGAGTCTGCAGGTGTATAATAGATACTTTATAACAGACGCTATTTTACTCTTATTTCTGTATGAATTTTTTTTCTTCTCTTTCCTAATTTTATTCTTAAAAAGTAATAGTGTAGTTTTTCCCCCTTATTTCTTCTTTGCAGAGGCTCATCTGCCTGCTTAGTGAAGTCTTTGAAATTTCAGAATTTATTTTGCAAATGTGAGCCTATCTTCTTTCAAGTCAGGCCTATTTCTCACGACCTGAAATTTCAAAATACTGTAAATTGTACCATTACTACTATGTCTTGGTAGGTTTGTAACCACACTATTCCTGAGACATAGAGTAGGAGAATAAATCTAGTACTTGAATATATCTCTCCTCATATAAATTTGGTGCAAGCATCAGACAAAAAAGGACAACATATATCTTAGTTTTATCAAAGTGTTCCATCTTTGCACTCACCTGCTGTTTCAACTCCTTAACAAAGTCTAATATGTAATGCTAACAGAATCAATTTAATTATCTAA
Organism: Calyptomena viridis; assembly: GCA_013390005.1. Lineage (NCBI taxonomy): Eukaryota > Metazoa > Chordata > Aves > Passeriformes > Eurylaimidae > Calyptomena > Calyptomena viridis. The sequence continues at coordinate 11,061 of WEIV01009523.1, forward strand.
AAGCTATGAATCTCATTCAAATGATTTGTCTCTGTCTAGTCATTAGAGAAGCAGAAGTTCCATTAGTGAAGGATATTCACATTACTAATCTGTGTATAAGAAAAGCCCATGTATAATGCAAAAATTCTTTATTGCTATGAAAAAAAGTCACATTATGTAATATAAATGTTTAGGGTCATTTCAGATACTGTAAGGTATACAAGACATTTACATACGACTGGCAGATGACGAGGTTTTAAAGGAGATTATGGTCTTCTGGTGGAAGCTGGAAATCAGGTAAAATATCCTGTACCATCTTAGATGACACTACATGTGTTCTATCAGTTTATTTGAGCCAAACTTATGATAGTATAAATACGAGGGTACCAAGAACTATGGATAAAAAAGATGGAAAACTTTAAAGATAGAAATGAGATTATGCTTCTTGTTATACGGCCATAAATTTAAAAAGGACTTTTCTTGACCATTCAATAATATTTTTTCTAATTGAGTCCTTTGTTTACTTCATCAATTGTGCTGTAATTATTTAAGACCTAAATAAATGCTGGCATGCTGAATAAGAGTTCATTAAAATGAAGACAAGAAGAAAATAACAAAAGAGAGAGATTGAAAAGATTCTTTTAAGCTGTCTAATCTATCTCTTTCCTAATAAAAAAATGTGTCCTGTTTTTGCTAATACATATAGTATCATAGAATCATGGAATAGAGTATATTAAGCTGGAAAAGACCCTTCAGGATCATCAAGTCCATCTCCTGGCCCTGCACTGGACATTGCAAGAGTTACACCATGTGCCTGAGAGAATCATCCAAACACTTCTTGAACTCTGTCAAGCTTGTTGCTGTGAGCACTGCCCTGGGGAGCCTGTTCCAGTGCTTAACAATTCTTTGGGTGAAAAACTTTTCCTGATATCTAAATAAACCTTCTCTGACTCAGTTTCATGAATTTCTTCAAATGCTGTCACTGGTCACAAGAGTGGAGAGATAGATATTTGCCCCTCTGCTTTCCCTAATGAGGAAGTTGTAGACTGCAATGAGGTCTCCCCTCAGTCTCCTCTTCTTCAGCCTGACCAAGTGACCTCAGCCACTCCTCATACAGCTTTCCCTCAAGGTCCTTCACCATCTGTGTAGTCCTCCTGTGGATGCTCTCTAATGGGTTAATACCTGTCTCATATTGTTGTGCCCAAAACTGCCACAATATTCAAGGTGAGGTTGCACCAATGCAGAGCAAAGCATTGACCAGCTGGCGATGTTTTGCCTGATGCCCCTCAGGACACTGTTGGCCCTCCTGGCTGCCAGGGCACTGCTGACTCATATTCAACTTGCCATTGACCAGGACCCTCAGGTCCCTTTCTGCAGCACTGCATCTCATTCCCCAGTCTATACACACAACAAGGGTTGCTCCACCCCAGATAAAGAATCCAGCACTTGACCTTTTTGAACTTCATACAGCTGATGATTGCCCATCTCTAATTTCTTGAAGTCTCTCTGCCCTTGAGGAAGTTGACAGCTCCTCCTAATTTAGTGTCTTTTAAGAGAATTGGGCCAAGGATGGAGCCCTGCAGAACCCCACTAGTGACCAGTTGCCAGTCTAATGTTACCTCGCTCACTGTCTTTGTACCTGACCTGTGAGCCAATTGTTCACCCATCATGTAACATGGTTATTCAGCTGTGTGCTGGACATTTTGTCCAGGAGGTATCTGTAAGAGACAGTATCAAATATCTTTTTTTTTTCTGAAATACAAAAAGATTACATCTTCTGGATTTCCTAGATGGGAAACTAGGTATGTTATCCTATCATAGGAAGGAATGAGGTTTGACAAGCGGGACTTTCTCTTCATGAAGCTATGACTGATGACTACACTGTTCTCCAGATATTTTTCAGTACCTCCCAGCATGATTTTACTGGACACTGAAGTGAGTCTGTGTGGTGGTTTTAAGTAGCCAGAGTTTTTTATTAGCTGGGGGGGCTATGAGAGAGGCTTCTTTAAGAAGCTGCTGGAAATTTATTAGCTCTAAGCTAGCCAAGGTCAGCTGGTAATGCCTCTGTGATAATATATTTAAGAAGGAGAAGAAGAAAAAAAAAGGCAGGGCGGAACATCATGGCCACTTAATGGAGAGGAGAGTGAGAAGTTTAACACCAAGATCAGAAAGAAGGAGAAAGAAAAGATGCCTTAAACACTGGAACAGGGCCCCAGCAACCCATGGGGGACCACAGGGAGCAAAGATTTGCCTGCATTACCCTTGGAAGACTGGAAGACTCCACACTGGTGCAGATAAGTGCTGGGAAAAAGAGAGACTGTGATCCTGTGGGATGTTTGATGTCTATGTCTGGAGCGGGGGCCTGATAGAGTCCTGTAGGCCGTGGGAAGAAGAGACTCACACTGGAGCAGCAGAGCAGCATTTCTTGGGAGGACGAGTGGCCCATAAGAACTTACACTGAAGCAGCCAAGCAGCACCTGAATGACTGCACCTATGGTAAAGTGACTTATGTGACAACAATATCTGAAAAGCTGTTGTCAGTATAAGGTAATCCACAAAACTGTTTTTGGGAAGAAACCCCCCATGGGAAAAGCCTGGGGTTGGACTTCTGTTTGAAATCGGCAGCGGGAACAGCCTCTGACCATAACACCCCCACTCCTGTCTTCCTGGGCCACTGGGGGAAGGAGTGAGATCTTTGAAAGAGGGAGGGGTGGGGGGAGGTGTCTGTAACATCTATCAAACTTCTCTCCCTTAAACTCTTAAGCTCTCATTTTAGTAGTAGTGAATTCTTAATATTCTAAGTTAGAGCCTGTTTTGCTTGTAAAATAGTTACTAAACAGTTGCTTATAATCCTTATCACAAAAGTTGAGGGGTTTTTGTCTTCTCTGAGAAATGTTGGATATGTGTGTGGGTTCTTGGCATTTAACCAGAATCAAACCATAACAGTCTGAAAAGCCTATTGTTTGTGTTACAGAATTTGTATGCTTGCTTTTTGCTTTTTAATATTCCTTGAAGAACTATTCTTTTATCTGGTATCAATATTATCTGTGAAAATGCATAACTGCAAAATATCCTTTTTGACAGTATTTTTTCTTCCATGTTTTATCTGTCATTTGGATTGCTAGCCTTTCTTGGCAGCAATTATGATTTACATAGCCAGTAAGACATGTCCATGAACAGTATGAAGAGTATTCTGTCTAGCATTAAAAGTCATTTGATCTCTAAGGAATTAATTTATTACAAAGAAGATATAACTTATTTTGATGTGCAACTTCAAAAACACATGATTAAGGTATTTGGGTGGGGTTTTTTGTTGTTGTTTTTTCTCTGTTTGAAAATATTAATAAAAATAATTCCAATTTAAAAAGTACACAGGATATAAAAAAGCTTTACAACAATAATGATGATAGATATAATAAAAGCTTCAATATAATCACTGCACTCTTCCTGTAATAGCTCCTCCAAAATCATTAGCATGACATGCCATAATAGCTAACCATATTTATTTTGCCCATCTGCATGAGAAAACTAAAAGCAATATAACTGTTGAGAGTTCTTACTGCCACAACATTGCAACTTTTTCTTTAGGTTAAAACCCTTCCCCTTATGTCAATCATATTCAGAAACACAAGAAAGCACAGAACACAAAACAATTTTTATACATAATATATACATTACACATTAGTACAGAAAGTATTGTTTACTGGAATTTTTCACATAGAAAATTTCTATTAATTTCTTTGCCAGCCGAGTAAATTGACAAGACTTGCTTTAGAGTGTTTTCTATGTTGAAATTGCAAGACTTCTCAAATGCAAGAAGTAAAGGAGCTATTCTGAAAGACAAATAAACTGATCTACAATGAGATATTACCTCCCTGGGAAAAAAGTAGCTAAAAAATCTAAAATACAGTTTTACCTTTTTTAACCCCTAAAGTAAAGTTTACAGAAAAATAAATTGAAACAAACTTCAATTTCCACTAACAGCTGCCTAAGAAAGATTCCAAAGCAAAAGATTTTTTGAAAGAAACTGTGTCAGTGAAAAAGTCAATGAAAAACTGGCAATACCCTGAAAAGCAGAATGTATCTTTTACCTTTCTTCAACAGGCTTGGAGAGTGGGAGTTGTTAAGCCTTAAGAAAAGAAGGATGCAGGGAGACCTTATAGCCATCTTCCAGTACCTAAAACGAGCCTTTAAGAAAGATGAAAAGGGACATTTTACAAGAGTATGCTATGTTAGGACAAGGAGGAATGGCTTCAAACTGAAAGAGAGTAGGTTTATATTAGCTATTAGAAAGAAGTTCTTTGCTGTGGGGGTGGTGAGGCACTGAAACAGGTTTCTCAGAGAAGGGGGGATAGCCTATCCATGGGAGTGTTTAAGGCCAGGTTGGGTGAAACTCTGAGCAACCTGATCTAGTGAAAAGTGTCCTTCCCTGTGTAAGTGGAATTGGAACTAGATGATCTTCAAGACCTTTTTCAACCCAAGCCATTATGTTATTCTATGACTCTATGAGAGAGAGATTAAAAGAGGTAAGGAGCAGAAATTAGAGATAAAATAGGAGGATATTGTGAAAGAATAATTACACTTTGCTTTGACTTGAAATATCTGGAATAGAAATCCTCAAGCAGCTCTTGGCAAGCATATGATCTTTGATTTTCCCATATTAAATTTAAAATACTTACATTTATATCAAGCCTTATAGAGAAAGAATACAAGGACAAAGCAAGCACTGACATAGATCTCAGGATCTCTGCCGCATCATGCTGAAGTCCATTCATCTTAGCACTGTTCTGCAGCAGTAGTAACCAGAAGGAGGAAAGGTGAAGGATACAATTTTTATATTGTAAAAGACAGAAAACAATTATTTCTATCATCTCTTCACAACATTCCCATATAGGGTTTTTTTTGTTGTTCTTTCCTATCACTTGTATGTTTTCTAGATCAAGCAGTTCCAGGTTACTTAGCCAATCTAAATCCATTCTACACCTTTAATCATACTTGTCAACTTTTATGAAACTTTTTCATTTCAACTGTATCCTTTCTGAGGTGGAAAAAATTCTACTGTACAACATATTTAGAGGTGGAAAAACTATGGGTTTCTACAGCAGAATAACAATGTTCTTTGTTTTGTTCTCTAACTGATTTGTTTGTTTCTGTTACTACCTCAATATTTGCTTTGTTTTCTTGATTGCTGCCAAGCAGTGACTTGACATCTCCATTAATTGTTTACGACTCTTCAAGTTCTTATTTCTGAGCAATAAAGGTAAGCACTGAATTACTAATTTTATACATGAAGTTAGAGTTATTTCTTTTTTATTCATGTTGCTGCACCATGTGAGTCTTTCACAAACAGCTAGTATTTCTGAATTCTATTTAGAGCAGTGTTTTTTTACATCAGACATTAAAATTTCAAAATTCTCATTAATTTAACAGTATCAGGATTTTTACCTGGATGTTTGAAAATAGCAAATATTAAAATAATTTAAGCATCCACTTTGAAAGGTTGAGAAGCAAAGGAGAGCTCTACCAGTACAGTTTGCTTTGCTTTGATAGGCAGGTAGGGACAGCTAAGATGCCCTGGGGTATCCCTCCTGGCTCTGAGTTACTAGTCCAGAAGGGCACAGATCTCTTTACAACCTTGTGTCATAGCTATCAGGATAAGATAGAGACTGGGGGACGGAGCAAATGACAATAGGTATTTTTTAGGCAGCTGGATCATATGTAAGATGAAATATGTCAAATCAACAAGAAATGGTGTTTTTCTACTGTCTTGTAATATATCACTCAAAATCAGAGTCAGCTCATTTATACAAATATATAAGGTCAATCCAGTAGAGTAAATGGCCTGGCTTTTTTCCCCAGGGTCTGAAAACTCTTCAGAACAGTTTTAAGGCTAATTTCTGTCCTATTGTAACTGAATCTATTATAAGTCTGATCTATTATAATTACCGTTATAATTGACTTTCCTTTCTGATTGTCTGAATGTGCCTCAATGGTTCAAATAATTTGTCGTTCAACTAGTCATTAGATCTATATTTTTATGACCTAAGCAATACATGAGCAGTGCCTGCTACATACCTTGTTCTCTCATCCTGTCCACTAGGTGTCAGAAGGGTACTCAGGGCTAAAGATCCTCATGACTTGAAATGTCTTTTGCAAGATTTAGAAATAAATATAGTAGAAATAAATATAGTAGAAATACAGCTTTTTTCAAGGGATATTCTGCCTGCAGCTTTGAATGCACAGAACATACTGGAGCAGGGCCATAAAAGAAGGGATTAGGGTTGGAGCAATGGTGCCTGTCAAACCCTTCAGGAGGGTAGTTGTACACCAAAAGAGAATGTTTAAAGCTGAAAGCTTATCTGCAGTGAAATCACAAATGACTCCCTAGCAAACATTGTGAGGAAAAGAAAGCCTGGCCTAAAAAAAGCATTGCAAACAAAGGTAAAAAAAATAGGAAACTGTTGTTTTGACCAGGGAGTGTGTACAAAATAGCCAAATTTTTTTTAATGTAGGAAATGATAAAATTTCCTGCAAATCTTATAAAAGACTAATATTTCATAAATTTTAACAAAATAAAAAATAAAATAAGATAGATTAGTTTCTATCAATACAGTAAACATATATTTATATTCATTTTTATAAATACACCTAATATGCCTGTCTTTAAAATCATTATACTATAACATGATATCTCTGACTTAGGGAAAAGTCAAAAGTCTGCTTATGAATAAAAATGTCCTCATAGGGCAGAAATGGAGTACCAGTTTATCTTAAGAGCCACATCTTATGTTTCACAAAGTGAAACATAAGACAAAATGTAATTATTCATATAGATTTCCAGGTTTTTTAAAACTATGATACAAAAATACATGGGGATGTTATACAAAGGGCATACCAAATTTTCAGTGTGCAAATTTCAGACTTACTGTAAAACAAATTCTGCCTACCTTGAAACCACATGGTCTAGTGATTTATGCCAAATGATGTGGTCTATTTCGTATGTTGAACTTGAGCAAGTAGCCAAAGAAAACACTACTTGACATTATAGCAGCAATAACATGCATGTAGAATTGTATTTCCTATTTTAGTCACAGAGCAAGCCAGAAGTTAGGACCTCACTTCTTAATAACTTTCCACTTAACAAAGAGACATAAAGTGAAACATTCTAAATGTTTTGTGAAGTAAAGGCGAAGCATGTAATCATGTTTCTTCAAAGAATACAAAGTGAATATGCACAGAAAATAGAAATATAAACTCTGCTTTACCTATTATTGACATGTTTTTAGATGAGATATTCCTTCTGGGAGGTGAGTGGGCATGCTGGAATATAATTTCCATAACTAACTTTTTCCACTCTAGGCACTAATGTTAAAATTAATATATAATTTATTTTCATAAATACATGTGCTACAGTAAAACAAAGGAAAACAAACAAACCCACTAATTTAATACTCAAAAATTTTATATTATCTGAGAGATCTTTACCTTCTAGACTCTGTTTACAAAAATAGCTAATCAAGTAGATCCAAGCAACTCCCATACTAGATAAAAAATATTCGTTAATGCAATAATAAATGGGATTGCATAAGAAATGTTATTGGTAGTAAAATCTTAAAGCTTCCTTAGATGTAATATAATATTGTGTTATAATTTTTTTGTTAGCCAAGCCAAATATTAGTAAAATCAATAACTTTTAATGATTATGTATAGAAAAGAGTGGCTGGTTTTATCAATTTTGGTAATTCTTTCCTGCAAAAAAGAAAGACTCATTATCCTGTGTAACTAAGGAGGATTTCAATTACAAATATTACAAATATTGAATCAAACAATGGTTTAACATACTTATTTCAAGGCCAAATAAATGTCCATTTAAATAGTAAATATCAAGAAATGTTAAAAAGAAAATACAAAGAAAATAGACAGCTGAACTATTCAGCTTCCTTTAGGAGACAGATCTTGAGCTTGTCCAAGATCTGCTTTCTTGCTTTGGGTTTCATAGCTACCTACATGTCAAGAAAAANTAGCCAAAGAAAACACTACTTGACATTATAGCAGCAATAACATGCATGTAGAATTGTATTTCCTATTTTAGTCACAGAGCAAGCCAGAAGTTAGGACCTCACTTCTTAATAACTTTCCACTTAACAAAGAGACATAAAGTGAAACATTCTAAATGTTTTGTGAAGTAAAGGCGAAGCATGTAATCATGTTTCTTCAAAGAATACAAAGTGAATATGCACAGAAAATAGAAATATAAACTCTGCTTTACCTATTATTGACATGTTTTTAGATGAGATATTCCTTCTGGGAGGTGAGTGGGTGTTANTCCTTTAGGAGACAGATCTTTAGCTTGTCCAGTTTCTTGCTTTGGGTTTCATAGCTACCTACATGTCAAGAAAAAAAGATCCAACTTAGGGAAATAGCTCAGTAGTTACAACAATTCAAAATCCACGAAAACTCGGTGAATATCCACATGGTCTCAGTTTCCCATTGCTTTTAATGAGAAGTGTTGGAGAAAGATCTAGTCATTAACGGCCTTCAAACTCTGGAAAGCAGGCAATACATTGTTGCTGAAGTTAAATGTAAGTCCGGTGTGGTTTTCTCTCTCTCTCTTCACTTAGTGCCAGGAATCAGTCTTTATATCAAGAAACTGCAAACTAATGAAGGATAATTTTGGCATCTTTTAGTGTTAAAAATGGAGACAGCTCACAGCTAGTCTGCTTTTAAATCCTAACATTAGAAAATTCACTTTCTCTTCCAATATCTCTGGCTTTATTTTTATAAGGAAATAAAAAAATTCTTTGGGAGCTATAATTGTCTTCAGTGTTTGTAAGTGATTCACTCAGAGCAAACAAGGAGTCCTGTGAGTGTGATTCTTGCATCTGTCTGCTTCAGATAACCCTTTGGGCTAACGTCATCTCTTTCCTTTCCTTTTTCTTCTCTTCTTGCTTCTGACATTGCTTTTACATATAACGACTGTCTCTCCCCAGGGCAAGGGCACATTCAGAACAATTTTCTTACGGAGTTATTCACTGACACTTGATTTTTGCGTATTGAAATTGCCACATTCTTCAAGTTTTAGATGTTTTCTATGTCTTGGTGCATTTGGCAAAATAACCAACACACTACATTCAAAGCTGGTAGGAAAAAGTTGAACAATTTTTTTCATTAAGCATAGTTTCATTTAAAACAAATCTCTGACAAGCATATGTTAAATTGTGTTGATTTTCTTACTTAATTTCAGTCATCTTAAAATGTAAATAGATACATGGTATAAGATTGTGGCACACATTAAATATCTTTCAGGAATAGAAACTAAACGTATGTATATATATTTCTAAGTTATCTTGTTAGATTTACCCTTCTTTGATGGTGCATAGTAATAAGCATTTTTATAGCTATTATCAATTTTTAATATATTTTAGACTTATTAGTTAATAAGACACAACCTGCTAGTGTTGAATTATTTTAATTCTTACAATAGAAAAATCTTTTTGTTGTTTTTGAAAATATTAACTATTGAAATAACTGTTTGCTTACTTACGATACTTAAAATTATCAAAAGCCATTATCCTATCGAATCAAATTTCTGATTTGAAGACCTGTATTTTCATCCTGTACTTATTGAGCCTTCTGGATGGACTAGCATATTGAGAATATACATCATCTGCTGTCTTGCTATGAGGATATGATAAACCTAAAATGCATTATAGGGGTGCTTCCACTTAAG
>WEIV01009527.1:5000-78153 GCA_013390005.1 Calyptomena viridis
AAACTTTCTCTTTCCTTTCACAGGGGTTCAGAAATTCTTGAGGGAGACAGTGAAGAGCTGCAGAAGAGATGGATTTGTGCAGACCATCCTGGGAAGACGGCGATACCTTCCAGCTATCAAAGATCCAAACCCCTACAGTAAAGCTCATGTATGTTGAGTGCAGTGCCTTCTTTTAAAATGACTTTTTAAAATTTTATTTTTAAAATATTAGATTTCTTTGCATAGCCATGTCTACAGTTTTACAAGGTTTGTGAGCTATCTTGGTCATGACCTTCCACTTCTCACTTAGTTCATTGTTTCCACGGTTGTTCTCTGGATAACAGAGCTTTTGTCATGGTCTGTTTGACGTAAGTCTTCTATTACTGGGTGTGCAACTGTCATCACTGTGCTAACCTTGCTTCAGAACTCCCACGTTGGAAATGGAGTGAGTAATTATTGAAATCAGTGGACATGATTTTAAAAAGCCTTCACACAGTGATATGCTTTAGCTCTTCAGGTTGAGTTGCTCCCACTCAGCAGTCTTTGTATCTTACATGCTGTCAGCACTTGAACAAGAAAGGGCATTTAAGTCCTACATTTTTTGGGTATTTGTTCCTTTTCTTATTTTCCGTCAAAGGAAAATTACTCCAACCTGTTAGGTAAATATTTGCTTAGTATACGCCTTTGTACTGGCATTATTCTTTTTTCAAGGTAATTTTGGACACATCTGTCAAACTCTACTTCAGTAAGAGTGAGTTGACTCCCTGGGGAGATGTTGGTGCATTTCTGTGGGGAGGAAGCATTATACTTCTAAGTAGGAAGCTGGATCAGTGGTGTGGAATTAAAGACTAGAGTAGAAGAGGGAGGAAGTGGGGGAGTTTGTACTCCAGATAGTTGACAGGGAAACAAGAAGACTGTCAAAAAACTTTTGAAATTATTTGACTATTTGATCAGAAGAATACTTCAGCAGGAAGCTTTCTAGATGCATCTTCTGTTCAACTTTAATATGATTTTAAAGAATAAATCAAAGACCAGTTAAGGAATTATCTACACTTTAATTTCAGCATCCTCATAACTTTTTGCATGTTTCTGCTCTAACCAATGAGAGAAGCACCTTTCAATACAGTTCTCTTTGAAGAGGGGCTAAATAGAGAGGTGGTTTGTGTCAATGAAAATGGTGGTCTGGTGTGTTTTTGCACAGCTGTAATGCTCTGGCAGTCAATGCATCAGACCCAATTGTTAGTCCATGAAGTCCAAATTCTTACCATGTGTATATGCTTCTCCTTCTTGTGGCTTGTAACTCTTGCAGGTTATTATCCTTGTTATTTTTTAATTTTAAATTTGTGGAAATCCTTCTTAGTCTCCTTTTGTGTCTGAAGCTAGTATATAATTTATCTTTCAGACAGAACAAACTCTTTATTTGGAGGTTTTATTATGCCTTTGTTTGGCCATGTATTTATTATTTTTGATTAAGTACACATGACATGTTGGATTTGATTAATTTTTTTGGGAGGTGAGTTTTGAGAACAACTATCTCTGTTCAGGCAGAGAGACAGGCTGTGAATACCACTGTTCAGGGATCTGCTGCAGATATTGTCAAAACAGCCACTGTGAACATTCAGAGATGCCTGGAAGCTTTCTCCTCTGTGATCAAGTCCCATGGACATCTGGAGAACTCCTTCCAGACAGATAAGACCGGTATGGTTGCCTCTTCTTTGTACACTAGAGCAAAACTTTCAGTGTTACTCATGTTAACAAAAAAGAAAGCTTGAAGAAAAGTTGGTGCCTTTGGGCCTAGGGGTGGGAGATGTTTTGTTCCTGACAGTGATAAGTCTGTGTTTAGTGGGCAGAAAAGTCATAAGGAGGGAGGGAGAATATCTGCTCAACACACCAATGCTGTGATCAGAACAGAAACTCCAATTACCTCAGAGCAGATCTTGCAAAGGTTGGCACTGAGAGTTCGTGTGTGGTGTGGTGTGGTCTGTGGTGCCACCACAGGATTGCTCAAAAGCGGGAAGGTGAAACTGAGCAGATACTCTGGCTTCAGAGGCAGTGAAAAGATTGAACAACTTTTAGTTCCAAAAATACATTTTTTGGTTAGAATTAAGACTAGAATTTGTTGGCAGGAATTTGATATACAGAGGCTCTGCAGGAGTATTATATGAAGCACTTATCAGCATACATTTTTTTCTGCCTGCAGACAGCAAAGCTGTGCTGGGGTGCTCATTCCCAGAGGATAGCCATGAAGACTTTTTTTAGCATAATGTAAACGGTGTTTTGTTCATCAGTCGTATATTTTTAGAAAGACAACTTAAGAGATGGAGTGCTACATTTGTTTGATAGTTCTTATGCTTCAATTGAAACATTAAGTTGTCTTAATATGAAGGGTCTGATTTGTAAACTAAATAATTAATTGCCAAGCCTCTAAAAATATGTCAGGGAGTTTTATTTTGGAGAGACAAGGTTCAGAGGTCAGCTATGAGTAGAAGGCACACTGTTGGCAGACCTTCACAAGCCTTCCAGGGGCAGCAGCTACTGACCTTTGGCCAATGTAATTTTAGGAAGGCGAGTAGATGCATTTGTGACACTTTTTTCCTGCACCGATAGTGTTTGAAGAACTGGAAGAAACTGTCTTTCAGCGAGTTAGAAATGCCTGTGCCATCAGAAGAGGAGCATCCTGCATCATGTGGCTTCTTCAACATTGTTGGTTCAGTGTGAGGCTTTTGTTAGGAACTGATGCTTTGAAACTCCTTCTGTGAACTGAAGTCCTCGTGTTAGCTAACCTGAGAAATAAATAACTTTTGAGTCTGTGTCTGTGAGGCTGCGTTTGTTTATTTAGAAAAACTAACAGCTTTTACCATGGAAGGATTTGTGTAATGTTTTGTCAGGGAAGGCCTATCAGGATCCTAGTTTTGTCAGCTGCTAACTTGTTTATTCAATAACTGCTCTTTTATTTTTTTTTTTCCTCTCTGTTTTACTCAGTAGCTACAGTTTCAGAAACTGCAGTTGGGAGGAGGCTTGCTGCCTTTTTCAGACTAGCTATTAAAATGTGTCTGGAAGAAAAGCAGAATCCTAATTCATTGCCAGAGAGGATGTTGTAAACCAGCTTCTGATTAAGCTTGACATGATTTCGTTTAAAATTTACTTTTAAAACAGATGGTTCAGGAGACACAACTGTCTCTTGTTTCTGTTCTGATTCATATCTTTATAATGTAAAGTTGAAATGTTTATGCCTCAAATACTTTTCATTAACTTTTTTCCCCTCAGTAACTATGCAGATACTGATAGAACAGTAGTGTTCTGTGGTTTTTTATCTGTAGGCATGGGCTTCTTAATGTTAAGGTTCCTCATGCTCTTTTTTTCAGCATTGGGAATGTGCAATGGTTTTTGATAAAACAGCCATGCTTTTGCATAGAGGTATCTAACAAACTCTGCTCTTCACCTCTGTAGGAAGGCTGTCGAGGAAGAGAAATGCAGGGATGTTACATCCCATCAGCGGAGGTTTCTTCATCCTCCAACTGCACGATGAGCTCCTCTATGAAGTTGCAGAGGATGATGTCATCCAGGTACTGCTGTGCACTTGCTTTTTCAGCTCCCTCCTGCACTACAGTGTTTCAAACAAGCCTTTCCTCTAGGAGCTCATGTTCTCTTCCCTGGATCCCCTCTCTCTGGGTGATACAAGATCTGTGAAAACAAAGTTGAATTGGATGAAAAAATACGTTTACATGCTTGATACCTTTATTTTCAGACTCAAGTCATCCCCACTGAAGTTTGTTTTCAACATGTGCTTTACTGCTTATGACAGCAGTTCATACAACTTCTCTGCAAGACTTGATGAGAGAAATAGTTGAGTATTGTTGAGAGGTATAGGGGGAATTTTTTCCTCATCTAGAGATATTTTTGCCCCCCTGTTTACACCCTGGTACTTAACTCATAACATGTATTGTTGCAGATGTGATTTATACTCTGTGTAGGGAAAGGAGAGTCTGTCCTTTTGGTGCTTGTTTCCTCATTCCCTACCCTCCTGTCTTCCTGGTAGGAGCATTATGGTGCTGGTTGGCAGCATGGTAGGAACAAGAAACGTTCTCTGTGGACTTGAGGTGCCTTCCATGTGCATATGTGTCTGTGTGTGTGCTCTTTCTCCCTGGAGGTGCTCGTGTGCCTGGGCACAGAGGTGTCTGTGTGACAGCATTCAGTGGCAAACATTTTAGCCCTGTCTTGGCAGTTCAGTGTTTTTCCAAGTCCTGAGCACAAAAGGCAGGAAACCTCCCAGGCCGTGCTTCCGTATCTGGGGGATATCTTCTACATCTGCACATGCCTATTTTTAATGATAAAAGGCCATTTCCTGATGGCAAGCAGTAAATCCTAGTGTGAGAGAGCTTTCAGCAGTACTGACTGGCCTGAGCATATATATATATCTTTTAATTTAAATAAGAACAAAAGGTTTAATATTTTTCTCTTGAATATCAATTTGAGCTTTTGGTCATTTTGCCAGCTTTGTTCAGATATGTGCTGCTTCAATCTAGGCAGGCTGTTTTAGAGATGAAAAGGCTCCTAATATTCTTCTTGTAGAAATCTCAGATCCCCTGAGTACTGGGTTTTATATCTTTAGATACTGACTCCATGTTATCATGGTGTCCCCAGGAGAACTGGAGCCAACTGAGTGGATTTGCTTATTTTTTATTGTATTCTATTTCTTTCATTAACAACCTCAACTTTAAGGGCAGTTATTACCAGCTTTTCTAACTTCTTTCAGATATATTTCTGTCCATAGATTTTCTAAGCAATCATTTGAAACAGCAGGTTTTCTTGTCTTCCCTGCAGCACAGCTGCTGTCCCTGGTTGTAGGTGCAGCAGTCCTAATCTGATGTTCTTTGCTGGTGCTGTGTGCTGCACCTGTGACCATTCTCAGAGGATCTCCTTCTGTATGGTTCATGTTTTTTTTTTACATACTTGTTCCCAAACTTGATCAAGGCTGGAGTGTTTGAATAGAGTGGAAAATTGATCTCTGTGTCACGCAAGCAATGTTTTCTATGTTCCAGAACTTCATTTGCTTGCTTTCTCACAGTAGTGTGTCTTGCTTAAGCCCTGCTCAGTTTTTAATCTCTGATAACCCCATTTTTTCCCTGCCTAGGCAGTTATTTTTCATCCTATTTTTGAACAGTAGATTATTTCTGTCCTAATTCTCTACCCTGCTTCTTTCTGCTCTGTACTTCTCTGTGCTGAATTACATCCTATTTCAAAGCATTTTTCTGGGTTATCAAGATCATTTTGAAATACAGTATGTAAGGGCATAGTCCCTCTAGTTCTTAATGCTGTTGTAAACTCCTGTGCTCTGATCTCCTTAAATCTCCTCCATTCCCCAGCAAAAACTATGGAGAAATTTCTACAGTGGATACCTGTGAGGAAATTATGAAAATGCCTGGAAGGGTCAGAACGCTTGAATAGTTCCTCTGCTGACACTGGCTTCCAGCTGAGCTGAGGAATCACCATAAATTCAAAGCCTCTTTTCACTCTGCTGTGGAAAGGTTCATGGGATGGGTGTGAATTGGAAAATTTGTTCAAATAAGGAATCCAGGACAGGCTGGATTCTGCATGGGTCCTAGGGTAGGAAAAAGAGTCCCTTTGTTCAGGGCAGGTTTTTACAGTGAGATAAAAAAAAAATCCAGTCTCTTATAATCCAAATAGTTGCAGAAAGAACTATTTTCTGGTCCCCTAACTGTGTACTGAAATGAATGTTTTCTTGGGAGTACTTTTGGAGGGCAGAGAACAGTTACCTCAACTACTGGAGAGCAGGAGTTGCCTCAACAAAATAGTGAGGAGGGGACCTGAGCAGCATGTCCAGCACCCACATTGAATGTGATCTGCTTTCCCAGAGGTTTATAGTTTGTTTCACAGAGTGTTTCTGGTGCCAGCACAAGACAGAGGAGCCACCATTCTTTGCTTCTGGCGTATTTGTTCTGTGTCTTGCTTTCAGTACATGGAATTTTTCAGAACAGACTCCATGAAACAATTTTGCAGGTAGGTGAAGGAGGAGACTCTGCAGGACAGTCAAGTGTTTTATAGAAAGTTAATCTCTCCTTTTTTCTAAGCAGTTTTAAACGGTGCAGAACCAGTCTGCTGCTCTGTGCTGCATAAAATCTTACTGGCTTTATTTATTCTCTATTTATTCTTCTCTATTCATAAACACTAATCAGTATTAAAATGTTCAATTGCATTCCCAGTGGTAGTAAGTCAGTGCAAATAAATGTGGGAGAGGATTCCAGGGGTCTGTCTGCCCCAGCTATTGACAGAAAAACAGCACTGAAATTATGTGTGTGTCTCATGACTTATGTTTTCTTGTAGGTCGCTCAGATTGTAAAGCACGAGATGGAAAATGCCATCAAACTCTCGGTGAAGCTGAATGTTAAAGTGAAAATTGGACCTAGCTGGGGAGACCTGCAGGACCTGGAGCTCTGACATGCATGTGGCTGTCACGTGTGGTGAGGCAGAAGGCACTGAGGACTGGGCAGGGCGAGAGCCTGTGATCACCTGCTGGCAGTGTGATCTTCTTGTGCCATGTTTCTACAGGCGGGGTAGCAATCCGCCTTCCAAAACCTGTGGTGGAAGCTGGGATGAATTCACCAAGCCAAACCCTTCAGAGCTCAGACAGAGCAGTGAAGCGTGTTTACAGAACTGTGAAATAATTATTAATTGCTAAAAGAATGGTATTTAATGAATTCTGTTATAATATGCTTGATATTGTAAAAAACCCCCACACCCTAATGCATTTATTACATATGAAATGAGCTGGATTACTTTATTAAAACAAGGCATAAAGATATTTGGCAGTTCTTGTGTGTGATTGTCTAGGACAAAAAAAAGTCAGTGTGATTGCACTTGATGTAGAATTTTACAGGCCTCTGCCAGGATTATCTTGTACTGTATTCTGCTGATGGTACTCAGGTGCTGAAGTGGCTTTACAGATGGCTGGATTTCTCGCTGAGCAGCTGTGAAGGTTCACAGTGAGTGGAACTGGTGCTTGGTTGGCCTCTGACTTTTAAGAAAGCATTTTGGTGACTGATTGCTGTAATCAATCCTACTGCTAACCTTGTGAACTGGCCTCAAGAGGGATATTGTTTGGAGCCTTCTTAGAGTTCATACAAAATCACCAGCAAAAAACATTTTAAAGAATGAAACTCAATGTATTGGTTAAAAACTTACTGGCAATTCATATTTTTGTGAAGAAAAAAAAACTTTCTCAGTTCGGCCAACTGATGTGGCAGCATTGCTAGATTTTGAGTGAGGTCTGGTGTGTTTGAGAGGAGTCAGGAATTGCTGCAGAGTGGTGGGTGACCTGTTGCTCCTAGGGAAGCCTCACACCCTGCCTGTTGGTAGCCCCACTAAAACCTGCTCAGATTTCTCCCTATGCTTTGCCTCAGTGTCTTTGACTCCGACCCTGTGATCAGGCAGAAAGCTTTTCTGGGAGTTCGGGCTAGTTAAGCCGAGCTGGTCCTGAGACTGACCTGGGTCAGCTGCTGGGATCAGATGCTTCAGAAGAGGGGATGAGGAAGGAGCTTGCAGGGAATTATCTTCCACTATTTGGCATGACCCTCCACACTAATAACTTCTGGTCTGGCTGAATCTCAAATCACATGTTTCCGTTTCCCTTCCAGACAGTAGGGATGGTTGTACAAGTTCAGATGTTTTTGTCAACTTCATACCATGCCTGACCTTGGATTCTGTAATTTTTGTGTAGCCCTTGCATGTTGCAAGAAAGGGAGGATAAGTGCCTCCTGTCATCTTCCTCATGCCTCTAATTATTATATCGTGTCTTTCTTCTGCAGTTCCTCCCTAATGTAATCAATCTCCATCTTTCCATTCTTGCCTCCCGCGAGAGATTTTCAAGCCCCTAATTATTCGTTCATTTCCGAACTTCTGCTGGCTCCTTTTTGAGCAGTGTACTTTTGAAGTTGCCTTTGCAGCCTGATCTGAGAGGATGCATGCTTGGCTTTCAACAGCCCCAGAGCGGGCTCCAGCTTGTTAACTTCAGATGCGGCGCTTTTGGTGTGGCCATTATCCTGACCTCAGAAGTTCCTGGCACCGAGGCTTGAAGAACACAGTGAGTTTTCAAGGATGTTAATGGGGCCTGCATACAAAAGGCTGTGTCCTGGCCTCTGACCCACCACCTGCCTCTTGTGCAGGAAAACAGACGTTGTATTGACTCAGAGCCCCAGGTGAGGATGCCTTGACTGCCCTTCTCAGCGCTCAGACTTGGCCTTCCTTCCTGTTCTGTATTTCATTTTACGTTGAGATTTTTTGTTTTCTTCCTGCCTGCTCTGTGCCATGGTTTTCTACAACATCTGTCACCTGATGGCTGAGCTCTTTATCCACAGCATTTGGTTGATAAGTTGGATTTTTTCTTGGCTTATTAAAGCTTTTGTTATTAACAGATCAGAGCCTCGGCACCCTGGCGCCTGACCATTTGTGTGCTCTGCCTGTGAAGATGCTGGGTTGGACTCATTATCAATTCACAGGGCCTAATGATTTCCTGTCCCTGGGTGTCATGCAGTGACACACCTGTGCTGTATTTCAGCCTCACTGGGCCTGCTGTAATTTGGGTTGTTTGTTTTTTGGCACATTACAGTATTTTCCAACCATATACTGTCTTCAGAATTTCTACAGGATGGATCTTATGTATATTTCCCAACAAGCTCTCTAGACAGGGTACTGCTAATCAATAAGGGGATTGACACAGACCTAAGCTATTTTGCCTAACAAACTCAGTGAGTTCATTTTAATTAAGCAGTAATTTGGAGTAAATGAGAAGATAAAAGGTAGCCACTGCTCTGAGAGCCAGGCGGCTGCAGTGTTTTGAGTCATGTTATTAGGACTGGCTCTGAGCTGTTGCCTGATTGCTGCTATTTACATTCCTTAATTCTGATTAGATTTCAACTCCTAGCAAGACTGAGCAGGGGAGGCAGAAGAGGGCTTAGGTCAGGTAAGCAGGCATTGCCCGGAACTGTGCAGAAAAGGATACACGTTATTTTCTGAAGGTGGCAGAAAGGTGGCTGCTCACATTACTTACCTGTTTTTGCCTGTGGGCCCCTCTTTCCCCACCACTGATGGGCTGAGGCTTGTGTTTCGTTGGAAACTGGGCTCTATGTTAGTTCAGGACCCGATAACCAGAGTGCAGGTTAATCTCTGTCTCTTATAAGTTAGGATGGGATACATCTGATAGTGTTTGCTCACTGTTCCTCAGCTGGTTTGTGTGTGTGTGTGTCTCTTCACAGTCCGCTCCAGCCTCCTGTTAGTTGGCACAGCCCGAGACAAGGACAGATGAATGCTGCAGAAGGGGTAACAGTTCTGCTTGTTAAAACTATTGCAGCCTTGTCACTTGGTCTACATTGCATCGCCACAGCAGCCGAGTCCTGCGTTGTGCCCTGTGCTGCCCTTGCCTGGCTCCTGCACCAGCAGGGGGTCTGTCTGCCAAAAGAAGTCGGGTTGGGGTTCAGCCCTGACAAATAGCCGTGGTCACCAGGAGTGTCTTGTCTTCACATCACGTGAACCTGCATGACCCAGCTCCTCAGAGGGAGAGCCTGTGCCCTCGGGCTGCTGAGCAGCCCTGCTCTGTTTGGTTCCTATCTGCTTTCTTGTCAGAATGACTCAAATTTTGATTCGGCTGCCTACTGGTATGGGGCAGAACTTGCCCAGCCTTGGTAGCAGGAACTTCCCTTGCCTGCTGGAAGTGATGAGAAGAAAGTGACAAATAATGACACTTGTAATCCGATCTGGTTTGGTCTTTTGCCTTTTTTCCCATGCTACTTGAATTTCATCTAGACGAGCGTTGTAAAGTTTTTCATTCAAATACTTTAGAGTGGCTGAAAAGAGGGAGCTTGAAGCCCAGTACCTTTGGCTGACATTTTGAGCCTCTCCTGGCAGAGTAACTCAAACATGCTGTTGGGAGATGTCCTTAAATGAGCACTTCTGCCCTCCTGAGAGCTCAGCATATAGGCAACTGCCTTTGGCCTGAAGTGGAAGTCACATAAAGGATGCTCTTGGTTGGTTGGGAAGCTGAGTTACAAGGCTGGGACTATTCCTGGGGGCTGGTACTGCAGTTATGAGCTCCATGTGAGCTCTCTGCAATAAACCATGAGAACATTAGCTGGGAGATGTACACCATTGAAGGAGCTGCTGATGGAAGGGAGTGACCATCCCCACCCCAGCAACAACCATACTGCATTTTTTTGTATTCCTGAATGACTGAGTAATGTAAACTCCATCCAAAGGCTTGACACAAACCATGGACTTTTGAAATCTCTTAACGAATCCAGGAGTAAAGGTTGAAAAAAGAGATGTACACCAACTAGTATCAATTCTTTCCTTTATTTCCCTCTTTTTTTTTTTTTTTTGGTTGTTACTGGGGATTTGAAACAGCCTCAGTTAAAGATGTCTTAGTTTTGTGATGCTGATTTTAGGATACCTGTGGAAACAGGATGTGGTTAGCACAGGAGTGTGTGTTTCACCCCAGATTAGCCTTTGTTCTGAGAGATAGGTAATGACTTGGTAACAAACCCCACACATATTCAGTCCACATTTCCTTGACACTGAATCTGAATATTTGTTGCTATTTAAAAAAGTACAATGTTTGATTTGTTGATTTAATCACAAAACAAAACACATGAATGGAAACACTCATTTACGTGACTATTGCTTATACACCTAAGATGAAGAGTTGACTACAAATGGCCACACACAGTTCCTTAATGAGAGAGAGTGTGTTCTTACTAAGACCAGAGCAAGGCAAAAAAACCATTCAAGACTGAGATATGCTGTGCTTGACTTCACCTTTAGGCTGTGCAATAGGATGTATGGAGGCACAGTCCAGGGTATTTTAGGGGCATAATTAACCAGCAAATGGAATGTTGCCTGTGTTACAACACACGTGGTTTATGAATGAAGGAGGCCTGAGGATGAATCCAGCTCTCAAGCTCTAGTGGTTTCTTCACTTTTTAAATCCTCTACTGAAAAAAATGTTTGCATGCCCAAGTGCATTGTTATAATCCACACACTGGGGTGTGAAAGGGATTCTGGAATAGCAATATAAACTGTTTTTTCTATGATAATTTTATACAATATGTGTAGTAAATAGAGTACTTCTGTCCAGTATTTATATAACAAGATGTTCTGGCACTGGGGGGAATGTCTAATTGATGTATGTAGTTGGACTGTAGAACAGTAAAAAAACTTAACCCTCTCCCCCAGGTTATCATACAAACCAAAACCTGATTCTCAAGATTTCCATTATCCTCTCTTTTAATTCAAGATTTGAAACTTAATTTAAAGCTCTAGGATTTTTTTTATTAATAAATAAAATAGCTTGTACTTCACTGAAGACTTGCCAACTCTGCAAACACATAAATAATCTGATTTAATGCTTTTTCTCTGTCTACCTACAGCTCTAGACATAAGATTAAAAACATCTGGTCAAACCCAAAGGTCTGTGTGCTGTTGGAAGTTCTGCATATCTGGTTTTGGATATGATCATGACAGAGCTCCTGGAAAGAAGAATGTGAGGGAACAAGGTATCCAAATGAACAAACAGCATTTTAAATTGGGCTAGTATGTCCAGCCTGTCTGGCCTGTTGTAGCTGAGGATTGGGATGCTGAAGATACATCTAAGCTTAGGATTTTGCATGAGGTGGTGCTGTCTTAGTGAGAAAGGTGAAAGCACAGAAAGATTTCAACATCCAGTGACAGCCAGTGTCCTCGATTTTGTTACAGTCTTTTTTACAGTCAGATGCTGTGCTCATTGCTCAGAATGCTGCAGCTTTATGCCTTTTACTAACAGCCTTTAGTAGCCTTCAGGTCAAGCCTTTCAAAAATTCCACACTCCCCCTCATTTCACAATAAATTGACCAGGCAAGAAGTTTTCCTCCCTCATCGAACTTTTTAAATGATGGTTTTTCTTCCACATACATGGTAAATCTTGATAGAAAGCATTTAACAGTGTGCACTAACAAACTTATACAACATATACATTACATATATATATTATATATATAGAATGTTCTATATACAAACATATACAACTTTTTAGATCTCTACAGACTACAAGAAAATTGATAATTATAGTCACAAGTGGTGAACTTAACAGAAATAGTAATTGGTAACTGTCTGGAAATATGTAAAATATGTAAGAGTGGAAAGCTGTGACCTGATGGGGAGTACCAGAGAAAAGTTGCTTGAAAGTTTAGTATTAAAAATTGTAAGTTTGAGGGCTGCTAAATTCTCATTTCTCTGTTGCATAAAAATGCAAATGAAAATCTACTGGCAGGTTTTTTTACCCTAGTGATAAGCTAGAGACTGTTGGCAGCCAAAGTCAGTCATGCATTGTGTAAAAGACTCGCTGAAGACACTTTTCTCTCTGGGTGTGCTGCAGTGATTAGCAGTTGAAAGTTGCTCTTAAATTTTCACAAGATTCTCAAACAAGGAAGTGGGCTCTAGCTCCAGCCTGATGCCATTGCCACTGAAATCAAGGTACTGGGGGCACAGCCACAACCTGAGGCAGCCCTGGTACCATCCCTGCTGCCCGAGCACCACCCCTTGCAGCACTGCTGGCTGTGATACACCACTTCAGCATGGAAAGTAAGTTGGCTGCTGGAGGTTTGAATGCTGCCCCAAATGGTTTTGTTGCCCAGAGACTAGTGGGTTTGGATTACAGACCAGAGCACAGGCCAAGTGAATACACGTTTAAACAGAAGATCAAATTGCTATAATGCTCTCATTTGTTTCTTTCTAGGTAACTGGTTAGAGTGTTGCTTCCTCACAGACACAAGTGCTCAGTTCTGTGGCTCAGCCACTGGAAGGAATTCCCCAACCTGGCATCAGAGTGGTGAGTTTGGCATTTCCTTAAATACGTACACATACACAGAGACATCCTCTTAAGTCATGGACAACTCCAATTCCTTAGCTCTCAGCAGAAACCCAGGCATTGTTCAGGCTTTGACCTCTTTCAGAACAAGTTTCTACAGTTCTCACAACATAGAGCAGATTCTCTTATGCCAGAGGAACTTGTTGAGTCTCGTTCCCCATTGAGCTAGACCTGTCAAGGCCATCATTTTGATTTTGCCTACACGCGAAATGTGTAAAAGTCCTGTAAATCATGACATTCTTTTGTGCCACAATGTGAATTTAAAACCTAACACCTCAAATCTCTTCTGATACTTTAACTTGTGCAGTGGGCCAGTAGCAAGGCCAGACTTCTGGCTGGTACAATTTCCTGGGCTGCATTTTATTGTAGGTAAAGGAAGAATATGGAAAGACATCTTTGGGAGGGATTGTCTGAACACTACAATGATACAAACACCAGTGAAGTTAAGGTCTAGTTAAGAGGAGATGGTGCCTGTCTCCCTCAATGTCCATCAGGATTCCTTGAAGGAACAGAGGATGTCACTCTTCTTGTATAGAAAAATTTTCAATGCCATTTTTCCAGCTTTTCCTCACTTTCTATTTGAAACTATGTCCAGGCACATGAAAACAAGGTTCAGTGCCTTGTTTCCAAGCCTACCTTGTAAAAATGTCTAACTTAAGAGTTGACCTGTGTGGAAGTGAGGCTTTTGTAGGCTAAGATGGAGCAATTTTACAGACTAGGATTCTATTCACATGGACAGGCAATAGGTTCTATTTACTGTTCCCTTGTGTAGCTGCAGGCTGCAGAGTTTTCTGCAGGGTTCACTGTAGAAACCAAACAAGCCACTTGGAAGCAGAAGCAAATTAATTTTAGCAGTGTGAGCAGAGAATCAATTGCCACTCACCCATGGTGTCATTTCATCTATGTGTTATATATGTACATTGACAATGGTTTTCCATGCTCCTTCCCTGGCCCATTGTTTAGTCTTGCAGCTCCTCTCTCTCTCTCTCACACTCACAGGTTTTGGGAGGTTACTGTGCAGGTCCCTTCATATAATTTCAGCTGAGCACTTGAGCAGCATCCTTGCTCTGCGAGCTGCTAAGCAGCCTCTGTGAGCAGAATTTGACAGCACTGTGGTTTCCCATCTTGCCTTAACTTGACAAAGGAGTTTCCAAAGCTGGTTTTCTATTCCTGCTACTGAGAAATAAGGCAACCAAGTGATACAGACTCCACAGGGATAAGAAGTGCCATGGCCCCCTTCAAGGACAACTGAGATGAATCTGGAGCCCATTTTAAAAAGTACAAATAAGGATGACGTGTCATGTGCTCTGAATTGCAAATAAACCATTTATGCTCATGTTTTAATGATGTTTCAGATAGTGCCTGTTCAGCTACCTGTGAAATCTGTAAATTTTGGGCATAGATTTTGAACCTATTTGTCTTAGGAGTTAAAGAGCACTGATTTCAAGCAAGGTTTTCAATGGGAAATAAATAACAGATAAGAAAATGCAACTAAACTCATTTTTAGGTGGAGAATGGTAGCAAACATGCTTGAAATGTATTGGCTTTTTATAATGTCACTTTTAAAAAATAAAAATTTTTGCTATTTAAGGTGGTGTTTTGTTTTCTTTTTTTTGCTCAGAATAGAAATAAATCCCATTTTTCTTCGGTCACAACATGCTTTCTTTTTCTCTTTTTTTTTTTTTTAAGATGGCAATTAGTCATGCAAAGTTTTATAAGTGCATTAACATTCGAGTTTGTACAGAATATTTTTAACCAGACGCACTCCCCACAGTTCATACCTACAGCTGCTGAAAAACTACATGCCACAGTGATGGTTGAGTTCCTTTTGGAAAAAAATTGGCCACTGCATGAGCCAGCTCTTGGAGTAAGACCCTCATGATTCCAGCTTCCATCTCACGATCTGTAAAATTTCTCCTTGACGTCCACTGCGATGAATCCAATAATAGTAACAGGAAAACATCTTCTAGGAGAAAAAAAACTGTCTCTGGCCAGTGACTGGTAGATTTGGGAATGAATGTTGCTTCCCTGAACAGTGTTCTTAGTAAAGCTTCAAGCAGCTTCTGAAGTCTAAAACTGGTACCACTTTTTGTCCTTGTATTTCAGCATCACCTGCAGAAATGGGGGAAAAACCAAATGGCAATAAAACACTGCCCTGCATAGGGGGTACCACACATGACCTAAGCCCATTAACTGTCACAAACTTCATAATTAAAAAAGGAAGAGCAATTCAGTACTTCACTAACTGTGTCATCAGGTCTTGAGTCCACTGAGATCTCATAGTTAATTTCATAGTTAGTACATAAAAAAAGTGTTACTCTGCTATTGCTGTTCATTAGGGTTTTTTCCTGAGGAACTTTAACTCCTTTTCTTCTTCAAAAACTGAAGGTATGAGAGTAACTGGGAACTTGCTTTTTACTCCTATAGAAAGCAGCTCATCTATGGAACATAGTAGATAGGCCCTGAATTTATAAACCTTTGGCATTTCAGGGCACTTTCTTTCTGCCTCACACTTACAAGAGCCAATAAAAATGTAAAGGTCTCATCCAGAGATGTGATGTACATTATTTTGGGAAGTATTCTTTAATGTTGTTTTATCTTCAAGAGAAATCACTTCAGCTGATTCCCAGTCTTAACAGCGTAGGATGGGAGAGCTTTTCCATTTCCAGCTCCAAGCACAGAAGCTGCCTATTCCAGGCAAGCCCTATTCTATATAACTGTACCACAGTGTTGTACTAGTAATGTTCTCCTCCTCTTCCCAGTAAGATCTGTAAAGGTTCCTATATACACATCCACCTACCTGTTTTCTGCCCTACTGCATAGATGTGCTGCATTAAGTGGCTTGAAAAAAACAAACCATAATGGATTAGTGAGAAAGGCAAGATGAGAAGTGCCATGTTCTAAATTCGGAGGCTAACAATGGATGCTCATTTATGGAAACGTGAAAGGAAGGGGTGTGCAATGGAATTTCTGGCATTCTCATTGTTTGGGAGCAGGAAAAATGGTGTGTCAGTTAACATGAGTACACCTCCAACAACATGACTGGGTGAAGGGAGAGAACCATCCTTGACATTCCCAAAGGGAAGCAAAGGCTCGGCTGCAGGGTTGGTGGTTCCTAGTTCCGGGTGTGTGGTGCCAGGGCCCCTACCTCGTGTGCATGTTTGGAAAACGCCTCTGCACTGGCCATCATGCTCGCAGTCCTTTCATCCAGCTCGCCCAGCTTCTGTCCTCTCTCGTCAAGGGCAATGCGGGCACGAGTCAAGTCCCCAATGACTCCTCCCGCGGCTCCTCTCACGCCTTCAATCCCACCGGATCCAGGGATGTGCTGGGCGAGACTGCGAGAAGCTTTTCCTGCCGTAGCCTCGCCAACTGCAAAGGGGAAATGGACAGACAGACAGACAGGAATGAGTTCCTAGCTGTGGCTCTGTCAGTGCTTCTCAGCCTGGAGCTGCAGCCTTGCAGCAGTGATGCCACTTGATGGGCAGGTGGCACACTGGAACACTTTGCTCTGTCACTGGCACACCTGCAGTGCAGTCGTGTGCTTCCCCCTCCCCACTGCTCAAAAGTAACTGCCAAGGTGGAGGAATTACGGGAAGGCAACTGAGAACCCTCCCCTCCCTTCACCACTCCAACTGGTAACATAACGAGAATCTGAATTTTGTGTATTACTCCATTCATACATGACAAGGGAAGGGGATCCCATGAATTAATTTTTGCCAAAACCGACCCCCCAAACAATCCAATAAATTACTCACAAAGCTCCTCCCTGTCAAAAGCTTGTCCGCTTCCTCCAAAGAGTCCTTTCAGAAAGCCTCTGTTTTGGGCTTCTGGTGTTTCCACCGGAGTAAACAAATCCCCAAGCATGTCCTAGAAAAGCCAGAAAACAGCACATGT
Organism: Calyptomena viridis; assembly: GCA_013390005.1. Taxonomy (NCBI): domain Eukaryota; kingdom Metazoa; phylum Chordata; class Aves; order Passeriformes; family Eurylaimidae; genus Calyptomena; species Calyptomena viridis. Next base: position 21,787 of record WEIV01009527.1, read on the forward strand.
GAAAAATTAGTGAGGTGAAAGCAGTTCTAGGTGCTTTCTTCATTTGCATTAACAAGCCACATGCACAGGATCTAATCAACTAGTTTTTTAAAATAGTCTGTTGTGTGAAGGGTATGGTGTAATTAAACATTTGTGTTTCCTGACAGGCAAATGCTTGGGCTAACTGGATTCACTCATGCTTTCAAAGGCAGTTGGCTTCTCTGTTCATTACTGCAGATAAAAATTTTTAAGTAATACAGGACGAAAATACCAGTGATAAGATCACACAGCACTATACATGAATAAACAATTTGTTTTATAATTTGTTTTGCTTTAGTGATTACCCAGGAAATCTGGGCAGTCACTCTGCTTTCTTTTTATAATGTACCTGAGTTCAGGGCTTGATAGCAGTTCAGAGAGTAGGGTGGTTTGTTGTTTGTTTGATTTTTCTAGAGGGTTTGTTTGTTTCTTTTGTTTTTAAACAAAATCCATTACCCCCCATACAACCTTCTCCTTCCATCAGTAATGCTAAATAAGCACATCTGCTGCAGGCACTGTCAGGGTGCCACATCTTGGAGCAGTTGGCCCAAACTAATCTCAGGCTCAGATTCATTTGCAGCAGTACAAGTTAAAACCAGCTCTCCAGAACTGAACTGATAAAGAAAGTGTGCAGTCCCATTAGTGTTTGAAACCAGTGAGGCTGTTGTGCACTGGGAACAGTTACTGCCCTGTTGCTCAGCTCTGTGTTTGCTCATCCAAGCCTCAGTGGTCAGGTACAGCTGTTGTGCTGCACAAAGCACTGCTCCTGGGAGGCTGGGTGCTGGGACAGTGCTGTGACTCACACTTAGTGCTCCTCTGCACAGTCACCTGCTCTGGGGAGAAAAATTACTGCAGCCCTTGGAGCCTGAGTGGAGGCTCTCATGCAGCCTGGCTTTGTTTGCCTAGGTAGCAGGTGATCCTGGGTCATCTGCTTTTTGCACACATATAATGACTGTGCAAACCTTTTTTTGCATAAAAGCCAAGATAAAAGCAGCCACAGTCCAGCAGTACAGAGAAGCAAGGGCTTCGTTTCCCTTTGGTTGGTTGTTGCAGATGCTATTAAGGCTAACAAAAAAAAATCCAACTGGTAACAGCCTCTCACTGTAGGCCTGTAGTCTAAGATGCATCAGTCAAACCTTTTGATTATTTTAAAATTGGTTCCCTGCAAAATAATCTCTTCTCTGATGCACAAAACCCTCACTCCTCACAGTGCTTTTTCAGACTTGAGACAGACAGTGCTGTGATGTGAGTTGAGCAGCTCAGCACATGTTATTCCCTAGGGCATAATGAGTGCTGGCAGGACCATTTCTTTTCTATTTCCATCCTAGTTTACTGCTAATTATATAATCTAGAACTTATTCCCCCTCTTTTTTTTTTTCCCTTTTTTTACTCGTTTTTCCCTGTAACCTCTCACAACTCCTTCTCTTCAGTAAATGACATTTTCATTTGCATTGCTAAATAAAACCAAACCAACAACAAACCAGCCCATATCTAACACTGTAAAGACTTTTTGCCCAGGTGCAGGTGCCAGTGCATGAAAAAGCCCCCAGAACAACAGAGCTGCTGACTTCTCTCTGTTGCTTTGGCATCATTCAGTCAGGGCACGTGGAGAGCAGCACATCTGTCCTGCTCCTGCAGCACAGCCTTCACTTCAAATGCTAAAGTCTAGCAGTAGATGTGTGCCAATTCACACCTGATGAGTCAGGTCACTGGCTCTCCCACATGAGGCACCACAGTAAGGGTTGGAGCCCTACCTGCAGGTTGTCACACATCTCCTGGCTGTACGTCAGGCGCTGGATCTCTGTGGGAGAGCTGAGATACAAAGCCTGCCCTTCATTAGTGAAGCAGAAGGTCCGTGCTATCCTCATGTCTGTTACAGGCAAATAGTTGACGTCCAGCAGTGGGCGAAGGCTGGGCAAGCTGAGGAGAAGCAGATTCCCAGGTTACTCACAAGTTGCTACACATGGGACACCTGCTCTGCAGCTGCATTTTAAACCAACATTTAAGTTCATGCTTTTCACAACTGGAGCAGTTAAGTGCAGTTCTAAGCTGAAAAATTCTGCCATAAACATGCTGTCTTCTCATCGTACTTCATTTGCTCGAATAGAGAAGTTTCAGCTGCCTTGCCTCAGTGACCCTAAGGCTTCTGCTACTGTCTGGATTTGGGATGTGCATGTGGCACAGTAATGGCTTTGCCACATGGCTGGGCAGTTTGTAGGGTAAGGCTTGTCCCCAGCTACTGCATAGACATCTCAGGAAATGGCATGGCAGAGCCCTGCTTCCACCCTGTGGACAAAGGCTCCTGCATCACCTTTGCTGTCCTCCAGCTTCTCACGGTTTGCTGTTTTGGACAGCGCTTTCTAAAATTTAAATGGCCTGGCCAGGCAAAGGGGGTACAGCAAGGTGAGAGTATGACCACAGGCCTACTGCACAGGAGCTCCCTGGGGGAGGTGACAAGGAAGGGAAACAAAGTGCTCTGAACCGAAAATCTTCAGAAACAGCAAGAGTGGGACTTGCTACTTCACATAAGAGTAACAGCCCCTTTGTTATGGCTGAGTTCCTCTGTTCCTGACCCACCATAACTGAGCAAAATTATCAGTTTTCTTTTAGATATTTAAAAATCATCAGCCATCAACAGCCCTGGGTAAGAGATTTCTATGAAAAAAAAGAGCTTGCTTTGCTGTGCACCTGCCTTAACTTCCCATGTGGAGACTGCCCAAGGAACAGACATGGCTGCAGCAGGGCAGGGAATTAAATGCACCCACCAGGGAGTTAATGCAGAGCATCAGGCACTTGGGAGCAAACACAAGTGGATGTGACGGCACTGTGCCACCTCTGCTTAGTTTTGCCACAAGATTAGTTAGATAAGTACCTCAGTGTCATGATGTGCCCATTGGCACAAAAGCACGCCAGACAGACGCTGTTACAGAGGGTGACCACATCTGCTCGCAATAAAAAGGACGTTTCGGTGATGTTGTGGACATAAAGACATGTTTGGGAAGGCAATGAGAAGACTTTGGCTTGTTTTTCTGAACAAATGACTGCAAATTGATGATCACCCATATCCTGGGAGGAGGTAGGGGAATGCATGACAAGTTTCCTTTTCCTTGTTTTTTCACCATCATCAGCACTGTGTGGATCCCTCCATACTTCATACGGTGGATGTGTCAGTGTCCCCATGCAGTCCAAGCACGCGAAGGTCAGCACGGCTCCTTTCAGTGTCAGAACGGTGCCTGCAGAACATAATTTCCTCTCAGTGACACTGGCACCACAATTAGACTGGCTGTCAGGACTGCGAACGCGTGCAGTGCAGCTGGCATTTGGCTTTTGTAAACAGAGCAAACACATTAATCTAGCTAAGGTGACAAGCCTTGCTTGCTCAGTTCTTTTCACCACGCGAGAAGGTGACCAAACAGCCTGCCGGTACTGAAAAAGTATCAGGCAGCTGATAACTGTAACAATGGAAATAATACATGCCATTAAATATCATAAAGATAGCCTGTGGTTTATCTCTACCTTATACTAGTAGGATATTTTTTTCCCAGCATTGACCTTCCAGCATTGTTTTTCTAACCAAACTGGTGGTGGGAAACCTCTATTCCTGTGCGTTCTCCGGTTTTTGTCCTTTTTTTAAGTGCATACTGCCTCTCCTCAGACCTGACCTCTCTCAGCCCTCTGTTCTCTCTGCTACACCATCTGTCACTCACTCAGCCAAGGATGTCTCCTGGTAGAGCAACCTGCCAACATTTTTGTTTCCTTTCCTGAACTCCCTTCTGCTTCTCTGCAGCTTTCTGACTTTAAAACAGCCAAATGGTTTGCAGCATCCCAGACAGGACTGCACACAGGACTGTAATTTCACTACACGAAGGAACTCTGCTAATTTCCCTGTCCTCACAACAAACATACAACTTTGCCCATGACACACTGTAATCTTCGGAACTAACACAACCAAAGTGTCTCAGCCCTTGAAGCTGCAGGTCCCTCATGGGCATCTTTACCTGTGTGCCCTCCTTGGAGTGAGTGACCATTGCTTGATACATGTACTGAGAAATTTCTGCCCAAAAGGCCATACCAGATCATGCAGTTATACCCCCAAGTTGTATCAAGACAGACAACAAACAGGTGAAGAGCTGCACTCTTACCACTTGGTGACACCATGACTGGCTCTGACTGCCGTGAGTCGTCGCTAGCAGGCAGATTAAGGGAGAGGATTAAGACCATACCGAGGCCCGTTCCAACCCAGAGACAGGAGGAGACAGCAGAGTCATTCTTTCGGGCAAAGGACTCCATGAAGTACAAAGCTGTAATTGCCTCCTTTGAGTCCCTGTCAATACTGGACACGCTGGAGCTTCGGGAACGGCTGAAGGAGTTTTCCCTATTTTCTGCATAAATAAATACAAGCAAACAGGCATAAATTGGTATTCCAAAAACAGGCATAAGCCTGCAGCAAATACAAACTCCCTGTAGAGAAAATAGAGAGTTTTTGTAACCTGAGCAAACATTCTGACACTAGCACGATACCAGCTTGCTGCCAGTGTATAAATAAGTGTAGAAAACGCTGTCAGACCTCATCAGTTAGATCTGCATTAGAAATAGCTGCTTATTATGGAGATTAGCATAGACTAATTAGAACTTACAACAGCCTTAGCTCAAAGGACTTGTTCTAAATAGCACAAAATAATTTTAGACCCATATGTTACCAATGCATTTAAAATTAATCCATGTATCTCATTGCTGCAGGACATGAAGGGAGATGCCATTACCAACTTCAGAGCACGTGTCCTTTGCTCTGCTCTTGTTGCCATTACTAGGACGTTCTAGCACTGCTTTCACAGCCATTGTTTATTGTCAGGCTATTAATAACTGCTCTCTGGGGAAAGACACCCATTGCTAAACAGCCCATAACCAGAACGTCTCAGGGTGCAAATTGACTCTGGTTTCCCAGGGAGTGAAGCAAGAAAGCTGCTCTGTGCCCTTGGCAACAACTGCACAGGGAGCTGGCACTGACTGTTCATCTTCCTGCCTAAGCTTTAGCAGGCAACATCTAGAGCCAGCTGGAGACAGAGCTGTGTTGCCCTCACTGCAAGTACACAGGTACAGACACTCTCTCCGAGCTTTTCGGAGAAAGGTAACAATGAACAGGATGTGACTGCTGTGGGGCTAAGGATCTCTGCTGTGCTGTGCCAAGTGTCGGGCAGGAAGCACAGAGCTGAGCGAGAGAGGTCTGGCATTAGCAGAAACTGTCAGTGCCAACACAATGGAGGTTATAAAGCACACTGAGGCTAAACAGTTACTGAAGAGGAAAGGAGCAAGAAGGAAGAGGGGAGTAGGGTTGGCTGCTAGCACAGTCTTTGCAGAACAATTTGTGCCAGTGCTGCTGTTTACCAACCTAGTCAAAAATGGGGTTAGATCATTCGAAACCCCACATACTCTTCTGCAACAGTAACAACTGGCCAGGAGGGTCTGAAGATGGAGAAACAGTTGAAGCTACTACACCTGAGATAAAGGGCTCTGTTCTGAACCTCTAATTATGAAGTACATCTGGCAGGAAATTATCCTTCGTATAGCTCAGAAGAGACTCATCTCTTCAGACCCAACAGAAATGTCTGAAAAGAGGAATACTGTCTGCTACTGTTGAAGAATAAAATTAGAAAATTACTTTCTCACATACTTCGACTCAGAACTGAGCTAAGCCTCATGTTGTATATATGGCTCCTGCTCTCCACCAGAAGCAGCAGTTTTGCCGGTGAATCTCTTCCTCAGACAACATACTGCAGCACTGTATTCCCCTACACAGATGCCTCAGTGCAAACTGCTGAAGTCATCCTCTTCACCACAAATACCTGGGGAAAACTGGAGAGAACCGTGGGAAAGCACTACTGGAACCACACCAAGCATTACTACATATGCTACCTGAAAAGTTGGCACACAGGGATGGGAGCAGATGCTCCTGCTACTCTTCCACACTCGGGCCTCAAGAACTTCTGTTCTTTGAGGGCATCTGTAACTTGTCAAACAGGAGCTTCATGGGATAGCTGTCCCTGGCACTTCAGTGAAGAGAAACACGTCTAGTTGAACTTCCAAGCACTGCCCTCACTCTGTTTTCACTTCCATGTAGGCGCTGTTGTAGCTCTCTAGTTCTGTCTCAGTACTGCTTGATGGAGCTGCATAAAACGGGGATTGTTTGTACATCTGCAAACACAGCTTCTAATACCTTCAGAGTTAGTGTCTCCCACAACCCCAAGCACTTGTACTTCTGCAGTGGACTAGCTGGCTCAGCTCCTTCCTAAGCAGTGACAGCTGCCAGGTAAAGAAAGGAAGACAGTAATTTCAAGGCAGAGATCATCAGGGCTCTACATATATATAATTTTTTTTCTTTCCAAAGGACACCTGATTTAAAAAAAAATGTTATTATATAAATCATTTTCCCTTTAACAGGTGTATTAATATCACAGTCACACAAAATTCAAATATGGTCTGGCTCAAACTAAGAAAGATGTTGAAAGGACAAATGCAGTTAGTGTAGGCGACACACACAGAACTTAAAATATATGATGTGCCATTTGCATGTGTCATCAAGCTTTCTCCCTCCCTAAATTAACAAGAAATGTTCCTCACTCCTGTGCAGTACAGTTAACTAATACATCTCTGCAAAACTGACACTAACAGATATAATCTTTGGGACACTTTGGGAACATACTGTGCATTTGCTATTAAATACACTACTCAAACTGAAATTCTAAAGACCAGCAAGACATATGTCAAAATTTGATGTCATTAAATGTATCTGAATAGCACAGGCTGTAATTGCTATGTGGCTTTATTGGCTAGCTCTAAAGCAAAGTAGAAATCTCTACTCTTCCTAGATTTCAGGATGAAACTTAGTTATGGCTTGTTCCCTGGGGCTCCTTTCTCAAAGACATTCTATTCCTAATTCTTTATCTAGAAACCACTCGTTTCCTAGAGAAACATAAAAGAACTTCCTTTGAGAAATTTTAAAACCATAGCATATCCTTTGCTACTCTGATTGTCTTAAAATGACATCCAATCTTCTCAAAGTTGACCTGCCAGTTTGTAGCAACCCTTAACCCAACCACCATATCCTGTTTTGTTTTCTTGTATTTTCCTTTTCTCACTCTGCACAGTGGGTGTAGCAAGAATGTCAGCTACATCTTTCTGCAGGAGTCTGAACCAGGACCACTTCCAGGTATTCCTTGTAACCTAGGTCAAAGTTTATTTGCTTTCTCAGCTTCAGTGAGAGGAGAGGACATTCATCTGTGAAAAGCTACTCAGTTTCCCTTCCCTCTTCTCCTCCTCTGCAGAACATCCCGTTACAAGGCCCTTTCTCTTAAATGTGCTCCTGTCTCTAGATTGACCTTTGCTTTGAGGAAGCCCAGTATTTCCTTTTCTCTAAGAGGCCCATATCCAACTCCCAGGATCCATTGGCTCCCACACAGCCCTCTCGTATCACCGTGTCCTTTTTCCTCTGTCTGGCAGACCTGGACTTCTTGGCTCTTTTTTGTCCCAATAAGTGTCCAGGGTGTTTCTGAAGGTAGCAGCAGAGGAACTGAGAGCACCATCAGAGGGGTCTGGTGGCCCCTGAGAGCTAACGAAGGACTATAATTTGGGAGATGCTGCTATTTGGGCTGTCAGATGATGAACAGCTCTGAGCAAAAGCATTATTACCTGTAGTCAGAGTGTTTTAAAAAGCTGCATTCCATGGGTTAAAACCACACAATACAAACGCCACTAGTCTCCTAACATTAACCCTGCTTTCTTCAAAATGTTTGCATTCAGCCCCTTCCTACGCATGGTTTGGATTAACGAGTTGCAGATGGAGAGTCAGGAGCCAACTTCCTTTGTGACCCTGGCCTGGTTGTTACATTGAAGCTGTGAGCCAGCACCATACAAACAAAAGTCTTCTGGTTTAAAAGCAACTGCAAACCCTCTAACTTGCTGCCCACAGAAATACACAGGAATACACAGGACACTGCAACTTCTGTGCCAGGTTAAAAACAAAGCCAGTGTTTTTGAGTTTTACCTTTGTTCATCCATGTGTGAGCAGTATAGTGATGCTCCTCGTGTGAGAATGAACTGATTCCATGCAATTGCTGAAGCATTGCCCGTCTGGAAATGTAACCTACTGCCATAAAGTCACAGGCATTGCAAAAGGACAAGAACAATTGAGCCAACCATCATTGTGATATTTATTACTGTCTTAGCTCTTTCCTTGCCTGACAGAGTGTCCTGCTCCAGTACACTGCTGTCTAGGAGAAGGTTTCATTTAGGGTTTGGGGGCTTTCTGAGAATTTAAAAGATAACTTGAGCAAATTATTCCACCTGTACAGAGCAGAGATTTTTTTTTAACTTCCTTTTGCTTAGAAATAACAGCAAAATTTCCTTATTTTCCCATGCAAATAATAAAAAAAAAAAAAAAGTATGCCATATTCTGACTTGTCTATTCTGAGCTACAAAGCAAAAGCTTTGTGAGGCGGACACATCCTCACCTATCATATCTTCCAGAAAATTGTCACTGTGATTTTTCCAAAACAGTGGAATTAGCCCTAACACAGAGGCATAAAGTAATTGTCTTTATGAAGTCAGGAATCATGAAAATGGAAGTATCACTTGTTATGAGGAATTAAAAAATCCCAAACCTACCAAGTGACAAAGGTCAACATTTTCTCTGCAAATGTTTACATTCATTACTGAAGAGTTTTGCTATTGACTCTATTTTATATTTTATCCAATCAATAGTTTTGCTATTGATTGGATGCTATTTATAGGTCCTTTCTTGGTTTTAACATAAGTAATTGAACATAATAAGTAATTGATTGGTAATTAATAAGTAATTAATTAACAATTAACATAATAAATAATTGATCTGCTTATGAAACATATACCAAATTCAACTTTTTTGACATGAAAATTTTTGCCTGGAAACAAAGTTAAATGGTTTATATTCTCACTTGGAGAGTTCTAAAAGTTTTAATCCCAAACACCAGACCTAACAGAAGCCAATGGAACTATTTAAAACATTTGTCAGTTTAAGATTATCATCTTAAAATTTCAAGAGAAATCTGTCACTTTTAAAATTATATAGTCAGGAAAACATGCAAAGCTCTGAATGTCAGTGGAAATACACGACAAGGGAATTATCCCTTAAACATGAGTCTGCACACAATAACATCACAGAGACACAGAGACCAAACCATATTACTGACAGCAATGCTTCAGCAACACAGAGGAGAAAGGGGCAGGAAGTAACACTACAGGGTTTTCACACGTTTACTTGGCTATAAAAACAGCTTCAAACACATTTTAATAGCACCACTCTAAAGCTGCATTCCACAAAAAGCAATTCACTAGAAAGCAGCAGAAGTTGTCTTAAGCACGAACAGTGCGATCAGAATTGGGAATTTTACTGTGAATTATTTCCTACTCAACCAAACTCAAATAAGTTTCCCTAAAAATATATTGAAAAGCCTGTGAATACACTCCTTGCAGAGCATTCCAACGAGGGTGGCTGTGTCTGCTCTGACATGGAGCTCATAGCTGTGGGATGCTTGACCCTCCCTGGAGAAAGTTCTGAAAGGTATTGTCCCGAAGTTGCTGCAGTTAGAGCACTGTAACCTGAACGGCTTCTTGGAATCACACTGATACAAGACTGATGGAAATGATGGCAAATAAAGGCCTGAAACCGAAAATAGATTCAAGTCACCAGACTTGGATCTTTATTTTGATATTTCCAGAATAAGGTAAAGTTCAGGCTTAGGTTTTAGTTCAGCATGTTTTAAAAACAGGAAGGAACTGTTAGGGCAGAACTATTCTTCATACTGAAAAGGAAGTAGAAGTAAGCATTTTTACAGAAATATAAAAATGTGAAAGTTCTTCACAGTAAGTAATCTATAAAACTTCCATATTTAATTGTATGAATCACTTCCCTTGGCTTATACAAGCAAACTGTCTTCACATTAAGATCACTAAGAGCTTAATTTGGATATAGATTATAAGCTTGGACATATGTTTTTTAAAAGACATCACAATTCTCTAGAACTTAAACCCCAGTCTAAACTATCCATTCTGCTGAAGCATTTTTCATAACACTGATGGTTCCGGAAGGAATAACTTCTTGTACAACTTTCATATCTGGAAGTATCCAAGAATAAGGCAGAGACAAAAGGCATCATAGAGGATGAGGAAGCCATGGCAGTGCAACATCACTGCCCCCACACCTTTCTCTCCTGGGCCATCCATGGTGCTGGTGCCTGTTTGCCTCATCCCCAAGCTGCCATTAGGGTTAGGGTTCAGAGATCCACAAAGCCTACACCTCCAGGGGAAGAGGCAGGCCAAGGGAAGTGCTATGCATGTAGCAGAACAGTTAACGTTGGAGTGATTATTAGCAAGGAAAAAGTGCTGAAGTTGAGCATACAGTGCAAAACACACCCTCCAATTCAATGTGCCTAGAGTACAGTGTGAAATTAGCTTAACCTGGAACCAAATCACGATTTAAATTAAAACTGACTAGACATTCAGTGACTAAGACCAAAATTTTCAATTAGTTGGTTGTTTAAAAAAAAAAGGAAAATTTGCAATAAATCAAGTCAATCCTAGCATCCTAGTAGAAATGTACTCCAAGGCAAAACCAAACATGAACTGTTTATCCAGCTGAACAGAGTTGGAATTCATGCCCCAGCAGCTCACATGCACCCATGCAAGGCTCTTCTCCATTTCTTTCCAGGCCTCTTCTAGCCACTAGACATGCTCTTTGACAAAGCACCTCGCTTCTTTGACAACCTCTTCCCACTGCTTTTTCCACTTGCAATAGGGCACTGCAAGCTCTGTTGTGACCAGATTTAGGCAGACACACACCTAAACTTAATTTAAACTTCTGAGGGAAACCAGCGGTTAGATCTGATAAAGATTACGATTCAGTGCCACTGGCTTTTCGCAGTCTAGTGACCGTAACGCTCAGCAAAAACTGGAGGCTGTGGGCACAAATCAGCCTAAGAGGACTGACTCCATCCATCCATCCATCCATCCATCCATCCATCCATCCATCCATCCATCCATCCATCCATCCATCATCTGTGGCCACTAGGTATGAAGAGGAACAATTCTTCATGTCTTCCCTAGAAGCTGAGCCCCTGATGGCCACGATGCTCAGCTGAGTGGCTGAGGTTTCTGACCCTTCTGATCCCATTTTTTATTTACTAATATAAATTCTGAACCTAATATAAAATATTAATGTGTTCTAGGGAACTTGAACACCATGGGTAGGATCTAGAAACCAGTTCCCTTTTGCCATAGCAACCTACTTTCTAGGCATCTCCTCTGGCAGATTTCCTGGGCAAGTGGCATGTCCCATCTATGTGGTTAGGACATCCACTCTCAGAAGTGCTCTTACACTTGATCCTAAAGAGATGGATTGAATTCAGGTGGGCTGAATCATCCCCTTACTCCCAGGATCAGTTACCATTATTTTTGACGCATCCACATCACAGGATGGATGTGCATCAAAAGGCTGGACTTTGACCCTTGCTCACCCTTAAAATATCTCTGCCACTTCTTTCTAAGAGGAAGAAGAAAAGACAAGGTTTTTATTTTACCTACAGTAGTAAACAAGCACACACACACTCATCTCCAGCACAACTGAAAAAGAGCTTAACACTATGGAAAGGTCACTTCTGGAAACAATTATATTCCCCTGAGAATAAACTATAGATCTTACAGTTCAGTATTCAAACTGAATAGTTTGAAAGGTAAAGGTATAAGAAAACCTTACTCAAGATGTCTGAATATCCTTCTTTGGAATATTTACTTTTTTTTTGGTGCCATATGTTTTATTACAGCCATGCAGAATTTGCTGTTCAGAGACCTTTGGTTTGTAGTGCCTATGAAACCAGAACTGCTGTGATGTTGCCAAATATAGAAAAAAAAATCAGCTTCCTAATGACTTCCTTTCTTTTTTTTTGAATAAAGCTCTCTGCAGTAAGAAACACACTTTCTAGATATAGAACAAGTCTTCTATCAACATTTTTATCTACTTCTCTGCACAGACAAGAAATGCAACAACAAACTGAACAAACTGAGGTTTACCATAGTGTCTCTAAGTTATTTCCTATTATATTAGTCTTACCAGTTACAGTGATCTAAAGTAACTTCAAATTGAAATTATTTACAAGCAGCACCAACACCACAATCCCCTCCCTGAGAAATAAATTAAAAAACTATCAAGCCAAGAACTTTTCCATCTGCTATGAAAGCCTGGCTGTGAAAAGCCATGGCACTTAGGGGCCTTGTGGTGCATGGTCCCATGACTGCTGTCCCATGCCCAGTGGATCAGGCAAGTGCTGCTTGGGCAAGGAAGTTTAGCAGAAATCATTCACTCTGCAATACAAAGAGTACTGGCAAAGGGAATGTGGCAGAGAATATCAGCTGTTCTGAAAACCTGCCAGAGAAGCAATAACCTCCTCAGAGAATTAATTTTTGCAGTTAACTACCCTTGTGATCAAAATGAATCCCCAACTGTCTTCCTTAAGTTGGGCTTCTGCCTTAGTAATTTATGTCCTGTTGTTTTCTCAGCAGACATGGATAGCTGATTATTCCTGTACCCTGTCATGCATTTGAATAATTTTGTGCCTTTTTTCCCCCCAACATTTTTCTAGATCAAGCAACCAGGTTGTTCCACTGTTTCCTTGGAGGCCTTTGAAAACTGTCCCAATCATCTCCTAGGCCATCATTACTTACTTGCAACCACATGTGGGCTTCAGACCCAACAGACCCAAGAAAAGGAGCCAATGATAAAAACAGAAACCTCCCTCTTTTACCCACACCTCGCCACATGAGAAACAAACCTCATGGTCATATTTGCTCATCCGGTGCAAAAAAAAATGCAATGTGCTATGGATAAGTCACTGCAGGAGAAAGCTTAACTGTGTAGCCATAACTGACAAGAGAAACACTCACACAAATTTTATACAAGCTACACAGGAAATACTGCAATGCACAGCACAACATCAGGTGAGTGCTTCCTCAGGCAGTGGACTTTTTCTGAGATAACCACTCAGCCTCATGTTTCGAGACCCTGACTACAGCCCGCTGGACTTACATGAGCAAGTGTCAGCCCTTCCCTATGGCTTCACACACATTTTAATACTGATAAAGGTATGGATCGATCCAAAGACTCTGGAGACCTTGCTATAGAAACAACAGACCAAGGTAACAGCCTGACATACATACAGAGAAAATTATTGTAAAATTCGCTAAATATAAAAAATGAATCAAAAGCCTCAAAAACCTCAGCAGCAAAGCTTAAACCAAAAACCACCAGGGAAAAAAAAATCTGGAAGGCTTTGTGAGGCTACCTATAGGTTTTTTAATGGTAATTCTCACAAATACTTTTGATTAATAAAAGAAGTTTAAGGTATGTATTATATACCAAATACTATACATTTTCCAAAACAAACTGGCAAAATTATGCAAGTAACAACCTATCTCTCAGTTTTAGTCATTCTACATATATGCAGATGCAAAAGACAAACTTCAAGTATGAAAGTATATTGGATCTGCTAAAATGGAAATTGTATTGTACTTGCCATGGAATTTTGGCAAGGCTATTAAAGATAATAACTAAATACTCTTGAGTGGTTCGTTTTGCCAGCTCACAGTGACATTTCAAGTGCTCTGTAGCAAATTTTAACTACATATAGTCAAGAGTTAATCCAAAAGCTGAGGTAAATGCTGAAACTGAATTATTTTAAAGAAAAGCTAAAGCAAATTCAAAGACACTGTTCTTAGCATCCCTAGAAAATTACAAGGCATAGCAAAACCTTGTTAGGATTCCTTGTTCAGAGGCAAGTTTGTAGCACAAGACCTAAATGGCCAAGGTGATTAAGCTGGACTAGTTAAAAACTACATAATAGAGAATACAAAAATAACAAAAAAAGACAGTTTTCTATCACTGCTGCTAGGAAAAAATAAATTTCCAAACACAGCGTTTGAAAGGAAAAAGTGCACTCTGCCTTTATTTTCTTCCCAAGATGTACGATATAACCACATGTGGACACATGCATGCAGAATGCCCAGATTTCTGTATGAATGCAGGCAAGCAGGAGAAAATGGCAGTCAGCCAGCACGAGCTCTTGCTGGCAAGGGGAGAGAGCATCCTTTGGAGGGTATAGCCCACAAGGAAATCCATTAAGCTTGGAGATACAACATATTCCCATTCTACAGAATGTTATCATGGGTAAAAATCTCTGTAAGGATGTTCTTGACTCAGAATAATTCTCATTCATGTGTATTTTTTATTACTATTGATATTTAAAAGCACAGTGTTAACTTGATAATAAACACAGTTTATCCACTGTGCAAGAAAGCCTTATCAAAGAGATATAATCACTAACTCCTGAAATCTCAAAACCTTCTGGTCAAAAAGGACTTGAAGAAGTTTAGAATTCAGAAGGTCAGCAATGGAATTTCCTTTATTTGTGGGTTTGTTTACAGTGCAAATAAATTCTTATATTATTGCAAGAAAGAAACACATCAGTCAAAAGTATAAGAAAACAATATTGCTTAGAATCAAAAATCATGGAATCATAGAATAGTTCGGGCTGGAAGGGACCTTTAGAGGTCATCTAGTCCAACCCACCTGCAAAGAACAGGGACAGCTTCCACTAGGTCAGGGCCTTGTCCAATCTGACCTTGAGTGTTTCCAGGGATGGGGAATCCATCACCTCTCTGGGCAACCTGTTCAGTGTTTCACCACCATCACTGTAAAAAATCTCTTTCCTATATCTAATAGTATGCTATTAAGAACTTGCAATGTTTTAATTCTTGTTAAAAATAGACCTAGAATACTGAGCAACTACAGAATTTCTTGGTATAGCCATGACAGTACTGCATTTATGAAACCAAAAGATATTACAGGGCAACATGTCACATTTTAAACAGCATAAATGAGAATGATGAGGATACTGGGAAACACGTGGGTTTAATCAGTAACAGTAATGGTGGAGGACCGGATACCACTCCTCTGTCACTGTTACTTGGCTTTTGAATTATTCTTCTATGAGCATGGAAGAAATATCAACACTTTATGAACCTGAACAGTTTGCAATATTTCAACCAGCAGAAAACAAGACACCCCCCTGCTCCATTTTCTTCCTATGATTCACCATTGCAAAGACATTCTTCAAAAATATTTTTCTATATCAGGAATTCTTCTGTACAAGTAGAGAGGTGAGAGTCAGCAAAATCTTGACAATCAGCTAACAGGAATGAATTCAAAATAATTTATTGTGTAGAAGCTGCTTGAAAATACACTTGATGAAAATGCTGGAAATATAGTTCCTAGTGTACGAAAAGAGCAGATTTAAATAAGTGGATTTTGAAATCCAATGCAAGAGGAGAAGATTCATTTATTATTCTAATAGATATCTCATGATTACTCACCAAAAGGTATTATCTTTTTAATCAAATCAAATAGAAGGGGTTATAAAGAGCAGGAATTGGAAGCATTATTAAAAAACTCCAAGTATTCTTGGAGTGTCTTAGAGACAGGCTTAAAAAAGGTAAGAACAATTTACCCTCACACAATGGCTTTTTTTTTTCAATGTGTAAAAAGTCCTTAACACTTCTGAGATAGCAAACTGTAGTCAAAATTCTACTTGGGTAGAATAATAAAATCCTAGCAAATTCTAACCTGAAATACTACCTTTCTTGTAAGCACATGAAATATGTATCTTGATTCATCACATCAAAGTATGAAAAAAAAGGAAATAATTTCTTGGGAATACATCTATTGTTTATTGCAGCATATGCTCCTAAGTAGCCCATAAGTTCTGAGCAGAGAGGGGATGTTTTAATTTTATTTTGGAACAGCTCAACCAGAAGATTTTGATCAAAGCCAGTTTCACAACTGAGAGAGAATTCTTATTCTCAGTATATTCGTTCTCAAATCTTTTCACTTCTCACCTTCCTTCTCCCTCACCCAGATTAAGAATCTTTCAAGAATCATATCACCTTCCACCAACAGACCTGCTGAAAGGTGACTTGTACACAAACCCACACAACCAAGGGCAAACTCAAACCATGCTTCACCATATTACATGCTAATATAAATTACTCTAAAGATTTTCTGGCTCACTCTTGCAACAGTTGTTTCACTGAATTTACTGAAAGTTGTAATACAATTTGAGTGACACCACTGATGCTTTTAAATAGAGACTTTCATTTACTTCTTAAGCCTGAAAGGAAGTTAGATTACTATCTCTAAAAGAGATATACTTTATTATAAACTTGATAAGTATTATATTTAGTGATGAACAACAGAAAGTGAATTTTTAATGATACAGATATGCAGAATACATCATTATGCCATCAAAAGTATCACTGTATTACTAAATGTTTTGTACACAAGGGGCAGTGGGACTTTAGGGGGTTGTGGGTTCTGCCTGTCAGTGACTCAACTTGCTCTGGGAGGATGGGAGGCAAAAAGAAAAGAAGCATAAAAGAATTAGGCAGTACTGTGGCCTCAGTATGTACAAGTAGTGCTGATACTGCAGCAGTACCTGCATACAAGAATTCCAGATTTTTGGTACTACATAGGATGAAGAAAACCACACAGCAATAGAAACTACTGTGGCAGTGGTATATTTTCCATCAGGAGCTATTATGTGACAATGGTACTTACCATATTTGTGGGGTACATAAAGAGAGCTAGATGAAAGAGTTATATTCATAATCAGTAATTAATGTGGAGGAAAAAATTAGCTATTTTATGTTCTCATAAAGCAAAAAAAAAAAAATCAATGATTATAGCTATTTGCCTCTAATAACAAAGGTATTAGCAACAATTTGCATTTAAAAACACAAATTAGACACTCTTGAGTGATATAATTCCCCTTGCTCTGTCTCCATTAACAATCATAAAAGTCAGGGAGTATTGGTTCCAGCTGTAAAGAACTTCTGTGGTGTAGACGCCCTGAAGGTGGGCAGGTTAGGATATAAATGCTCCTTACAGGACAGAGATTTAAGGCCAAGGTGTTGCTGATTGCCTATCACGTATTATCACAGGGGGATCAGGCTATTCTACAGCCCAGACAATAGCCACAGCAGATTATTATTTTAGGCACTTAGGAAGTTATTCTGCAACTTGATTAAAAATAAACCCTGGATTTTTAAAAGGCTTAATTGTCTAAAATTAATTATTTTATTCTTAAAATATTAAATTATCATTTACATTGTTTAAATACTACTAATTTCTTATCTATTACCAAAATTGAACACAGCCAACACTACAGGCTTCCACCATTTATTTCGATGCTATGATTTTTTCAGTTTTTGAGAGACTGAAGCTCTTCTGCACAGACAAGGCATTTCTCTATTGCAAGAGTGTGGGAGAGCTGAGAGCATGGGAGACCAGGGTCAAGGACATAAACTGCAGAGGGGGAACAGGATCAAAACTGAAGAAGAACATGTCAGCTGGCTCCTACTTAAACAATCAGTAGTGAAATAGCTGGCACTGCTGCTATTAAGTTTTAAGTACTATGCATTGCCAGAACGATCCACTTTCTATCCCTCAATTTCATTGAGACTCAGCACTGAGGTAGATCAAGATTTGGAGATTGTTTTTTTTGAGGATTAAAGGAAAAAAAGGCTTCCTAAATAATAATAAAAAAAGGATTATGGGCTATAATTTTACTGTAAACAACGGCCAGGGATTGTGGAATTTTATTAAGTCGTCAGTACCAACAAACGTATATATATGCAAAGCCTGAACTCACCTTCTAAAAATATCTTACTCATTTTCAGACTTGGTAAGTAAAGACAATGAGAATTTAGAATGTTAGTACTACCAGCTGTCACAGTAACTACATAAGCTGCTAGGAACAATCGCTTTTCTGGAACAAAGCACCCAAAGCGTGGAGGCAAGGGGATGCTGTAGGAGTTGGGTGAGGTTCAGCACACTGCATCCCTAGGCAGCACAGAGCTCAGGAGCACCTTGTTAGTACCAACACTAACACACAGGGTTGTTCTAATTCCAAACAGATGGAGACAGCCATTCTGGGCAATGGCTAGGACAAGGATCATGCTAAACTTATTTGCTTCCACGCCCTGTGAGAAACTCCTGAACAACCCAGCAAAATATTAATTGCCACCCACCT
Organism: Calyptomena viridis; assembly: GCA_013390005.1. Lineage (NCBI taxonomy): Eukaryota > Metazoa > Chordata > Aves > Passeriformes > Eurylaimidae > Calyptomena > Calyptomena viridis. The sequence continues at coordinate 39,972 of WEIV01009527.1, forward strand.
TCCGTGGTGACCGGGAGAGAAATCTCCATGCAGGCTGCGGACTGGGCTTTTCTGAAGGGAGGCCTCCCGGGCCCTCGGCGGTTTGCTCTGGAGACATCTGCACTGGAAAGTCGCTTTCCTGAGCTGCAGCTCTGGGAGGTTGGGCTTGTACAGTGACCATTCACATGATCTGGAAAGGGAATGCAACAAGCACTAGGTAAAGCGGCAGCTCCCAAAATCCGGAATGGAGGAGTGATATACGTTCTGGTATTTACGAATGGCTTAACTCAAATCTTCTGAGAGTAGCTACTTGTTTGCTTTACCAACCCATCGTGTATATGTAAAGAAGAAATCACCACATCTTTAAGATATAGTTTGAAAAAAACCAAGGGACATAGAACTGGCATGTTCTTAGAGCTGCAGATCCCACAGCATTTTGCTGACCTGTGCACACAGGCAATTTCACAAGGTACTGCTGGTAACACTGTCAGCCCTGATGTTGTGTCTCCTAACAGATACCGAGTAAATTTGAACATTTTCTTTCCTTTTTTCTCTCATAAGGAACTGCAAATATAATTTACTACAGGATAGAATTCAGAGCTAGACACCTTCCCTACCTGACTCAAAGCTGCATGAAAGAGGCATCTAACTGCCACTACTTGGGATAATAATAAAACTAGCCATAATATTGCTAAGTATTTAATTCTTTACAGACCACATAGATTTATTTTACTGCTAAGGAAACTGGCTGCTGAACAATTGATTTGTCTGCTACAGATCTAAAGATATGACACCAAGTCCTCGGACCCCTGCTAGAGGCCACAGTCAATCAGCACAGCACATGCTGCTGTCTAATGGGGTGAGAAACAAAACATGGCTGCTTCAAACTCTGTCTGCATTCATCTGTTCTTTGTCACTGCCAACAGGTCTTTAAATCACAACATCCACTCATCAGAGTTCAGAACTGGACTGCACTATGAAACATTCATGTGATATTTTTCTTCCACTCACGCTGAGTATGGCAACATGAGAAGAACTACTGAACACAATTTTCCCTTTCAACGTATCAAAGGATACACACCTGGGTATAATTGAAGTAGTTTTGGTCAGCAGATTAAGTAAACAGGAGGTAATAAGCAAAACAAAAATTCAGATTCATGCAAGCACACTGAGTATTTTATTCAAAATTGCTCAGTACTATAGGTAAGGTCAAGCTTGGAGAGCTTATGCTTTAATTTTAAATGTCAGGTTATTTATATCTGAGAACTATATCAGTCTTTAAGATTCTGTATGTAAGTATCATACTCATCAACTCTCTTTGATTTGTATTGTATCCAAGGAAAATGAAAGTTACTGTACCAAGATATAAATTTATTTCTTGGTTACCATGCCATGACAGCTTCACTGTACATTATGAAAAGCTATTTCTATATCCAGACTCCATACTGAATACAGTGTATAGTGTGCTATTATACGTAGTCTTTGAATGTGCATGTCCTTTCCACATGAAAGCAGTTCAGTCTTAATGAACAAAGTTGGAAGAAATTGCTCAGAATTATAGATTAGAAAGCAATTTAGTATCTGTACTACATAATGAAATAGCTCTGTAGGAGACACAACTTCCATGATTTTTATCATGTTTCCTTAATACATGGCTATTAACTGAGCTAACAGCAGATATAAAACTGATGTGGATGACTCATTCAATTTTTAGTTAGGAAATTTTCCAAAATATGCTGGAACTATTCATATATATTTCAGTAGAAAGTCCTTTGAGATCGGGGCTTTGTTCAAGGGCACAGGCTGACTGTTCAACATCAGCAACAGACACGTCCCCATCCAGCTGCCTCCTTTCTTCAAAATTCAGTTTGTGTGAAGGTGTTTCAGCATGATTTCTAATTATCTCCAGGGGGATCCTAGGAAGTGGTGAGGAACATAACAGAGTGAAAAAGAATCATATTCTATAGAAATATCAACAACATTTGTGAGTCCTTTTCCCTGAACGTTGTCAGAATGGCCACAATACAACTAAACCCCTATTCACTACACCACATTTTAAGAGAAATCCTGCTATGTTTCTCTTAGTATGCTTGCTTGTCTCAGTTACCTTCAAAGGCCCACATTAAACAAAAACAATCATTAGGATCTGGGCACCTAAACCCCTTTAGTTGTTTTGACAATGCTTTTCTGAATAAATAAAGCCAGTTCTGGCGCAGGAAAAAACCCCAGACTTCATCCTAGAAGCTGTAGGGATATCTCTTGAAGTATTGAAGTTGGTGAAATGTGAGTGCTACGACAGTGAGTAGAAGGATTTTAGTGATCAGCTACAAACTTTTGTATCTTTTGACACTATTCTCTTCCTCTGATTAGATATGATTATTTTTTCAGGTGTATACAAGAAGCAATGGAGGTCTTCAAGCCTTAGTAAAAACACTGTACAAAGAATGCAAAGAGTAAGATAATTATGGGAATCATGACTGCAACATTTTTGTGAAGAGACAGGTAAGAATTCAGCAGATAAAGACCACTCAAACCTATGAGACAATTCTATGTGTATATTTAAAAAGTAATTTCTCATTTTTTAATGCTATAAGCTCAGTGATATAAAACAGTTCTGAAGAAAGGTTAGGTACTATTTAAGAAAGGGTTCCTTTCTACATTGCCTGAAAAAAGATGAAGTGTGCAAAAAAAGTGACAAGAAAAATAATGCACCAGTTTCCTACAGTGTACTTTCTAAGACAGACTGAGAATGTTGATGCTCTCAGCCTTTGCCAAAATGACTGCAATGATTTACTGGCCCTCTGAGATCAGAGGCACCCGACTCTCCTTTGCCATGACAGATGTCTCTCAATCATCCCAAAGAACACATACAGCAGGCTTGTAAAAACATGGCATTTTTCCAGCTTTGTTTCATTTGTAAGGAAGAAAAACATTTTAACTTTTGTTCTTGCTGCCTTACAGCTTTTGTCACATGGTCACTGGGGCTTTTCTCAGCTCAGAAGCATTAATAGATATGGAGCACCAGACCATATCAGAGACACTAATAATGGTAGTTAAGCTGCAGTGCATGGATTACTCTGTGCTGGTGACACAGTAGTGCATCAGCTCCCAACTCTCTCTTCTGGAAGAGGCAAAGAATAGTTGTTGAAGAACAAAACACTGTATAAAATGCCCCTTCTCTTTTCTGCCATTGCATTTGCCATCACCTCCTATCCCTTTCCATGGGTGCTGCTCTCCATGAGGTAAAGGAAATTTGCATTATACTCTCTAGTGCTCCTGGATTCCTTCAGCAAATACCACACTAATGCACTATATTTAGGCACCCAGCCTCACTGGAGCTTAACCTTGAAGCAGTCTCCAGACTGCACAAGAGCTATCCTACTCTACCAGGGAAACATCCTTTTCTCCTGTCTGTGGATAGCCAACTAAATGGCCAGGGCTCAGTTTGTAGCTATTCTGATCACTAATTTAAAAATGTAAGGCTCATGCAAGCCATTGAAAGTAATCGTAGCAGAATATTCCTTTAGTTCATTTTATATCAATTTAACTCTATTGGTTATCAAAGTAGATGGCAACACACTGTATATAAGATGTATTAAAATATATAAAAGATAAATTAATGACATACATCTTTCTAATGTTCTCCATGTGCTGTTTCTACAGCACAGGTTCTGGTTGTTTGCCTTTGCCTGGGCCCATGGCCTTACCCATACAAATTAAAAATGCTTTAGCTCTCCCTGTTACCAATCAGTAGCACCATTCAGTGCTTTGTGCAGCCCAGAAACTGCTTAAAAAAAGAAAAAGAACTGTGGTGGATGTAAGGCATGAATGTCACATAAAATACCAATGAGATGATGAGATTAAGAGGAACTGAAGAAGTGACATTAGTTACTGTGAACCTGATGAAAGATGCCTTACGAGAGATGCAATGTGCAGCATGACAGCAGCAAGCCTGCTGGACAGCCTCAAATTAATTGAAAAGTTTTTTGAGGTGCATTGCACAGGGAGAATACTATATATATACATGCTGATTTTAGTTTCCACACAGTTACATGTGTATCTTACACAACCTGCCTGATTAAACATACAACTGTTTTAAACTACTTGGTGACCTTTGCTAAAAAGCAAAAGGAACCAATAATTTACCAGTGAAAAGATGAACACTTGTTAAAATCAAATGTATTGAAAATGTCAGCAAGAAAGAAGAAACATTCATTTGCAGTTACTGCCTAGCAATTTTTCTACACTAGACATAAGAAATCTGAAAAAAACACGAGCAACCAATTCTTTCAGTTTTAACAAAGGGATACATTCACACATTACAACTAGCTGAAAACCAATTCTTATGAATGATCTCAGAGAGGCTGAAAACTAAGGAATTTTAATATGAATATTTAGAAGCATTACAATATCATCTTAACTTGTAAGGAAGGAATCAACAAAAAAGCAGAGAAGAGGACCAGAGACAGATTTAATATGGAGGAGAAAGAACCTGAAAAACAACTCCCAGAGAATCTCCTCAACAATTGTTGATGAATACAATATCTACTGTTAAAGGGAGGAAAAGTCCATTTTTTTCCACTGGGGATTTTTGTGTATTATCAATAAATTAAATTTTAAGTAATAATTATGGGAGTAACTAACCTTTATTTTTATACAGCATGGAGATACACACTTGAATCAATAAAAAAAGAAATCTCAAAACTGTACAAGTAGCCCTAAGAACAGTCCCAGGTTTGCATGTAAAATATCCCAGATTTATGTAATAGTGTGATCATTCCTAGTGAGAATATAGATTGACACCTTAAAATTTTAACAAATTTCCTAAAATTCTTAGAAGAAAATCCCTTACAAAGTCAGGACCACGATTTCCTATTGGTGCAGTTCTGTCAGCCAGGCAGGCGAGAAGGTGTAAGCCCAAGGAGAAGAGGCTAATTAATACAGAATCACTGCCAGCAAAATGTACATTTACCATCATGTCTTCATCAGTTTGAGGAGCAAGGGAGAATTTCCCTAATGACATACTGTTAGTATATTTAGGTCCATCCTAAGACTACAATATGCTGTCATTGTAATATTCTGCCTACTGCCTGTGTAATACAATGGTGCCCTTATCATGGTAATGAACTCCTATTATGCACTTGATCCTGAAAAATCACCATCTTTTTGAAAGTAGGGTGAACAGAAGTATTTTTCAGAGAAATAAAATACTGTGAAATGGTTGAAAACATCAAGTGCATTGTCACTGACAGATCCCCTTTTAAAATCTGTATTTTTGCCTGCAATTATGAACAATAAAACCAAAATACAAAATAAACGCTATCCACATGAAGAACACTAAGAATATATTATTGTATGTCATAACATCACCTCTACATTATCATATCTGAAACCCCAAATCGGGCAGTGCAAACCTAAAAACAAATCCAGCTTTGTTCCCACAAAATAGTGGGAAAATTTTGGACTACTTGGATTTAACTCTGCTCCTCAGATTCCTCTGCTGAATTTCTAGTGATCACATAACACCACACTACTGGACTGTCTCAAAAAGTACACAGCACTCAGTGTCCCTCAACAGAATAATCTAAGATAAATGGTTTCTATGCTTTGAGCAGTAAACAGAAAAACACAAGACAGAAAACTTGATTTAATGCTGAAAGATAAACATAAAACATGACACATTCTGAGCTGCACAGAAGACAACACTGAAACACACAAGTAGAAGAGATGAACCACACGACCTAGATATTAACAACTTGTCTTGAGCAGCCCTTGCATCTGCATTTGAAAGATGGAAAAATCTGGCATTAATTCTCTGCTTTTGAAAATGAAAAATTCTTCAGGGAGGTGGGATTGGAAACATTTTTTCAACTTAAACATGACAAAAATAAAACATGACACATATAAGCTAGAGACTAAATAAACCCCCACCTTTCCATCTGAAACAAAGGAACAAAATTTAAGAGAATTTTGACAAGTGTTTGTAGTCTATTCTAACCAGATTCTTCCATAGATTCTTTCCTTGATTTTTCCAAAAATCATTGTTTTAAAATAGAGTTAAGGATGTCTGAAATAATTGAGCTAGCAGAGCTCCATAGATGCTAACACATAAACAATTTGCTTGCAAATACTAAACAGAAAAAGGCACAGACATGGTCAAAAAGGCATTCCAAATATAATTAAGATTACAGTTATTTTTTATGCAGTAATTAAAACATGATTAAAAAAATCCAAGTTTTCCCAAACTTTTTAACATTACACATTGTAGATTTTTGACAGGTTTCACACCAGGTTATTGTAATAAATAAACAAACTAGTAATAATAATTCCTCCTTATTTTAATGCTGCAGAACCAGATTTTATAGTTGGTAACTTCTGATTTAGGTTTCCAGTTCATCATTCTTTTGTTATCACTTTGATGTCAAAATAATTATACATGGAAAATTATTATTTTCTAAATATTCTTTTGCTTGTACACACAGGTTAGTTACCAAGACTTTGGATGTTGCATTAAGGCCAAACAAAGTGATAGAACCATCTGTCTCATGCTTGAGTCTCTGCCTGCAGATGACAGTCTGTGTGAGATCTCAATCCTAATCCAAATTTCTTACTATAGAGACCTCTGGGTCCAGGCAGGTCTGGTAAATCTATGCATACCCCCAGGTTTTGTCTGCTGGAACATATTACAACCCGAGACCACAGAATGGAAGAATACTATGTATGTGTTTGCATACATAGTATGCAAAATGACTACCTTATAGAAAATGACTTACCTTCGAGGTCTTTGGTGGTTTATTTAACTTTCAGTGAAAACAAAGAACTTAGGAACAGTGAGTATGTTACATTATGAGCCTAACAGTTGCCTATCATTTTGTTACTATTTTAAATTTGTTATTGTTTTAAATGTATGATGATCTTTACAGCTTGTTTTGTTGTCTCAGCTAACAAATTTCACTGCCTTGCCTTTGTGACATTTAACTGTACGAGTTATAATCTTTTTGTTAGAGCATCATTTGGATAGTTTAAAGCACTTACCTTTCCTTTAAATTAGTTGCTTGTTAAATCTCCCAAGCATTTGGTTTTGGTTTATTTGGTTGGGATTTTTGTTTGTTTGGTTTATTTAATATGGAAGCATTAGAAGTCAGAACACAGCCCCTTTCTGCATTTGAAATATAACCACAGAGCACATGTCTGTTCTTCTGTAATAATTGATGGAGTTAACCTTCTGGTCAGCTCCTGTTGCTTTTTTATTTTAATTTTTTATTCTGGTTATTTGGACTGGAAGAGTGCTAATATGTCTTTTAATATAGGTTGTCTTTTAAAAATGTTTGACCATAAACCTTCTCTTATTTAATGAAGAAAGAAACTGGTGCTGTCATACACCTGACCTTCAGCAGATATAAGAGATTTTTGTCCCAGATATAGAATATGAAAATCCAAACCTGAAGCTGTGAAATTGCAGAAAGGCCAAAGGTTTAAAACCACTTCTGTAAAAGTGAAAGAATTTAATCCAACCTATAATGTTTTGTACCTTAACAGTGATCAGACTTGCAGCAGGAAAGACAAAGTCCATCCTCCATTGAATCAGCAAGACCTTCCCCTTTATCTGGCACTTGTCAGACTGCAGATCAAGTGCTGTGACGATCTGGGCTCACCATTAGAGGCATCAGATTGACAGGTGTGAGCTCAGCAGGGGCCCATCAGGCAGATGAGGCGGTTGGCACTCCTGATGTAAGAGGAGAGGCTGAGGACTGGGGTTTTTTTCAGCCTTAAGAAGAGAAGACTGAGGGGAGACCTTATTGCTGTCTGCAACTACCCCATCTGGGTATATGGAGAACACCGAGCCAGACACTGCTCAGAAGTGCACAGTGACTGGATGAGAGGCAGATGACACACCTTAGAACATGGGAAATTCTAGTTAAGTATTAGGAAAAACTTTTTTCCTGTGTGAATGCTCAAATACTGGAAGAGGTCGCCCAGAGAGGTTGTTGATCTCCTGCCTTTGGAGGCATTTGAGACTTGTCTGGACACTGTACTGACCATGCTGATCTAGCTAGACCTGCTTTGAGCAGGATGAGGGCCAGGACAACCTCTAGGGGTCCCTTCCAACCTTAATGATCCTATGATTCTATCTACAAGTAGAGTTCAGATGGTTCCTCAATTCAGATATTAAAATTTGAAGATTACAGCTTAGCAAGAGGAAACAAAAGATGTCTATTTATATTTGCATTTTCTTTTGTTCTTTGACTAATAAAGTCTAGGTGATAGCACAATTCCTTATAGTCAAACCATCTGTTCATAGGAATTATAGAAAATTCAGCAGTTAGGGCTTCTGTCTAGCTCCCTGTGAACAGCTGGAAATTTAGAAGGCTTTTAATGAAATAAACAGAAATAATTCGTAAAGAAAAATAAAGCTGATGCTTAAACTGGCTGGTGAAGCAAAGTTAGAAAAGTCTCATACAAAAGCAGTTGTATATGTCTGGACATCCCAGATTCTCCACTTGATTAAATGATCTCAGGATTATCCCCATAATACTGCAACACTGCAAGGAAACGTGGATGATCTTTTCAGGAAACTTTGGGGAACATTACTAGGTTCAAAAATGAAGATAATTTCATTCAGAGGTGCCTCTGCAGGATAACAGGGAAACCGTACCACATATGCAGCAACACTGTCACATCTGTAGCAACACTGTCACATCTGCCTTCTGGCCAACTCAAATAAACATTGGTTTACTATAATCTGCAGTAGCCAAAACTATCAAGAAATTTCGGCATATCCTCACATATACCATATCACTCCTTTCTTGGCATCCACAGGTAACAAGTTCTTCACCAAGGATAGATAATAATCAAAACATCAAAATAAAAAGAAGCTATCACCTTTATCAGTCATATAAAGGTCAAAATGAAGTACCAAAGTACCTGTAAGTCACGAAAATCCTGACAAGGTTTAACGAGAACACCCTGAGTCATCAGATCACACATCATTCCCTTAAATGCTAGCAAACTACTCCCCAAGCAATTCCCAGTACTGGCAACACCTCCACCTGAAACAGATTTAACTTCTACTTAACCTCTACTATTACAATTCAAAGGAAAGTGAAAGCAAGGACATTACAAGAGCCAGATCCTAAGAAGGGAGCAGAACTGTAAGCTGCCAAATGCTAATGTATTTCCCAATTAGCTGCAGTTGGTGCTGAGAGTAGGCAATGTATCAGCACTCTCTAAAAACCTATGATCCAGAGCCAACGGGATGGAGATACAATATTTTATCATTTGAAAGTGGTGACCTGAATATCTTTATAAGAAGTGTGGGCCAAAAACTACTGTTATCCACTGAATATTTAAACTATAGGTACAATCTCAGGCAACAGTCAAAGAACAGATAAATAATGTTTAAGAGCTCTGACAGTGTAGCCAGGACATTTTGGAGAAGAAAAAATATAAATGAAATGCAGACATTATTCATCACCTTTTCCAGGAACTCTCACTTAAATGTAGCTCCTTAGATTGAGAGAGGCTTTTTCCAGCCCGTTTTAAACTAAACAATCTGTAATTCAGCACAGTTTTAATGGCTAGAATAACTAACTAGGAATCTTTTGCCCTTCTAGGACAGTCATGAATGAGAACTGAAAGGGGGTTTTTTCTTCATTTTTTTTTCTTTTTTAAACCTTCCTCTGCAGGTGATTATCCATGACTATCTGCCAGCTTATACACTGAATGCTGCTTCCACATGCTTTATCCTTAGCTTCTTGGTAATATGGGCACAGGGTACCCAAATGCTGTGGCAGAAACAACAAACAGAATGCTTAAGTGACAATTTGATCATACCTTTTGTTGTGTATGAAGCTTTTGAAATTAATGTTTCTGCAAGAAACTAGTTTCTGCAAGACGTTGAAATAGACGTTCTTAGACTTAGTTTAGTTTATGCTTAGTTTGTTCTACATTATTAAAAAATAACGAAAACAAGTAAATAGAGAAATGGTAGAAACATGACTGTTTGAAGATCAAAACCACAGACAGGATTATGCATTCCATTAATCTTCTAAGTTCCCTACATATTTCATATCTTTAAGATGGATCATCATGCTTCCTCTGCTCTTAGGTTGAATTTGTTTAACTTTTGGGGCTTTCTCCCCTGCTCCCCAGTCTTTGGGGTTTTGTGGGAGTTGTTTTTTTTTTAAGCATAAATATGCCTGCAGTTTGTCAATAGCTTACAATATTATTCCATTCCCAAAATGATTACAGGAAAGCTGATACTAAGGCAGCTCTTTCTCCAATATGTTACTTTTTCACATTACACACTAAAGCCCTCATTCATTCTAGTTACCGTGGCATGTTCCTTTCTTTTCTAAAAACCTTTAAATCCAGTTTTTTGTACACTCAGTGTACCTTTTTCTTGTGTTATGATCCAGGATTTAAAGCTATTCCATGCTATGTGTCCTTCGAGGAATATATTTTTAATAACGCTAACAAAAAGTTTGATCTGTAGAATATGGCTTAGCCTTAGGTCCTACCCTATGGCTATTTTGATACTCTTAAGTATTCACCTTCCCTCTTAAGAGCTGCCCATTTTTTTAGTGATAAATACTAATTTTACAGGTCTACAGCTGCCTACATCACTTCTTTTACCTTTTCAGAGTGTTAGAAATATTAAGGTTTTCCACTCCAAAATTTGTTTAGGTATATTCCTACATTCATAGTTTCTCAAACATCATTGCTAATGGAGTACATGATTTCAAATCACTCCATACACTGAAACTTGCACAATCTGGATTGAATTTTTCGATGATTTTTCAACATTTATTTACTTAACCTTTATCAGGAGCAATTAGCAGCTTTCCAAGTTCCTCAGTCATTTACAACGTGAAATATATATATTTATTCCCCTGACTTTTGCTTTGGGGAACAAGTGCTACATTGTTTAATACATGCACATGATTCCCAGTGACAGAAATTAAGTTCAGCTGCATTATGTAAGGATGTGATCCAACTTTAATTTTTATCTCTAAAAAGACACTCAAAGTAATGAGGCATGGCTACATGGCTTCTTCAGTCATCTTACAAGAAAAACTATCCATGAGAGCAAAACTAGAAAGGACTCCTTGAAAGTGAGAGTATTTATTGAACAATTATAAGAATTTTTGAGTGAACCACACTTTCCAACTCAAATACCAGGAGCAATTCCCTTTACATGGATGTTTGAGAAAGTGTTGCATGATCTGCCCCAGACATTTTTAGGTTACGCAAGATGTTGAATTTTCATTTTAGATTTTTTTGAGGTGAAATTTCTGCTGTCACTATGCATTTCAAGCGAAATATTAAAGCAGAATTGAGAAAAGAAGGTTACAGCAAACTGTGTATTTAACAGCTGACTAAGGTAAGGCTCAAGGAGAGGACTGTGTCAAATGACTGATTTCTGATCTGACTTCTCAGAAGTTCAAAGACACCATAAAATATAGACGTTCGACTGTCTTATCACTGTTGTGGCACAGAATTTGTAAACCAAATAAAGAAATTAAACCAGCGCATGCATTGGGTGTCATAGGCAGAGTTCACTGACAACCAGCTGTAATGGCTCAAGTGTGTAAAAAGTTCCGGAGCCTTTTCATAATAAAATGTTACACACACAGTGTGTAATGATTGTCAATAAATGTCTACATGAAATAAATGAATATTAAACAAGCAAAATGCTGAGAGCTGCCAACAGAACTGTATGGGTTAATAGGTGGTTTTTAGAAAGCCTTTTCAGACAAAGCCTCTGAGGTTATTGTGTTATCTCATGAATCAGTTGGTAAAATGTTTTGCCAATGAATGTAAGGAAGTTTAAAGCTGTTGGCTTTCGCCTACCGTACCAAGATCAGTCTTAAGATCTGTTGGCAGACTTAACTTTCTTGATCCTTTAACTGAAACAACAGAAAAAGGAGAAAGGCAGTTGTTAATAATTAAGAAAGAAAAAGGAGCGAGGGAAAACAACATGCCATCTTCTGGTTAAAACCATGTTGTAAATTTGTAGCACTTTTCTTTTAATCAGCATATAAAGGCAGAATTACGGTTTAAATATTTTCATTTACACCATTCAGCAAAATAAATGTAACTGAACAAAGAAGCACTGGAAAAAAAACCATTACTCCAGCTGTCAAGAAGTGAATGGTGCTTTACACAGCTTCAGCTGTGTGTTGCAATATCTTACCTTGTGGTGACAGGAATGATAAAAAAAGAAACCACAAATGAGATTAAGGCAAATATTGCAAATGCTGGTTATGCAGCATATCACAAATATTTAAACACCTGCAAACCGATCTAATAAGAGGGTGCAATGAAATTATGAAATCTGATGACATCATACCTCAGGATACCATTTGAAAAAGAGAGGGCATATTGTACAGGTAATGGGGACAGAACACACTATTGTAACATTACGGAAAGGAAGACAGATTGCACAGAAACGAAATACAGCAGCTTCAGGACAAAATGTGGTGTTATCTAGTAATCAAAATATTGCACTAGATTTAGTGAAGATTTAATTATTTGTTGTGTTCCAATTAAGCAACAAAACTATAATTTTGCTTCTGTTCAAAAATGTTTTCATTTCCTTACACATGAGCACATTTTCAAACAATGAACACCAGAGAACTGAAATGAAGCATGTCTTGTAGCAGTCAAAATGGCATTAAATTTATTAAAAGAATGCCTTAAGAAACCTTTTATTAATTATTCAGAAGGCTTAATTTTCAATTTGGTTATTTCATTTTGTATTCATTCAGTATTCTTTTCACGTTTTCTGGTTTTTACCCCTTATCCATACTGTCTGTTACTAGAAGTGAACAATCAAATATTTGCCAGCTAACTATGGTATTTCTAAAGAAAGTCCCACATGTTAAATATCACAGTGACCGGAACACTGGGACATATGAATACGAAGAACAAATTGTCTGTAATTTTTATTTAGTAAACTTTTAGGTCAGAAGGATGCCCAGAACAGCCACTTACCATTTAAAGTCACAGAATCTCTAAAAGAAATTTCTGGTTTATTCTTTTGTAGTGTCATAAACTACAAAGCCTGCAATGTGGCAGAAGTAAGTATCAGCCAGAACCTATGTTAGATGTTTTTCTCTTCAGCGATGAGTAGCGGAGCCCATGAGACTCTTAAATGACATTTTGATATCCATAGAACCAGAATAGCCCTTCCAGCAACCCATTTGTAGCCATCACTTTAACTCAGGACAAGGTGAAGAAATCTTTCCAGGTCACCATGATATCTCTTCAGCCTGATATCAGAAATATACAACTCTAAAACTACTAAATGAAAATTCTCTGATTTGGATAGCAAATGTTAGGCTCCTACATTTATTTTAGGCACTCACACAAAGGGCAGCTTGATTTTCAGAACAGTCTTTAAAAAAACATTCCATTCATCTGAGCAGCTGTCATACACTCTTTCAGACTGTGAATGGAGGGTACTGCTCCAGAAAATCAGTGCTTTGCTATAGAGAAAGAAGCATCACTTGTGATATAATCTCCTTTAAAGGAAAGGACAACATCTGGCCTAACCAGCCGTCTGAAAAAGGATAAACAATTCCTAAGAAAAACTGTAGAACACTTTACTAACAGACTAGGATTTAGAGTATTTCAGAGCTACAAAACCTAGCTGCATTTAACACCAAAGAGCTTCATTAGTGTTGTCATCATGCTGGCTTTAAGCTTTGCAAATTGGTAGCAAAACCTCATCTATTTCTATGTTACAGGTGTTTGTGTACAACAGGAATTAAATGTTTTGTTTTATATGTCACAGCTGTTCCCAAATTGTGATATATATGTCTGAACTGCAGGAAACAGCTCCCAGCTAGTGGTGTGCAGGCTCATACAGCACATGCAAAGTATGGACTTTCTGAAGGACTCTAAACAGGAGCTGCCACAGTTGTCACACAATTGCACACTCTTCATGTGGCAATCCCATGGCTGGACATGATTGTGCTAGGACACAGCATGGGTCCCTGTACACAGACCACATTTTGAGGGTTAAAATCAAAAGAAAAAGCTGGTTCCTTTCACACTTTACTGAGACTAAAGCTGTGTATATTACATTCTATTAATAATATCCACATTCCGATTAGTTTACATGCATGTTTTACTACCTTTACATTTATTATAGAGGAGGATCATGCACGTAAACCTGTCTTGATGAGAAAACCAGTCTAGCTTAAGAATGAAGTAAAGTATAACGGTTCAAGAGGCTAGCAGAGTTGTTTGCTAGCATTATTTATATTCACACTGTAGGCAGCCAGCAGAAATTGTGATGCTGCAGTGCAAGGCAAGACAGCCCTTGCCCAGAACAGCTCGAAGTGTTAACAGTCAAATTATTCAGCTGTGGGATGAGAAAGAGTTCACAGGTACAGTATAGCAGCTAACTAAGCTGAGCACCCAGGTCTTCTGACCTGACAATACCCTGTTTTGTAGCCATATGGTTCCTATCAGTCTTTCAATGAAAACACCAAGGCACAACCAACAAACGAACGTGTGCTCACAGCTGTGACACTCAACGGTGTGTTTCCCTCAGCTATTACAGCAGGACTGTGGTTGCAGATTTTAATATTATTCAAAACAAAGGTGACTTTATACAGGTCTTTTGCTATTACGGAGCTTCTGCCTGACTAAACACTCTGAAATATCAGTCCCAGCCTCCTGCTGATCCAGATCACAGACCAAACATCCTCGCCTGTCCCTGGATGGGACTGGTGATCACCAGGCCCTGGTCACCCTCCCCAGAGCTGTCCTGCTCCCTTGCTTAGCTCCTGTCTTCCCCGTCCACAGGAGATGCTGGCCCTTTTAGGTGAGCTCAAGCCCCCTCAAAGCCTGAGCTATGAACCACAGTCTATGAATCTGCTGCTCCCCCTGAGCCAAACACCACGGCCCAAACCCAGTTCCCCATTTTCTCCCCTCTGCCAGCTCATGCTGCTTCCTGTTCCTTGCTAATCCCTACATACACATCCTACATACATGTGAAATAAGGACTGCTCGTCAGCACTGAGTCTCTTGCTCAGTGCTCCAACATTTGTATCAATGATAGAACACACAAATGACTAATTCCGCTTTGAGGCAGAGAGAAGAGGGACAACAAAGTTGAATTACTCAGTTGACCCAGGCTGGCTCTGAAGAAGCTTAGTCAGAGGTTAAAACATTGACAAGCAGTAGGATGTTACAGGCAAAACGCATTTTTCAGGGAAATGGAGATAGTTCAGCCAGTCTAAGCAATGTTCAGGATCAGACCAAGAAATAAGGAGGCAGGAGAATCTTCAAGTCCTCCAAGAAGCCTTTATCAATACTGTTCTTAAGGGCTTGGTTGGAACACAAATCTGACTAAGTTACTAACAGCTCTCTTAGATGTAAAACTACTTGTGTCTACATTGGCAATTAGTGTGACATAGGGATTCTTCCTAGGCATTATCTTGGAGTTTCAAAGTACACACTTGAGCACACCAATACTGTTCCTCAAATCATTGATGAAGATGCTCACCAGCATGCCATTATGTGTGCATGTTTGCCATCCAGACTAGTGTCCTCCAGCAGATTGCACTTTGTCTATGTATTGTGCAGACTCAGGGCCAGTATCTGGCATGAACATTCAATGCCATGGGAAGAATGGATGTTGGCATGGTCTGGTAACCAGAATGAATTGCTACAACTCTGTGCCTTCTGTCTTTGCAACCTCATCGGTTGGTGATGTAATGATACCCAGTTGGACCTTCGTTGGGCAGCACCTTGAATCACTTCACTCAGCAGTCAGGTGTTTTTTCTGTTTCTGCTAAATTTCTGGAGGATAAAGTCTTGGTCTATTTTCAGCAGAGGAACGTGGTTGCTGGTTTTACAGACACAAATGTCATGGGGCTCTTATGGAACACAGCACCCTTCCACTATGGAGCTTGTGTGCTGTGAACTTTAAGCAGATCAAAGGCAAGACTGGAGGGATCCTGCCTGCCAAAACCAAAAGTATGTAGTTGTGTTACAACAGCACAAAATGTTAGTCAGTGCAAAGGCTGATGTAGGCGTAAGGTTGTGCTGATAAGCACAAGGCAGTTGCACTCCCAAGTTCTTGAGGGTGCTGTTACTCCAGCTGATCAGACTGGATTCTGCTCAGTTTTACAGCAGGTATGCCAAAGCAAAATTAATTACATATTGCATTAACTTATAAAGAATATTTAATATCAGTCACAGTAAAAGAAACTTCATGTTTTAAAAAGCAGTCTTAATAATAGTTACTGCCTACAAAATTGCACCTGATATAATTTTAAAGATTCAAATATAGCTTGGAAAACAACACCGAAATGCTAAAATAGGAAACAGCCATAAATGTGCCATGTTTTCCCTGCTGAATGATCTTCAAAACAGAAAAGCAGAATAAATCTTGGAGCAAGTTATCTTCAAGTTATTTAAGAAGCTATATTTGATCACTAGCATAATGAAAAATTGAACTTAACTGCAGAAAAAGTAAGATGCTATAGGAGTCAGTCGTCATAGAACTAAGAATATGTTCATGTTTACCAAGTCAGTGATCTCTTAGTTTTCACTAAAAAGAAAAAGAGAGGTTTTAGCTCATTTCTGAAGAGAAAATTGAAAAGTTGAGTGTGACCCACACAATAGATAATCTAATTATACTGAGCTATCAAATGTTTTCTTTTAAAGCCTATATCATGAGTTTCTGAGGCCCTGCTCAAGAGTTTGAGCTCCAAGTTTTATACCAAAATTATTACGGTCTATTTCCCTTTGATATTCTCTTGTCTACAAAATTTGGCTGAAAATAGTACAGGAAACTATATATTTCAAAAGAGCTGCTTTGTCTTAGCTCTTGATATATCAGGGAAACACTTTCATTAGTTTCAGCTTTCTGTAAACTACTAGTTAGTGGCCTCCATTCCAGATTAATTGGTCTTGTTACAATAAAATAAAATATGTGAAACAATAACAAAGGATTTGAAGAGCATATTTGTGGGAATTTGCTACCAGAACTAAGGGCGAAAAGAAAGTATCTATCAATACTTACCAAACTACAAGGAAAAGAAGTCTGATATGCATACCACAAGCAAAAAGAATATATCACAGCTACACGTCTGTATTTTCTATTATATTTAAGAGTCAGCTACTAGAAAACAGCTCTAAGCAATGATCTTTAAGGCAGTGAACTCACATTAAAGAGATCAATGCAGACTAGGCACTTGCAGAAAAAGTCTCTAGGAATGAGATGAATTCCACTTTCTGAAGGACTATGGGTAAAATGTGAAACATAAATTTTTAAATGGCCAAGATTTCCCTGTTAGGTCACAGCGGTTGAATGAATATTTTTATTTGAGGTTATGCCTCCATTGTAAATTACATAACTTAGGCACTGGTACATTCTAATGGTTAAAGTTTACCACCTTCATATTGCTGTTTTTTCAAATAATTTATCTACATGCACATATGCATTATATATGTATACATTATATATATTTCTATATGTCAAAAACTATAAGGGCTTCCTATTGGGAAAAAAAGTCATGTAGCCTTTCAAGAAAACAGAGGAATAAGCCTCTAATAGGAGGTTATAGGAATATATTTGCATAATGCTGTTAATTCAAATGCTTTCATACTGTTCACCTCAAGATGCACCACGTACATTTAATTTTTGTTTAAGTAAACAGATTTAGGATTTTATTGTACTAGGTAATAAGCACTTCTCCAGTAATTTCTTCTCTCTGGAACTGTAACTATGCACTTCACTTCTTAGGGATTAATGAAACACAGTGATGCATGACATGAATGGCTTATACAGACTGCAGGAAGAGAAGCCAATCACCTTTACCTGAAGTGGGAGACTTGCAACGCTCTAGCTCCAGGGAAACTGGACTGTCACTGAGTTCAGTCAGGCCTGAAAAAATGGAGTTAAAGAGTTAAGTTACAATCTAACAGGGCATGCTTCAACTTTCTTGCTGATGATACTCTGCACTTTAAAGTCAATTTGGAGAAAAGAATGGTGTGAAATGAGAGGGAAATATCTATTTCAGATAACTGCAGTTATCAGGCTGTCACTGCAGAAATTTAGGTTTGTTTTAAAAAAATCACACCTCTTATTAACTCAGATTTGTTTTCCAAGTGCCTCAGGGTAGAAAAGAGTGACTGCACCTAACAAAAGAAAACAAGTAAGTATAATTTAAAATTTAAAAGTCTATGATATGAATCAAACTCATCTCTGTCAAACTGATGTGGAAACAACTCTATGCTTTCAACTGCTACAGAATACAGAGAGGAAATCTTAAAACAGGGGAGGGAAAAAAATTTAAATCACCATTACTATTAGGCAATGTTAGGAACTTTTATACAACTTTACACAAGATAGGTTACTTTAAAGGACATGGAGGCATTGATAATGCTGTCTGAGTATAAAACAGATTTTTTGGATGAGATGCTTTATATATTGTTCATAAATATTTGTGAGGAACTCATTCTACACAGAGGACAACAACAAGTAAAGTAATCCTAGTCTATACTGCTTAAACTGGCTTGTTTCTGTGATCAAAGTGAGACCCATCTTCGGCACAGGTTGAATGAACAAGTTCAAACATGCTTTTTGGCATACTAGGGAAGGAAAGTCTGTACTCATGCTATCCTTTACCATGAGTTAACTTGAGTGGGTGAACTGGGCATGGCCACACCTATTCAAACACACCCTTCATAAGTCTCCCGTAATGCCCTGTGGCCCTACAGCAAGTGTCTCACTCTTGTTGTATGGAGCTCTGGCACTGCCTGGCATAGGCTACGTGGGTCTGACTGACAGCCCAGCACCAGACACAAATATAATGGCACTGTGGACTCACAGCACCCGGGTCAGAGCCTCGTGGACATCAGCTCACAGTCAGACGTACATTACTGTCGTACTGATACTGCATTTACACACACTCTGCTCGTGTTGTATCCTGAAAGTCAAACATCCTACAAGAACATTTCAGTACGCTTTAATCTGGCACCGAAAGATTACATGTTTTAATTTTTATTGCTTCTGGACCCTCAGGCCCAGAGTCCCTCATCTCTAAAATTCATGTACATTCTTGTCTTAAAAAATTCTGCTACCATTTGGTCATCAATGCTGTTCTCATGGTGTTCAAAACAATGGAATCTTAATGCAGGTACTGTCAACTTTATTACAAGAAATGGGGAGAATCCAGAGCCCCAACAAACAGAACAAAAAAGCTCCTATCACTAATGGAGATGCAGGAGTGCAAGAATAATGGTGAGAGCCCTCTGGAAAAGCAACAGGATTGACTTGGTCTGTTGAATCAGTATTAATGACATACTTGTTCCTGACTTCTAAAAAACAAGACATCAAAAACTAGAAACTATTATTGAAAACCAGAGATTTTTTATTTTGAGAGATATGCTCGAATCTTTCTTTGATTCAACTTGGAATCTATGAGAGAATTTTATATTTCAATCATAAGTCCAGTCACTTTCGATATTATGAGAGTATTCAGAAACTGCAATCACTTAGGGAGCCTCTCTATGTATATCTTTCTTACAGCAAATCTTAATTCTACTTGGCTCTGAGGTTTCTGTACATACCTAGAGATTTGGGACAGAATTGATTTTTGCTGCAGAACTGTCTGCAAGGTGCAGTGGGAGCACATTTGCATAACATTAGAGGCCTTGAATGCATAAAATGAAATATTACACTGTTTCTTTTGTAAATGCTTATTAAAGTTTTAACACCTTATGATGTTCTAAATCTTGTATAATTAGTACTGGTATCAGTTACAACATCAAATCCCAGGTCAGATTTTGCTTCTAAATAGTTTTGGTTTTGTTTTTAACTGTGAGTTCATGAAAACAATATTACATCTCAAGACAAATTATGGTGTTACAAACTTAAACAGGAAATGTACCAAACTGCACCATGCAAGAGCAGCCATGGTAAGAATACCATGAACTCTTTTTACAATATACAACATTCAAGATACAGTTTATTTCATTTTATGGTATTTAAAAATGGTGGACATGTGAACTTCTCTACAAATCTAGACTTGCTGTCAAGTCACTATCACCTTTAACAATGACCACCAGTGGATGCTTTTAAAGAAATGCAGTATGTCCCCCTGTTAAACTGAAGTGGTACCATGTGCCCTGCATAAGAGTATTGTCTTAATCTCAGACACTTAGATTTGCTTAAGCACTGCCACTCTCAGATTGTCTCCTGTCATACATCTTTCTTGCTTAGAAATATTATCAGTTTTCATTACCCACCCATTTGTCCAAAGTCTCTTTAATCTTGCTAAATTCTGGAGATGCTATACAGCATTGAATTGCACAATCATCAGTCACTGAAAAGAATAACATTTATTTGTCAATTTTTATGTGTTACCTTTGACTCCACTAAATGTTGTTTTTTGTTTCCCTTTGAGATAAGAGGAGCTCTCGAGCTGTTCTTTGTACTACTGCTCATTTTCTACTGTCATTTCCTTTTTAAGGAAACCAAACTAAATACTTTCAATAATTTACCATGTGTAAATATTTTCATGGACCTCAGCTTCCCCTGAATGTTTGACAGACTATAACAGCTACTGAAGTTAGATTACAAAAATATTTTCACTTTCCATTTTGAAGTTCTGTAGGCACAATTTGTGCCCCAAGATATTTTAGCTATTTTTAGCCAAAACCCCACCACATGAGCACATTTTGAGCAAGAGCACAGCAGCAAAACTAAAGGCAAGTAACTGAAACTGGCAATGTGAACAACCACCTGTGAAGAAATGTACCCACTGACATAGAGAAATTGGCTTTGATTTGAGCAAATCATAAACATGTATAAATAGTGTAAGATGTAAATATATCATATAAGGCATCAAAGCACTTTTAAAGACATGTCCCATGGATACTTTTCAAAGTTAACTGTGATTGCCTAGTATGAAGTAACAGCTTTTATGAACTCATAATTTAATATTATTTTTTAAATTGTAAATTTCTAGCTCTACTTCTAAATGATTCAGACCAATCATTTACTTTAAAGTACCCAAAATCATCATATGTTTTCCTATAAATAAACAAATTATAAATCATTTATCGTAAATATTCACAAGCCCACAAGTAAGCCCAGTGTTCTCTTAATCCAACATCTTCCCACTGAACTACTATGTTTTACGTTTTTATATATATGCATGTATTCTTCAAAAATTAGTTCATTCAGAATATAGCTGTTGTCTTAAAACTCAACCTATATCAGCTTCTTAGGTGTGATTTAAAGTGTCAATTACTGATATGTAATGACTCATAACACAGTTTTCTGTGTCCTCCTGTCAGATCAAGGTTACTTTTGCTCGCATCCTCTCAAGGGACTGGCCTGAAGGAGAAACAAGGACTTCATTATGAAAATTATTTTCCAATGTATCAACACTCTTTGAACTTGAAAACTTTTTGGACGCTTCATAAAGACTATTTATTTTCCTGTTCTTCCAACAGATGGTATGAATTTCTAGTAGGATATTCAAATTCCTTTCGCATCATTTTGGTATTTTTATATTCTGCTGCAAACATTATCTCTCTAGATGCGGTAAATGTACTTGTTTTAATACTTGAATATATGTTACCCATCACCAGGTAATAACATGTTCGGCTTGATTTCAATTGAATTAAAAAGAAAAGAAAACCAACCAACAACATAATTCTATACTACTACAGAGAGAGTTTATTTTATTTAGCTTGTCATATATTCTTGATACAAAGCAAGGTGGCTGCAGATGTTACAGCAGATGTAACATGCATCAACAACAGAAAGTAATTACTACATATACCCTTACCCTCATCTCCGCTTCTTATTTTCCTCAAATTACTTCCCTTATAGTACAATTATATTTCAGTCTCTAACACTACATATACCTGGAACTGATCACATTTCTTCCCTTTCTCACTTCCACCTCCCAGACCAGAGAACGTGTTGCCTTAATGCTCCACACTAGGTGTGTTTGAGTCTAGCTTGCATTTGTAACCATCACCAAGCTCTCTATAGATTTATTGGCTAAAATTCAAAACAATTATTCCAACACTATGCTTTGCATATTGGATATCCTTGACATTGTTGTGTGTTGCGTCTTTTCCTTTGGAAAACCTCTCTTGTCCAACATATTGCTTTCCTCTGTTTGATGTTTGTTGGTTTTTTTTTTTCTTCATTTTCCCCTCTTCAGCTGCAAGACATCACAGACTGAAATATCAACACTTACTTTATCTCTCTGACCCAGCATTTGATTGAGATGAAGAATTGAAGAGATTCTCTTGTATAAACATGACAATGATTATATGTATACGTTTGTTACCCCAATGATTCATAAATACACATCTCTAACTTGAATTTCTTCCATCAAATTCGAGTAGTTATCCTGTCTTTCTAAAATTGACTCAAAAGTGTCCAAATATAAACTTAACATTGCCAAGATGACCTCTACCTTTTTTTTTTTTAGTGCTGAGGCCTTCTCTTTACTATGTCAACAGAGGAAGGAGCCCCACTCTCTTCTCTGATACTCTAATCCATAATATTGGTTACATCCTTGGAACATCACACTCTAACTCTCATATTCAGGCTGGATACTAAATTACACTGTTTATTCCTGCAAATCACTTCTAAAATGACCAACAAAAGTCCAGAGTGTCTTGCTCATCGATAATCTCTTCTTTGACTTCAATGCCTACAAGTCATTCTCTCAAACTGAACCTCATGAAATTACCTTCCTGCTTCATTACTTAATTGAATCTACTACTCATATCTTCCCATTAACTTTCATTCTCATCGATATAACCCTTAAAACTTCAGACTTAATGCTTACGTTATGACATGACTGCTCCTGCTGTTGTCATAATAATATCAGCTTCAACTGCACAATTTCCAAAAATAATTTACTTTTTCCATCATTATCCCTTACGAGAAGAGATAAACTTGTAAGCTAAATCCTAAATCCTCTTTTTATACCCCCCCCTTAAAACTCATATCTTAGATAAGACTTACAACAAAGCACAACTTGAGAATGACTTAGCAAGATATTTCCAGTCTATGACACATTCTGGTCCTGTTCTTTATCTTATTGCCTGGTGCATCTTTCAGATCATACAGTATATACTCCTGTATAAGTATCAAATGACAAAGTCAAGAACTAAATAATTTTTGAGGAAAGAAATGAAGCTGTTAATGATCTTGCCTGAAAGTCAGACTCATACCCTTCAGTTATGATGTATACAGGAAGATTTTGAGGACTTCCCTAATTCTGGGATTGAAGATGCAAACGATAATAAATTTTCAGCTATGAAAAACTCTATGGTCTGTGTTCATAGTTCTGAATGAAAACACTGGAAATTTTTGGCCTCAGAATTTATTAATTTTTTAGACAGGAAAAACACTAAACCTTTGACTGCTGTTTGTCTCTCAGGTTCTGTGTCACAGACTTGAAATTAGTAAGACCAGACTGAGAAACTTTAAAATATCATACACCAAATCTTTTTATGGACTGCTGGATTTGTAACTGGACTAGTCTTTTAACTAAGCAGACCACCTTTTATGAACTATTATGAAATAAATTAATAGAAATCAGCCTGGAGGGATGGAACAGAATTTCTCGTGCAAGTCTATGAATGTATTTCAATAGCTACATAACTCCACATTTATGTGAGATGATAAAACAACTGCCACTCCTTTATCCTGCCTATACTGAATATGTAACATAAAATTGCCTGTCCAATTGTTCTGTGGAAACTGCTTTAAAAAGAGATGAATAAGAGGCATCCTAGAGACCTAATTACATATAAGCACCGCAGTTAATTAAGATACATATGGCTCATCTGTTGAACAGTCATTTTTGCAAAATTAATTATAGCTTTGTTCACTGCATTCTGTAGTGATGAATACTAATATTTAAATTGCATATCAGTATAACTCAAAATTTACAGATATTAAAAACATTAATTTTCATAGCTCTCTTTGATGTATGTATTTTTATGCCCACTTTACATTTCCCATCAAAGATCAGAGGCACGGGATGGTTCCCCAAAGCCAAATATTCAAGTACCAAATCAAGACCAAAATTTTAAATTTCACAGCACCCAATCCAATGGTGACTCTTTCAAGCCACATTGCTCTTCTGAAAAAAGGTAAGAATTAATTGGTAACTACAACCAAATAGTGCCACTGCAAAACAAGAAATGCTTCATATAAGTAAATGTACACAGAAATGAATATAAAACCAAAGAAAGGTACTGTCATCAAGAACATAACATAGTTGAAAAATAATTTCTAAGGCCCAATCTGTCCCATATAAGACTGAGGTTTTCTCTTTGACTCTTTTGGAAGAAAAGAATATCTGTATAATAAAGATAATTGTCAAATTAAGCATGGTTGACATCACAAAATGTAATAAGTTTGCATGCATGCTGAATGTGTTTAAAAAACACATTACAAAGCACAAACACATGGGTTCAAGTCAGGCATAGTCCAATCATGATAAAGCTACTTGCCTAACCTTTATAGAACTTACTCTGATAGGAAGTACGGATCCGTTTCGTTAAATCTGGATAAAAGTTAGACAGGCCACGCATGCAAAAGTTGTCTTTGGAACATGCCAGTACACCAGCATCAGCAGCAGGCAGAGGAAAGAGAGAAAAAACAGTCTAAAGTGAAAGGAAGTGATATTATAACCAGCATCTAGAACAGCCAAGGTGAAAAAATTTCAGCAGATGCTTACCTTCCAACTGGGAGATATAACAAAAATAATCAAAAAAAGTAAAGGATGTGGGATGGATGGTGAGAAAGCAGCTGAGGCTTTTTTTAGATGCACAGTTTCTATGAGCAATCTAGAAGTGTGCATTCCTTCTTAGCGGTCACTTATCCCCGGCGGGCTCCTTTCTAGCAGCACTGCATAGCTGCAATGATGCCTTAAAGGACTGGCCCAGACTGTCACTGACAGAGGAACCCTATGTGATACAGTGCTGGTAAGAGCTTTTTCTACATGAGCAACCCCTCCACCTCTTGTACAGGGTTCTGCAGATGTTGTTTGTGGGGAGCTGCTCAAATCACTTTGGGAGCTGCTGTGAGGCTGGCTGAAACCAGACAGAGAAGCTGAAGGTAGCTTGAAGCTGCTTGTCGCTTCTCTCCTCAGCTGTGCCAAATTTACATATTTAACACTTGGCACAGATGAGAACCAAGCTTTGCCATGATTAAATGCATAGAAAGTGATATAAATGGCCTTTCAGGAACAGAAGTAGGCCTGAAGACTTATATTTTATGCTCTAAATTTTACTTGCTGTTTGGAGTGCAAACATATTCCCAATTAAAAAAAAAAAAAGATTTCCCATGACTCTATGGAGAAATAGGCATTGATGATTTAATGTGGGGTCTGCTGATGAAAATGCTGATGTCATAAACCAACTATTATCTGTTGCTTTTGTAATTTTATGGTTAGATTTAAAATTCCATATTTTCAAAAAGATTTTTAAATCTAATTCTAAAACTTCACAGCTATGCAAAACACATTTCATAATTGTGTCTGACTCTACGATGTTATTGTGGAATATGTCTAGTGAAAAGAGTTCAAACAGATTTTCTTCTGACTTTTTCTCATACAAGTAAATTTTTAGATAACCAACAACGTATGGCAAAATTTAGTTGTATTGAAGTTCTCATATTTCTAACACACAATGCATAATAACAGTTATGACTTACAAATGTGATACCCTTAGCATCAAATTTTAAAATGGGGTACAGCTGGATGTTGTAGGTTTATGTCAAGAGCCTCACTTCACTAATGAAGTGCTTAATTTGAGGTACTTATGCTATCTGTATCACATGTCTCCCTGGTATTACACTTCTCTAAACACAACTGACTATTCAAATGAATAGCACCTGGCAGGAGATACATTTAAGTTTAAATTGAAATCTTACTTATTGGTATGAACTTATTGAAATGTAAAAAGTGACAGCATACAAACTACACTTCAAGTGACTGCCAGAGAAACAATTTATCGCTCTGCTTATTATGATTTTTTTACAGACTCAGCTGAGGGAATTACTTGCTGACCTCCATCCCAAGGGGAAAAAACTTGGTAAAACATTTCGTTTCTGAGAAAGTGCCCATACCTAAAGCATGTCAGGTTTCTTTTGTCGAGTTATAGAAACTCCACTGGCCGGCAAATAGTCATGCATTTCAAAAGCACTATAAAAAGCCACAGGCAAAAAAACCAAAGAACATATCAGGCTCACAACCACAGCGATTTATTTCCTACCTGCAGCAAACTGCCTGCTTTTGCGAGGTGAACGGGGCTGACGCTGGTATGGATCGCTCGACCCATAGAGGTCAAGGGTTCCCATGCTCAGCAGCACTGTCTTCTGCATGAAGTCCACAACGGCCAGACCATTGCAGTTCCCAAATGCCACTCTGAGAAAAGAAATGTTCCTCAAAGGTGTTAGCAATGTGTAATTAAGTTGTGCAAACAATAAGCATTTATTACTTATTACCATGAATTTTGCACAAACTTTTTCTTCAGAAACTACTCAAAGCTTACTTTTTTTCCTCCACAGATTTGTAATCCTGAATTTATAAAACTGTTTCTCAAAACACAGTAATTGACTTGCAAGAAAACAAACTTACTAACTTTCTGTGCCAAACACTTTGAACTAATGTCAAAATGTTTCTTCACTGAATAATATAATTCTTCACTGAATAATATAATTCCAGTAATAATGATATAAATTAAGCCTACAAATCTGGAAGTAGATCTTAAAAAGTGGTTATGCATTTATAAAAAATACAAATCTAAATTAGCATGTGAATACAAATACATATAAATAATATAAATAATTATTTTAAGCTAAATATAAATGACAAATGAAATATTTTAAGATGTATTGTAGAGATACCCCAATGGGAAAGGCATTTCTAAAATTTTCTTTCAACTCTGTCAGCTTAACTACAGCACAGATTTCTGTTAAAATGGTCTCTACTCCTCTGAAATGCTTTTACAAACGCCATTCTGGTGGTGGCTTGATTCATGGGCAAGATCTCTCTCCTTTTGTATCAGACTGCAATTTTAAATTCCAGACACAAAGGACTGCAGGTACAGCCACAAGGAAACTCAAAACCTCAAACCATGCTCAGTCATATTAAGAATCATTTATTATCAAGTTCTATGTAAAAAGTGATGAAGGTGGTCACTTCAAAGTCCTGCAAAATATCTGAGCACTTAATTCAAAAAGTGAATTAAAAGTGAGATGTACGCTCACCTCCACCTGACTCTTAATACAGTTCCAAATATCTGATAGGAACTTGTGTGCGGAAAAACAAGGCAAGAGAAAAGTAATGAGATGGAGGAAGGGGAAGCAGGGTAGCTAGACCATTTTCCTCTGTTCTACCTTTTCTTATGATGCTTCCATTATAAAAAAGAAGGTTGCATATAGCAAATAGAAAAGTAATACATAAGGTAAAAGGAAATGATTTTTCCTTAAATGCCAAACTGGCAAATTAAGGCGCCAGCTAAAACAATGCCTCAAATTCTACTGGTTGTTATGACACCATGTTTACTATCCTTGTCTTAACACGGACCTTAATCCAGCATCTATGGAAACACCATGAATGTACTCTGTTTTTTTTGGATTGACATTTTCCCCCCATTGAAGTGGTGTCCCTCAGGGGTCCATATTTAAAGTCCAGTACAATTTAAAGCCTTCATCAGTGACAAAGACAGTGGGATCGAGTGCACCCTCAGCAAGTTTGCAGACAACACAAAGCTGACATGCCTGAGGGACAAGTGCCATCCAAAAGGATCTGGACAAGCCTGAGACGTGGGCTTGTGGATGAGGTTAATGGTTTTAAACTAAAAGAGAGTTGATTAAGATTAGGTATAAGGAAGAAGTTTTTTACAATGAGGGTGGTGAAAAACTGGAACCGGTGGTAGATGCCCCATCCCTGGAAACATTCAAGATCAGATTGGACTGGGTTTTGAGCAAGCTGTCCCTCTTACTGTAGGGCACTGGTCTAGATGACCTTTAAAGGTCTCTTCCAACCCTAACTATTCTATGTGCTCCTAAGTCCCTGTGCTCTTGGTGGAGAAAAAAAATGGCAAGCGTCGAACTCATCTTAAGTGATCATTCACACTCTGGTCAGTAATTCAAACAAACCAAATCATCACTTCTTGGTCTGTTTTTTCCTAAAGTTCTCCAATTTCACACACAAGCACGGATATAATATTTCTTATATCCCAAAAAATTACTTTACCAAAAAAAAATCAGAAATTGCTCATTAATATTATAACACTTCTGAGGAATGGTAAGAAAATCTAGACAGACATTACCATTAATGTGGCTTAAGATAAATTGCTAACATCTAAGTCTTTATAAAATTAAAGACGAAATGAATTTTTCAATTTTGAGCAGTGAATAGAATTAGTTGCTAGGTGATGTTCTATTCTGTGGGTATCTTTCACAGAAGTGTCACAAAATCCTCATCAGACACTTCTTGACAATTAATATGCAGATTAGCAGAAAACTCTTACTACATGAGCTGGTAACAAATTTTCAGACTGCTTTCAGTCCAACAGAATCTACTTCAAAACAAATTTATTATTTATATTTAACCTTGTTCTTCAAGGTTAACCTAGTTCTTCAGTTGTAATTGAAGCATTTTGTAAAATTTTCTATTTTCACAACAAAGTAGGTTTTGATGATACATTTCAATATAAATAAAACCGGTGTTAATACTTTTAGTTTGTAGCTTGGTACTGTTAAAGTAAACCAAATACATAAAAAAAAATGCAGAGTGTCTGAAGTCTTTCATCTTTGCTGTTTTTTTTAATAAAGTTTTTTAACATCTCACTTTAGTCAGGTTTCACGACTGCAGTAATACAGAGTTAGAGAAATCAGTAATTAAAAGAATACTGGAAGTAGACTCTCCAGAACACACTAACTATTCTATGCCTTCCTCCTAGTTAAACTTATTAGTACAGGAAATAAAATTAAGGCAAAAGATGACTCAAATAACCCCACAACTAGCATGGCAAAAATTATGTATTCCCAGGCTTCATGCTGAAGTGGCATAGGTTTTCCACATTGTGAGGCTAGATAACAGATGAAAGTTAAAATAGTAAACAAAAATTCTGATGACAGGAAGGACTGTATCTTGTCATACAGTCATACAGAGACAAGAGAAAGCAAGAGACAAGAGAGTCCACAGAGGAAATTTAAAGAAAAAGACCTTCTTGGGTAGCTTTTGTAGGAAAGTTAAATTTAGGTTCTTGATCAAGCTGTTTTATTGATACACACATTTATTTCTGAAACACTCGTGTACATCGCTGTGGTGTTTTAAAGGAGGTTGTTCTGTCAACTTTTATTGCTTCTAGTGAAGAAAATAGCATTTGATTGAATCAAATCAGTGGTTTCAGAAACCATTGTGAGAGCTGGGAGAACTGCAGCCTGTCAGAGTAGTTCACAAGTGAGAGATGCCATGATTATTCAGATGTTGCCTTGAGGTCTGAGACCTGCAAGGGAGAAAATTAGGCAAACCCTAACAAGTCGCACAAGTGACAAATACATCTAGGTATGGTAAAGAAAAAGAAACTTCTAGAGTTCATGAATAGGAAACTGTCCAGAAATTCATGCCAAAGACTTGAAAAAAAAGCCCCCCAAAGACAGTATTTTTGCACAAGTGTAAAAGCTCTTCATTAAACTACCAAAATCTCAGAAGAGAGTTCAGTGACGTACTGAAAGTCAGTAGGAATCAGCATCTAACACCCATTACAGACTATAGTTTTATTGGAGTAACATCTTCTACAGGGAAAACCTGTATTTAATGTATCTAGGTGACTCTCAGTAAGACAAAACATTAAAAATTCCCCACAAAATTGAATCTGAGGAAAAAATTACATTCTGCCATACAGATTTTAGCATTTGAATGTTCCTTATTCAATTTTGAATTTCTAGTCACTGGTTCTTATGCAAACAGACATTAGCACAGATGTGAAAATGCTGTTCTCAGAAGACGAGTTTCAACTAAGATATGATGTCATGATAAATGGCATTTAACAGTTAATCACATCACCATTTTCTATGAAATGCATTTCACCTCGGTGAACCTTTCAAATAGCTTTAAAAATTACAGATTTGAAAGGCAATTAGATTTTATTTGAAGGGATGGATAGAATAATGTAAAAAGATTCAGTCTTTTAAATAGGAATAGTAAAAACATTAGCAAGAATGGCAGTTTAACATCTCATATTACAATCTTTATGCGAGTTCAAATAATTTCCCCCCAAGAATCTAAATTATAGCATTTTTTGAATTTACTTTGACCTTAATAAAACAATAAATCAATGCAACCTTAATTTTGAGTTACTTACAGTCCATAAGCAGAGTTCAAAGCAAGACTGGTAATCTGTTGTGGAGGCTCACCATCCACCCACACCAACTGAATAACAAGATCTGCTTGGTATCCGGGAGGCATTCGCACAGGTCGAGTCTTAACACTAAGAAAAAGAGGTACAAAATAAGAACAAACAAACAAGCACACACACTGGGCCATGAATAACAACTGCTTCTCATCATCATGAATAATCAACTTGAATGGAAAACCTAAAATGCCTCCTTCTGAAACTTTTCCAAAGGACATTTCTATATTTTGGGAACTTGTTTGTTTTGACAAATAGAAAAATGTAAGGAGGCAAGAGAAGATGAGAAGGTAGAGGTTTCTTTAGTGGTCCTCACCATAGCACATTCAAAACCTATGGACTTGACAATTCTATTTGTCCATTCAGTGCAAACAAGTCCTGTTTTATTTTTACAAGTATAATTACCTAATATGTGAATGAATGCTTCCTACATAAAATCTGACCTAATCATTAACACCTGTCCCTGTTGTGTTATGGCAAGTCCAATGACTTGCAAAGCAGGTTGGGAAGGTGTACATATCAAGGGGAAGTGTAAGAGCTGAACACCTCTGTATGACTGCTTTATGTGTGTTTTTGACTTGTAGAACTTAACATGGTGATGCACTGAAAGAAGACATTATGCAATAATAGCAATACTTTGAGGCATTCATGTTAGTCGTTAGTACATTCACACTGTAGGCAGTAATTTGTAAGTAAAGCCCACTAGTCAGGGCATCTTTGCTGTAGCTGTAAATGGTGAAACTGCTTAAATTGCACCTCTTTGCACACAGTTATAACAGAGCAGTCTATCACATATAAACCTCTATCTCTGTGAAAAACAGTTCCCCAAAGAAGACTAAGAAACGGGAGAGGAGGGAGAGTAGCTAGTTAATATAGACAACACATCCTGAAGAACTACAATTTTTGGCATATAATGTTTCTGCTTTAATTGCTCATCTGTCCTATATACTGAATCTTGGAGGAGAGATCTGTGAGGCCACTGATGATGCAGACTACCTCCTGAATGTGACTGTGATGTGACTCAGCAAGCTTCCCAAGCAGCCCTGGCCCATACACCTGAAAAGATGATGGGTCATACTGGAAAAAAACCCAACTAATTTCTCTTCAGAAGCAAATAGTAAGCACTTCTTTCTTGAAAGGATATTCAAACTTCTTGTTCAATACCAAGGCTATTAGGCTTGTTGCAGCTACGCTGATTGTATCTGTTGGGATGGAGAGCTTGGTGGCAAATAGGGCTACTGGCAATCTTGGAAAATTGAAGATAGATGCAGAAGTCTGAACTAAAATTAAGAGGTCTGATTTAAAGTCTGATTAAGAAGTCTGAATTAAAATTAAGTATAACCACAGAAGGACACCATGGCAGAAGTTCTCAACAAGATAACTCCAGTAGCACAATGGGCAATGTACAAAGCAAATAGTGCTCTAATTCTGACAGAAGTTATGAAAACTCCCATTTTCATGGTTTGACTTAGAGCATAGGTGTACCTTAAAGCACAGAGATAAAATCACCAGCTCAGTGTTAGCAATAGAAACAGATACTTTTTGGAAAATGTCTTAAAGCATAAGGTCTACTTTCTTAATAAGACCATCATATCTGTTGTGGGTTCTGTTACAGCTGCCACACACTCACCCAGCTGATCTCTCCCTCCCCTTCCTCAACAGGACAGGGGAAAAAATAAGATGAAAAGGCTTGTGGGTTGAGGTAGGACAAGGAGATCACTTACCATGAGAGGCAAAACAAACTCAACTTGAGGAAAATTAATATAATTTATTGCCAATTAAAAGTAGAGCAGGAAAGTGAAATTTTTTTTGAAACAACAAAACTAAGTACCTTCTCCCCTCTCTTCTTTTCAGGCTCAGTTTCATTCCTGACTCCTCTCTTTCCCTACCCCAAGCACCACAACAGGGGTGGGGAACAGTGTTTGTGGTCAGCTCACTCCGTATCTGCCATTCCTTCCTTATGCTTTTCCCCTGTTTCAATGCGGGGTGCAGTCCTTCAAGAACAGACTGCTCCAGCGTAGGCCCCTCAAGGGCCACTGTTTGTGCCACAAAACGTGCTCCTGTGTGGGCTCCTCCATCAGTTGTAGCTCCTGCCAGGGGCCTTTTCCAATGTGGGCTCTCCTTGGGCTGCAGTGGAACAACCATGGTCTCCTCCACAGACTACAGAGGAATCTCTGCTTTGCTGCCTAGAGCAACTCCTCCTCCTTCTCTCA
The DNA here is from genome assembly GCA_013390005.1 of Calyptomena viridis. Lineage (NCBI taxonomy): Eukaryota > Metazoa > Chordata > Aves > Passeriformes > Eurylaimidae > Calyptomena > Calyptomena viridis. The sequence continues at coordinate 72,602 of WEIV01009527.1, forward strand.
CTTTGGTGTCAGCAGGACAGTTTCTTATGCTTTTTCCTTGTTCCTCTCTCTCACAGCTGCTGTGCAGCACTTTTTGTCTTTCCTTAAATGTGTTTTTCCAAAGGGTCCAGCCCTCTCGGGGCTCAGCTGTGGCTCTGTTGGAGATGACTGGAACAGGCTGTGTCCAGCACAGGGCAGTCCCAGCTGCTCCTCACAGAGGCTGCCCTGCAACCCTCTCTGCCAGCACCTGAGTACATGCACCTGATACAATGTCTTTGATAAGTGGCTTCTCAAAATACATTCATACTCTCTCTTGAATTGTTTAAACATTTCAGTAATACAGTTTATGCTGTACTGTGAGTATTCGTATTGTGGAGGATCCACAAACCTTGCCAAAACTTCCCCTTATTTATTACTTAATGAGAAAGTTGTTCCTCTTCTATCTTTCTAAATGCATTCCCTAAATACTGGCTTGGCCTTCTTTGGCCTGTTATACCCTTCAGACTTTACACATCAATTTGTCTGGAATAATCAGCCACTTGGTTTGGATCCTGTTGCAGGAAAGATGTGACAGTACAGTTCAGAAAGTGCTCAACCCACTACATTTGGCAATAGCTCTGTATTGTTGTTTTTATTAACAGCAAACCTCTGCTCAAAGTTTTGCTCTTTCTTACTTGTTCTGCTGGCACTAAGCTCTAAAGCTTTGCCCTTTTCTTTGTTCATATGATACATATCCATGAGCATTTCTGAAGTGATGCTAACCACAGGCTCAATGAAGCCCTGGATTACCCAGGAGTATTCGTGGCGAGAACAAAGGGATGAACATCTGTGAACTCAAGCTTCTAAGGGAGAGGGATCTTTTGAGACTAGGAAAAACTGAAACTACAAACAAGGGTTGTATACTATAAGGATATATTCTTTTCAAACAAAGTTCACAGCAATCAGAAGCTGAATATTTTATACAAACAGTCCTTTGGAGTATCTTTATGATGGTGCCCTGCAACTTTTAATGTCTCTGGATAAGCCTTCAAGAGACTTACCAGCAGTGCTTTCCATCTTGCACCCCATTTTCAGTTTTTAGCTTTCACTTCCTACCCTTAAAAATGTTACCAAAAATATAAAACAGGTAAATGAGATCCAAGAACCAAGGCTTAGTCTAATGCCTTTTCAGTTGAGCTTTCCATCCACATTTTCTAATAGATAACTAATAATATGGGGGAACACAAGAGTTAAACATGCTGCTATGGTGAGTTACAAGTATCTGTCAAAGCAATGCATTTATACTTCCTCTCTGAACAAACTACCATGAGACTGACAATGGCTACAGAATTAATTCTGATCTAAACCATGTTTTTAACATGGTATTACTTTTCCAAAGTGTTTTTAATGACATGCTGAAAAATATTAGAGAACTTGAAGTGACTCCTAAGTTTTCTTTTGGATTGTTGTTACCTGAGGAAAAAAGCAAACATCTTTCTATATATTTCACTGCAAATTTGAGCATCTACTTTGGTAAGATGGATGTTATTTCACAGGGATTTTCTCTAAGCATGGAATAAGCCGTAGGTGGTGAAAGACCATAATACTGGAGTAAAATAATTTCAGGTTTCATGGTTGTCATTCCCATGTTCCTGTGACACCTTCCTCTTTAAGGATCTTTGAGCTATTTCCCTTGTTTCACCAACCATCTTGCTTGAACAGTAATGCTGATTTGGATTGCCTTTTTTTGAAGTGTTCACACTATAAGCCTAAAACACTGCAGGAATATGTGCAGAAGGAATGTAGATATTTCAGTGATTTCCCTGACATATTCTTGTTATGCTACACTGAATTTGCTTGCTGTAAAGTTTTGGTTTTTAGTTTTCTTTACAAGATATTCACATTTCCTTATGACTTTGGAGTTCCTTGAAACTACTGTCAAAACCCTTGATTGACCTAATTTTGAGATGATACAGAAGTCTGGGAACAAAGACTGACATTCTGGGTACAGCTTTTTGATAACGGCATTTAGATCAAAAGTATTTATTTGCATAATCACAAACCCATTGGTTTCTTAGGTTATTCCAGCTGCATATTTCACTGTAAAATCTTCTGAAAGAAGCAAGAACCGTATTTATTCCATACTGCTGCCTACCTCTCTCGGTAACATTTACTTTTGATTTCAGAAAAGTGCCAAGTTTTCATTACTTCAGTCACTTAAATCTCTTTGTTCCTAGCACCTATTTGCAGACACAAATGCTCTCAGACATTCTGACTTCTAACTAGAAGTGTGGAGTGCCATTCATTTGTTGTAACAAGGTTGAGGAGCAGATACAAAAATAGACATAATAGAACCAAGATTAAAAACTAATCTGTATATAAAATTTTATGTGTATTGTCAGTATAGTTCAAGTTGTGCACTCATCTTCCATGCTGGGGTGGCTCCACCTTTATGTTACTACCACTCTATTTTAGATTCTGTATTTTAGATTCTGTTGCCCACCTGACTGACTCGCATATAAAGTCAACAGCATCACCTAGGTCTTTACCATTTTTTCTGGGTTTTCAGCACTACTTTCGTTTTATCATCATAATTCTGCTTAGATCATAAGTTTTTTGACTGACAAGGCCTGTGGACGTGGTTAGGATTTGGGAGAAAAGTGTGGATATTTAGATGTCTTTCCCTATTGAAACGTACAAGACCATACATAAATATACTTTTATGTAAATAGAAGTAAATGTAAGAGGGAACTTGCCAGCAGTTCTAGTGGTATAATTATTTTGACTTTGAAACATCACTTCTCAGTCAAAATAAGTTTACGTTTATTTTCTGTAAAATGAGACAAAAATCTGTTAAACAGCTTAATGTGAGATTATATAGAGTTAAGAAAACTTCTAAAAACTAATGAGCAGAACCTCTATGGGTTCATTACAGCTTTTCTGCCTCCAGGATCAACAATTTCTCTTCTTCCCAGACAAAATCAAATAAGAATACCTTAAGGGAAAATCTTAGCCAGTGAAACAATTGATTACATTCTTCCTGATCTCGATGTCATAAATAGATTTCACATTTAGATTTTTTTTAATAACCTATCTCTGTCTCTTCTATTGATTTTCATAGTTCAAATTAATGATTAAACTGAGGTCTGAAGTTCAACTGCCTGACTGAATGAAGTGGACAAATGAACAGGATGTCAAAAATACTGTTAATTTTACAAGAACAATATCGCAATATTGTTTTAAATGCTAATGCTATTTGCAGAAGCCAAGCAGCCTAAAGTAACTGAAAAGTCAGGTAATGTTCATTTAAACAGCTTTTGAAATAATTGAGGCATTTAAAATATTTAATAATAATTAGACTGAAATAATAATGAATCCACTAAAATGAGAGCAATTGTTATCAGCAATGCACTATAATTGCTGGAAAATTACAGTTCATGGAGTTTTGTAGAGAATTCTTGTTTTAAACTATTCAAACCCTTAATTTATCTGCCCGAATAATAAGAACATATAAATCTACACCAAAGAGTGGCAATGTGTACTCTAGCAGAAAACGATTTGCTTCTTCCTAAAGATTAAACATATATGCACTTCCACACAGTGCAACTGTTTCATAATTGTATATTTGAAAGATTCTTTCATGTATATGAACACAGTTTTCATGCCTTACACACTACAAAATGCATGTACTTTTTTTCACAAAGAAAAAATTTAGTGTTATACTAATTAATTGAGAAGGTAAAACATGTCTGCTTTATGGAAGTCTCTTTGTGAACTATAAAAAAAGGTTCCTCAGAAATTCCTTGAAAATTTACTCCTAGATGACACTGGAAAATTACAGTCAAACCTGTATTGTAACAGTTTATCTTTTCCATAATTACTTCTATCCTTTTAAAATCCCTTGTTGATTATTTTGCCTTAATTATTTTGTTCCATATTCTGGTTTCTTCTCATTTTGTGTCATATACATACAATTAACCTCTTTTTCTTGAAAGTTGATGAATTGATTAACTGATAGGGATGCTTTTTAGAAAGATGTATCTTTGAGCAATGGCATAGACTTACCTAAGACATGGGATACTATCCTTCATCGTTCCTTCACATGCTACAGTGTTGGTACTGCCCGAGAGGCTCTTTAAAGAAGGAAGCTGGGATGAGGCATCTGGAAATGGAGGGTTTGTTTCTGGTTCAGGTGTAATGATATCCTCTACTTCATACTGAAGTCGTACCTCTAATGACTTAAATAAATAAAAAGCTAAGTTATAATTTAATAAAGCTGCTGAAAGTTCTGTTACTTTCAAAGAAATATAAGTAAGCCTATTTTTTTTTTAAATACCCCTCCACATTTATCATTATAATTTGTAAGCAAAGAATACTGCCATTTGTTATTTATGAAGCCTAACAGATAGGAACATCAGATAGGAACTAGTCATCTACCCTATGGTGATGGAGAAAGACATAGGTATAATCTTCCATAGGGATACTCTGCTGACTTTGATTCAAGCCTTTTACTGTAAGTGAAAGGCAAGAATGTAAGTGTCCAGAAGTTACCATGAAAAGAGAAGTTCATCACCCACCCACCCCCCAAAATATTTCAGTATAAGAAGGCATCATTCAGGAAAAGCATCATGAAAGTTTTTTGCTTATTGTCTGTTATCTTTTTTTAAAGCAAATTCATTAAAAGAATGATCATCAACTCTGCTTCCCCATTACTAGAACATCAGACAAGAACTAGAATATCAGACAATTGTTAGCCAGGAGGGAGAAGCCTGGCAGTGTGAATAGTACTGACAAATGAACTTCATTTGTCCATAGGTGGGGGGCAGGAAATCAGAAATAACAGGATAGAGAGTTCCATGTTCCTTAGAATGAACATGAGTTTCATGGGTTCTAGAAAGCAAAGTTCAAACCAGCTACCTTTTGCTTTCCTTCTGGCCTCTCTAGAAAGGGAAAAGGAGACCAATGTGGCCAAATCACCCTACAATTCTTTCTACTAATTCAGGACACCTTAACTGAAGGACTCCAAAACACAGGGGAAATGACAGAGTTAAAATCTATATAAGCAATAGTCACAAAGAATCACAGAAAATATTGAGCAATTCTTTCTACCTCATGAATTGTCCAAGGAGATCCTCATTTTGAAAAGAATAAAAAACAAAGTACAGCCCTCAAGGAGACAAGGTCTTGGGATTATTAGCTGAGCAGTAATTTCTGTGCTGGTACCTTGAAATGTACAGAAGCAATTGCAGATGTAGACACTACAAACTCCATCTTAATGATCTTTCACTGAGACATCATCTGTACCAGAATGAAGATTAACAAAATACCTAAATTTTTTTGAGAATCAGTAGATAAAGGTCAGTACTGAGGGCTCACCTGTTTCTCAGCCATTGTATTAAAACATGTAAGACTTCAGAAAGAAGTTATTCTGTTCAAACAGAAGAGAGTCCTTTCTCAAAATTTCACTTTTGTTTTCTTGCAAAATCCATGGATGTTTTTGCTTGAATCAGCTAAAGAAACCTATAGACAACATTTGCCTTCAGAGACTAATGAGTGAAATACTGAGTTCAGGAAAATTTAATCCGGAAGTAATT
>WEIV01009529.1:5464-27517 GCA_013390005.1 Calyptomena viridis
ATTTACCACCATTCTGCCTGCCACACTTATGCCAGTTTATGCCTGTTAATGAATGAACTGCTTGGACATGGTCTATAGCCTCTTGAGCAATTATTTTAGCCTGTGCTACTGCAGTCACAATTTGGCTAGAAATAACTATAGCTTTCTCTACAGCTANTCTGGTTGACAGCTAAGGTTTTGTCCCACAAAGCCAAATAAGCAAGTCGTGGTGTCAGTTAACAAATGGTTGAGGTAACACTTCACCTAACCTGATGAGAGGAAACTGAGGACCTTCTGGGAGGGCTGACTAGAAACAGTGTGCCATGTAACAGGCTTTGGAAAAAGTGTACTAGTGAGTCTCAAATGGTTGACATATATTCAAAAAGGTATCCAGAAATCTGGGTGGCTATCTGAGCTAAACTGAACCCATCATTAATAAGTTCATTCCCAGGATTAATGGCCATGCAGTACAGTATGTGCGTGTTTAGTGAAGCCACAAATAAATTATGAAGGTTAATAAGTGTTTCTCTGAATAAGGAGAATTATTCCCCAGGGAACCACAAAATATGCTATTAAGACTTTAAGAAAATAGGCGGCTTCTACCATTTTGAGATTGTGGCTTGTTTTGTTAAATAAGGCAGTAATTGTTTTTGTTTTAATAGTGTGACTAGCCAGGTATTCCTGCTTGAGCTCTTTCACTGTTTCTCAGGGTGAGAAGGTCAGATCCAACCTTTAAAATTTGATTTGGAAAATAGAACCAAGGGGGGGAAAAGTCAAACAGAACAGGGTTATGTGTGTAGTTACAGGTCTATGGGAACACTCACTAACCAGATCCCGTGTGCCCAACTCAGCACCAGTCTTCTCCAGGTTGCCAGATTTCTCTGCCTTTCAAGCACGTGTGAATGCATAAATGAATCAATGCTGTGGATTTTCCATTCAAATGAATGGGGATGACCTTTGCATCACTGCTAGCTGGGATGATACTGCAGGAGCTCGTTTGAAATGTCTGAGGTGATTCTGCAGCATGAGAGCCTTTGAACATCGTGTGCACATGAACACAAACCGTGTCACTGGGAGGACAGTGCTGTATTTGATTAGCACTGCGACACAGATGAATCAGAGAGAAACACCTGTAAGGGGAACAGAGATAAGCAGATACTGAGAGTGACAAGGAAATAAGAATAACAAGAAATGAGCAAAAACTGTATTGGTGGTTGCTTGAGAGAGCTTTGGGATCATCTTCAGAATATATAGCCAGCAGAGATAAACTGGCCATGGCAGCTGAGGTCTGGGCCCTCACAGTAATCTTCAGAGTTTCACTGGTTCTAACTTGAAATGTTTTTTTAGAAGGATACATGTGCTCTTCTACAACAGCAATGGAAATTAGATGACCACTGATTTTCAGAAATCCACAAATAAACATTACTGTAAATACTACTCTCTCTTCGTCTGGGCTACAGCTGCACAGTTAAGAGGAACTTTTCAGAGCTTCTGTTGGCCAGTCTCACATGGCATGAAGCTTTTATGATTCCAGTTTTTAGAACACAACAGAAAAAAACCCAAGCCACCAGTCTTTGGTTAGTGTAATGAATTTCAGACAAGCTGGTCCAAAAATGGACCCTGTGGTCACCATGTAAAAGTCAATGCTTTCCAGGGGTGACGACATTTTGTTATCATAATATTTCCTTAGGGTTAAAAGAGGAAATAAATATTCCATTTCAGATACCACTGTATGATAACTGTTGGCATGTATTCACCAGTGTAAGTAGTTCCTGATGTTAGATAATTTGGTCCTGAAGCTAGGTGAAAGGAGCTCAGTTTTGCTGCAAATTTCTGGTTCTAAAGCTAATAACAAACCTCAAGGCATGAAAATGAAGGCAGAATGACCTCATTCCAATTCAGATGCTGTACGTGAACATTCTGTGGGCAGAATCTGAAATTTCTTTCTTGATCTGTGTCCAAATGCTGAAGCGAGAATCTACTCTAATCAAACCAAAGAAGCAGCTTGCATAAATGCTTTGAAACAGAATTGGCCAATTTCTGTGGAGCTCTGCTGACAAGCAGTTATTTCTCCTGTGTTAATATCATTACAGGAAAGTACTGGAACAAGAAAATAAACAAAAAGGCACATTGACTTGAGGTTGAGTGGGAGAATGAGGATAGCTGAAGTTCAGTGGGAATTTTGCCACACATTTTACTGAATCCCAGGATGTCATGCATTCTGTTTCCCTTTAAATGTTTGCAGAGGACTGAGATGCTAAATATTGAAACCAATCTTCAGGTGCCAGTTTTCGTGTCAAGAAAATGTGTGTGTTTGTAAGTGTGCACACACATGCTTCTTATTAAGATATCCTTTTGCAGTTTCAAATTTAACTTAAAAACTATTCTTTTTTAACATGTGGCACCAACAGAAACATGGGGGCAGATCGATGCAAGCTGCTGTGATCTAGTTTCAGTCTGAATGGAAACTGCCTTGTGTTCTGCCCTTGTTTTCCTCACAAATATTAGGGGATGATCATGTCAAATCTCCAGGTGCTACTTTGTCATGTTTGCATACAGAGATCACCTTCCTAATTTCCCTTTAGTAGGAAACTGTAATGAATTATTGTAGTTAGTGATGAAAGATTTAGTGTACATATTTAATTCACCCCACAAAGGGAAATTGGATTTTCTTTTTTTTTAGAGAGAACTGAATGTCAGCTCTATCAGTTTTGACTTCCCTTCTTAGGAAGAAGCAACAAGAAGTGCATGTAGTAAGAAGGCAGATATTGCAATGGATAATAAGAGAAGTTTTTGAAGAAGATAAAAATCAGTTGCTCACCCTATCAAATTTTTTGAGGGGGGGAAAAAAACCAAACAGGAAGAAGAGACTAGGGGAAAAAGACAACTTCTGGAAGTGGTGGACATTAGTGGTGGAAGTTCAGAGAAACCAACTGAAGACTGAGTCTGAAGAGATACACTGTGGCATTTCTTAGTGGAGGCCAGCTGATAAATTTAGTGGAATATGAAAAAGTCCCAAGGAAGAATACAACTCAATTTTGAGCCGATGAGTAAGGCACACTGCTTGATTCTTTTTAAGGTTGTAGCAATGGGAAGAAGTTGACTATAGGTTGCTTTTGCACACTAAGCTGGTGAGATGTATAGGCACTGCCCTTGTACAGGAAAAAAAGTGTTGGTATGTATCCCTAAGTCAGAAAAGTGTGGAGGATTAAATGAATTTAGACAGATGCTTGTAAGCCTAGTGGGAGGTCCAGCAGATCCTTAGTGACTTGGGAAAGTTGGGTAAACTTTTGCAAACATCCTGCGAGTTCCTTTCTTGGCCAGTGTCAGCTTGTTAGCTCACCATACAGCTTCTTTATTTCCCTCCTCTATCTAAAAGCAATTGCATGTCTGGCTTGAAGATGTTTAAACTCTGAGAGTTTCAGTGACTACCAGTATATTTCTTCATGCTAACTCATTGTTTGGTTTGTCTTCAGCAAATACCACCACTTCTGTTTAGAAGAAGCATGTGGTACTAAACCTATAAACAAACAGTATACATGAGAATAACAGATAATTACCATGTCAAAGTAAACTACAATCTAGTCAGGATGGAAAATCCACTTCTGGCCACTGTTGTAGTGAATGATGACATTGAGAACAGACAACTCCATAATGGAAACTGCTTGGAATTGCTTTGTTTTACATGGCAAGCACTTGCTTAAGCATAGCAATGAGCAAACAAAATAATTTGTTGAGACTTGACTCTCTGTTAATGGTATACCATAGCATAGCAGGTGTCTATGCATATAATGGTTTGTTTAATCTGTATTTCTGAGTTCCTCTGAGTCTGTCAAGAACAAATATTCAGTACTGGAAATTAAATCTTAAGAGATAATTGTGAGAAGGCAATTATAAAGAGTGGTTTATAAGTTATAAAGTGCCAGTTATTAGTGAGATTGGATTAATATATATAAAATCATATAGATAACCCTAAATGACACAACTTTTGCATTATAAAGGGAAAATTATGAATACGTTTAGCCTACGATATTTGTTCTGAGGGATAATTTGATTAATTAAGTGACAATTTTTTTTTTCACTTATTCTACAAAGGCATAATTAAAATATTGTACATATCAGTTCAAAGACTTAACACAAAATCTGATTTTTTGATTTTGGGTGCAGGATGCATATTGTCATTTTCTTTTGGTAGCACTTTATGTAAGCAGAAGTAAGAAATTGATATGAAAAAAGGGGAAAATTGAGTTTTGGTTACATTTCTTATATATTTCAATTTTATCTTTGTTAGGATGTTTCCTTTGAAGGATGGCTTATTACAGTAGCAGTTTGTAAATAGGTGCTGTTTAGGGAAGACAAAATCATTCTAATAGTACACAATACAGTGAAAACACACCACTTCCAATCCATCTTTACACAGAGAAGCATCAGAGAAATGAAAATGCAGTCATATAAATGTAGGAGATAAACTTTGGTCTTCACTTTTCCAAAGGAAGAGCCCCATCCTGTGAGGTGCTTAGCATCTGCTGCCCTAATCAATACAGCTGAGAGTTGGCTTTTCTCGATAGGTTTGTTCTTCTAGCCAGCAACTGTCCAGCTAAAAGAAAGCATCATTGTTTGGTGTGAGGAGGGAAAAAGAATTATATCTTTTATGGGAAATCTAAATCATCTTGTCATCATATAACTCAAAGATGGCCGAGTATGTTTTCCCTCAAATTTGTTTAAACAAACAAATGTAATTCTTAGGTTTAGGCCTTGGAAGCCAAGTTTCCGTCCAGCATGAATTTAGGACATAAAGATTTGTTTGTGATGGAAACAATGCCAGACACTTCTGCATAGCAGCGTAATGGAGTGCTGCGAGAATGTAGCTTATAAAACCGGATTCAGGAAAACAGAGCTGCTCTGTCTAATTTGGCCTGTGCCGTGTGATTACAATAGCATAATTGTGCAGCTTGGAAGCCTTTCCCTCTCTGCTGAAACGATGCAGTATTCACACACGTGTGAGAGTGTTTCTTTGACAAAAGGCCAGAGCTGAAGCCTCTGCATATCCTCCAAACCCTCCTCCGAGATGGGTTCTCCTCGTGCTGCCGTGACTTCCTGTGGTGACTGCGTGCTGTCACCTTCATATGGTTCTTAGGGCATCCCAGTCCCCTGGTACAACCACATCATCTCATTTTTGTAGCAGTTTGTGGAGTAAAATTCCCCTGAATGGGAGTATTTCCTCTTCTCCTACATTAGACAGTGGTACTTGGTCAGTGAAGACTATTTGTACATTCGGCCTGTGTTGATATTTGGGATGTGCATGAGGGGTACTTACTGGATGGGAAGCACTCAAAATTTGAATTCTTTTGGAGCTTAGTCCAAAGTTTTATGGAAAGTATTTCTATTATCTGAAAAGAGCTGAGTTCCGTTTCCTAGCCAAGGTACACATATAGAATGATCTCGTTCCAACAGCAAACCTAAGAAAGGAAAGAAGGAAAACCAACCTTTCAGTATTGCAGTATTTATCCCTTCATGTTCATAGAGTCACAGAATCATAAAATATTCTGATTTGGAAGGATCCATGAGGATCATTGAACCAGAATCCTGGCCCTGCAAAAGACAACTCAAACACTTCTTGAACTCCATCAGGCTTTGTTGTGAGATCACTTCCCTGGGGCCCCTGTTCCAGTGACCAAGCACCATCCAGGTGAAGAACCTTTGCCCAATATCCAAGCTAAATCTCCTCTGGCACGTCTTCATGCTCTTTCCTTGGTTCTATTGCTGGTCACCTTAGAGAAGAGATCGGTGCCTGCACCTCCTCTTCCCCTCATGGTCAGAGCTTCTGAGTGTTTCATCTGCTTCTGTGATCAGTAGTACAGCACTTTGTATGTCACTGTCAAAGAAATAAATGCAGACTGCATGTTGATGAAAAAAGGAGAATTTCAGTGAGCACTTGCTGTAAGAGAGCATATAATGTTTTTGCCAGCAATATATCATTTGAAAGGAAAATTTAAAACATTTTTGTTGTGAAATCAAAATGATCTCCTTAAAACACTTAATTTTAGGCACCAAATTTTGAACTAAACAAAAAAATTCACCAAGGCTCAAAATAGTCCTCTGCTTTGTCCCAGGCTGAATTTTCTTTTACTTTTTGTTTGGGGGAAAAAAATGAGGAAATTTTATTTATTTATCTTATTGACAATACAAGAGATGGTGGGAACTAAATGTATTAAAATGTATTTGTACACACAGTTATATGAAAAGCATTCTAGTTACCACTTTGAGAAATCAGCACATAGATATATGAACTTAAATACGGAAATGATAACTTTGGGTTATCTTTGGGTTCTCAGTTTCATAATACCAGCTTTTGAGGAAACTGAATTAAATGTTGCTCAAATACTTATGCAAGAGACTTCTCTGAACACTGTTGTAACCTCAAGTTACTATTTATGCTAAATCTCTAAAGAGCTAGCAAAGAGAAAGAGATTTTTTTTTTTAAGAAGAGCTCCATTGTGAGGGATTTTTTTTCCTTCTGAAAACCAGACATTCCATCCACTTTTATAATATTTTGAGAGAGATCAGTTCTGTATCTTTTGATCTTGATAGCACTGAGGTCATGGCTGCCAGAGCGAAGGTTTTGGACTGAAACTGAAAACCAGATATATATGTTCAGATATTTTTTTAATTAGAATGATTAATGAAATTTTAAGCCACTTGCCATTATGGCCTCTAGTCAAGAAAAAAAATTCGAAATATAGAAACTGTGAAGGTTTTTTTTGGTGGCAACTGGGGAGAGTAGAATTGGTGGTAGAATCTCACAGCCCACCCCTTGTCAAATTTTGAAGATCAAAATAAAGCTTAGATAGGTAAATAGATTTCAGATGCCTCATTGTCAGTCTCTGTGGTTTCAAGTCCAAGCCTCCACTCTAGACATCACCCATCACTCACAAAGAGAAGAGAAATTTTAATTCTGTGGTATGCAGTTAATTTGCCTTTAATGGTAGTGGGATCCGAAGAGAGACCTGTGAGTTTATTCCCTTAGTCATTTGTGCTGGGCAAATTTAGCATACCCCTCCATGGGAGTTACTTCTGACTCGTGACTGAGTAAGACCTACTGAATATCCTGCTGACAGACTTTCTCAAGATGCTTTAGAGTTTACTTTTCAGATTCTGTACTTGGTAAATCTTTTTGAGCTGCATGAATCACGTTAGCCCAGCGGGTGACAATGGCTTCTAGGGAAAAGCAGGCTAAATTTACCTCTGTGTGCGAGTCTGTGCACTTGTTTTTTAACAATTCTCACACTGGTGTGATCTGTATCAAAGTTTGGGAGCTTGGGAATGACTGCATGTTTCTTAGAAAGAGATCTAAGCCATGTTCAAACACAGAAAATGGTGAACGATTAGTTGCTCCATTGGTGATAAGTTTTTCTTGTTAAATGGTTGTGCATTTACCAGTCTAAATTTGTTTTATTTGTTTAAATTCAGCTTCAACTTTTGGACCATATTATGTCCCTTCTTCTCCTCCCTTCTGAATTGAAAATTTCTAAAATGAAGTCTGTTTTTCTGAAAAATGTGAAGACACTTCTTTGTGTGACTTAGGGCAATGAAGGAAATAAGATCTAAAACCATAGACTAGTCCTGTCACCACATTTGGCCAGTGCCAAATGGAAAGTGAACCACAGGTCTCAAATTATGCTTTTGTCCTGGAATGAGTTCTGTTCAGATGAGCTATGCTGACTCCAGTGAAGCATATGAGCCTTCCTTGCAAACAATTTTGAAATTTCACAACAGAAGTTAAACCCCACAGATTTCAGGAGGTATCCAAATATGGTAAAATAAACAGAGAAATACTTCCCTTTTCATCAGCCGAGAGCTGCTATTCACAACACAGACATGAAGCTTCCAGAAGTTTCTTACTACTTGGAGGAAAAGTCCTGCAAAATAAGGGTTGTAGCTGTCTTATGTGACTGCTGTTTCTACCCTGGAGGTAAACAGGAAGAGGATCTGATATACTTAAAACAACCAAGTTGGTTTAAAGAGGGAATGTGTTATCCTTGCTTCCTGTGTGTGACACAGAGTTAATCACTGTGAGGAGTAGGCAGCATGGGTTTCCTTACAGAGAAATCCCTCCGTGTCATTTCACAGCACACACTTGAGTGGCTGTGTTGCTTCAATGACACAAGACGTACTTTCCTTTCTTCATCATCTTGGGATGTCATGGGGTTTTCCTGCCCTCTGAGAAGAATTTTTTTTTCAATTCCTCTTAGCAAAAATGACTAGATAATGAAGCCAAACAAGGAGATACCATGCAGTTCCTATGATGACACACCTCCTTGCTGCTGACTCACCTGGTGATAAAGACATTATGTTGATATTTCTATTAATGACAAAAATAAACATCTGCTAAGAAAATTACCTCATTTGCTATATGTGATTTGTGTGCTGAGATCTAAGAACTCCAATTACTTAGAGGTAGGAAAAAATACACCAGGATTACAGATGACTTGCACTGTGTTGAAAGATTACCTGTAGCCTTTGCCTCAAGGTTTTTTGCAGTGAGCTAGATGTGACCCAAAGTGTTTGAATCCTGTTCTAGATCCAACATAGATCTCAGCAGGCTGGGGAATGCATATTTGCCAAACCTATTCAAGATCTGCCTTGGAAGTAAGTAAAAGGAGAATCCTTATCATCAGGAGGCAATACTGTTGCTGGATATGGATATTGAGGGGACAGATTTCTGTACAGGTAAAACCAGAGGATATAACCTATTGCTCCTAAATATGAGTATTATTTAGAAAAAAATTTTGTTTCCTTGCTTGGTATAAAGCTGCCCAAGTTTCTCTGGCACTGGTCTGTGCCTGTCCACTTCTAGAAATCTTTAGATACTCTTGCTTACCTATTGACTTCTTTAACATTCTATACAGAAAATAACTACATCTACATACAGCATTTACATAGACATTAGGATTTGGAAACTAAAGATGCTTAAAAAGGAGCTCTTTTTTCCCCATTTCCTAGGCACTAATAGAATTACATTTTTCTGGACTAAGGATTTATTTGATTTGATGCTCAGCTCTGAGATATTAAACATCCGTATGGATTTTTCATCCTTTTTCAAGGTGAACCAATTTATTTGTTGACTTCAAAGTGACAGAGGCTGGGCAGTCCTGCAGTTGTGGAGCTGGCACAGGGATTGCCAACCAGCAATGCTTAGTGTATCTTCATAATCTATGCACCCTGCTACATATATGGCAAGATATGCCCATAGTCAGTGTAGGTGGTCTGGATGCTCAGATATTACATTTTTCTGACCAAACACCACATGTCCATGATCCTTTTTTGTAAACTGAATGGGCAAAATTGTGGTAAAGCCTTATGACAGCGTTGTGCTGATTCTTCTTCATGTGTCTTCTCCAGCACATGGGGCCTGGGTTGTTTCTCTTTGCAGAAACTGTGATGATTTTGTCATTTGGGTGGGAAAAAGCGCTATCAAAAAAAAAAAAATCTATATTGTACTTTTAACTCCTCAGAAAAATCTGGATATTAAACACCAGAGACTCAATTCGCAACCGTATTTGTCATAAAGATCAAGCATTTTAAAAATTGAAAAAAAAAATTTAAAAAAAATCACTGTTACCATATCACAGTGGAAATCCTGATTTCTTGGATTAGACCCAAAACAATAACTAAATTTTCCCTCACAAAGGAGCAGACATGGGGAAAGGATGGTTTGTCAGGGCCTCCATCTCATTTCCAGGTCTTGTGATGATTACAGCTAAGTTGGCCAGTGTAAGTCTGCAGCTAAGTCTGCAGTTAAGATGTAGATCCATTAACAGAAATGTCAGTTTACTATAAAGAAGGCTCTTGTGAAATTTCCTACTGGATTACAGGGAGGTGACAAAAACACAGTGAAACATCCTGAGACTCCCCATCTATTTTTTGCAGTTCCAGGAGGTTTGAACAAGCACTAGAATCCAAAACCTTTAACTGAGCCAAAGCAAATAAATCTTTTTGAGGTTCTCCTCATATTAGTTACAAAGACACTTAAAACCTTTCAGAGACAGATGTGCTGCTGCTGGAAAAATAGAAAAGCAAAAACTGACTTAAAAGATTTAAGTTCTTTAAAGGGGACTGGATTCTTTTAGCTACTAGAATGAGTGGTTTTCCACAAAATGTAAAAGTGGAAGGGATAAAATCAAGACTACAAAAATAAGACAGAAGAACAAGTTAAGCATTAAAAAGACAATATTGACCCAAGATTACAGCCTCACCTCATTACTTTGTACTGGCAACTCCTGTGACCAAAGCTAATAATTGAACTAGTAATTTAGAAAGCAAAAAATACTGTTCAGCCATGAGTTGTTATCAAGCATCATCTATCAGGATGGTTCATAGTAATGTCACAGGTACTGGACAAAAACATGGTAATGGCAACTTTTCCTCCTCATTGACTATTAGTTGCTTCTTGGTTAAACTGGTTTTAAATATTATAGAAATGTGGCACATTGCTCAAATAAGGCATCTGTTCCAGAAAAATTTTACGCTTTTAAAAAATTTTCCATTTTTAAAGAAACCCTATGGACATCAAGATAAGTCAGTTGGTTTCAGCAGTAACTGTATATGAAGTCATATTGAATCATGTAAAAATTGAAAATACTTTGAAATAAATCAATTTCCTGAAATATTAATTTAATGTATGTCTCTGCCTTCACCTTATTTTTATCTCCCATTTTATCAGCTACTCAGCAAGAGAGAAAATAGCAAACTTTAACAACTCAAAAAGACCAGGAGATTACAAGTGTAGTCATGTAGTTGTAGGATTCTGAATGGAGAAACATCAGCTGCAACCAAACTCCTCTTAGAGTGCTAAGACATGCCAGTGAAAAGTTTAGTTTTTCTGAAAGCACTAGGATTGTATCCATGACCTCGATAATTTGACAATTCTTAAAATAAGTGGAACTCAGGGGATATTCAAAACCTTATAAAATAGAGTATTCTGAGCAGTCATATTCCCAAAAGCTGTCCAGAACAAAATAGGGCACAATGAAAACAGAAGGGATATTTGAATCCAAGGAGCTTTGAAGACTTTTGTAAGATATTCCAGGGAGGTAGGGATGTATTTGTCAGTTTGCCTAAACATCTTCACTCCATATGTTTTCGCATTTTGCTCCTAAGCTTTTAATGCATTTTACATTAAACAGTCATTGAGTAGAAAGAAAATTGTCCTGGGATAATTTCAGGAAGCAGTTTTCCTCCTCCCAGTGGTGTGTTCTGCCCATCAGGCTACAAATCTGGTGTCTTGCCTGCTGCTGATCCTGCTGGGAGAGCTCTGCCTTCTTGCCTACACTGCAACCCCATCTTCTGCCTGTGGGAAATGTCCTTCCAGAGACGAGGGGGAATAACCCAAGGATTAGAGCAATCTGGAGCAACAAAAGGCAGAGGGTGTAGCCATTCTAGGCTGAGAGAAGACAAGACCTAGGTCAAGGACTTCTGAGAGATGTGCTGAAGCTTCTGGTATTCACAGAGCTCTGCCCCAAAGTCAGGAGCAGTTGAAACTTTGGGCTACCCTCAAAGGTCCCACAGGTGGGATTCACCTGCAGGCACACCCATTCCTGGATGACTGGGGTTTTCTCCAATTAACATGAGCGAAACATTACTTGAAGAAACTGTACTTCGACATCTGTGATGGAAATGGGTTTTTGAAGGATGGTTTTGCAATTACAGTTCCTAACAGAACCTGCTAACAGGTTCCTGTGTACCAGTGAAATGTGAATTAGTTGTGTAATGGCATTTCTGAGAATTCAGGTGTTCTCAGTATTATGCTGATGGTGTTTGCTTAAGTAGTTGATGTGATGGAGAGAAGAAAGGGAGACAGAAATGGCCAGATTTTTAGCCTTAGTTTCTCAGCTGTAAGTGAAAGTTGGAGGAGAAATTTTTGAAGAGGGGATAAAAAATAGAATGGGTGAGATGTTGATCTCTGCTCTACTTGCGGATATGCTATGGATCAGAATGGATTGGGACAATGATCCTCTCACAGGCTGAAAGAAAAGAAATTTAAATGGAAAAAATGCTCCCTGCCGAGTTCAGATTAATTCTAGAAAGTATTATTTTGACATAAAATTTACAGACCTGGTCTAGAAACTAAAATAAGAGAGCACTGCAGCTAAGGCCTCTCACAAAGGTATATTTTGACATTTTTCACTTCTCCTTCACCCCTGCTGCCTGCAAGGTTGAAAATTGTTTGCAAAGCCACAGATTTGCCCAGATGCAATAGCAAGAAAGAAGAGGCCACGTGCCCCTGTGGAAGGGAGGACCAGAAACTGCTCTTTATTTTGTAGTTGCACATGAATGCTGTCCTCACATGCCCTGGAACACCTAAGACTTCTTGACTGAATTTTTTGTCTATATAAACCCGATACAAAAGGTAAAACAACCCCACAATCAAGAAGGGTTACAAGTGGCCAGTGCAGTACGGTGCTACTTCTCATGACACAAGGATCACCAGGTAGAAAGATCCTACTGTTTTTGGGTCCAGACAATTTAAATGCAGGTGAAGTGATGCAGCAATGGATGGTGTCCATTATGGATGGTGTCAAGCAGTGCCATTTGGCTTCTGCCCACTTTGCTTCAACTCCTGAGCTGCTGACTGCCTTCTCCAACTGCTCCTGCCTTCACTCCAGACAGCAGAGAAGGATAAAACCCTCTATAATCTAGTGAGGCTGAAGAACTGATGTTGTTGACTTCAAGCTGACCTTTTGCAGGCTGTGAAATCTGATCTGGAAATGTCTCGGTAAGATACTGAACACTCTACTTCTGATTAATTAATGAGTATTCTACAAAGTGGTTGGGAAATTCACTTATTTAAAAAAATGTTGTAAACTGAAATTGAGAGCTAAAACTTCATGCAAAATGAATAATCAGAGAAAAATATGCGGTCTTTTTCAGGATGCTTTAAATGTTTGTTGAAGCATGTTTTAACTCTCTAAACTAATTCTGTCTGTATATGTAGCATTAATATGAAAGTCAAAATGCAATGTTTCCCCCTAAATTTTTTGGGTTTCAAGTTTATGCAGCTCTGTAAAATGGCTTGCTTTTGAAAAAAACCTGAATTTTTCCTGATGGGGAATGCTAATAATGACCCTTTAACCAGCTTTATATAGAGTGTATTTCCTCATACTGTTTTGATACCTTGTCTTTTAAAATTGATATAAACCAGAAACCCCAGAATTACACAAACATGAAAGCAATGCTTAGTTTGTTGATTTGAAAGTTCTGTGGTGATGAAGTCTAACGGTGCCCCTATTTTATTCATTTTTCCCTTCTATGGAAATTGTGGGTATATTTTCCTGATGGGTGGTTATGTCATACTGTCATATCCCAGATGACTTTGGGCACCACAAAAAAATTAGAGGGAGTGTGTGAAATGTCTGGACCTTTGAAAGGTTCAAGCATGCCATGAATGTACTTCATTATCCCAAATGTAGGATGCCTTCTGCATTCATAAAGCAATACTTTTTTTTCAGCAGATGAGTTATGGGAAAATAGCTAATGATTCATTAAAAAAATCCTACTTGCACACAGTTGGATGATCATCTTACTGCTACTTTCTTTTTTTCTAAGCACGAGTTTGGGTGTGGGTGCACAGTGGCATGTGGATAGGGGAAGGGGGGGCTGTGTATGCATGTGAGTTTATATATGGAATTAATATATGGATTGGGATATTCTTTTTAAGTCTGGAAAGTGTGCGTGCTGCTTTTATTCATTAGCACCTACAAAGGACTAATTGCCATCAGGCATGTAGGTGGAATTTTTGGCAGTGAGCAAGAAACGCAATAGGTTTGATGACAACCAATGATCTGCCAAAGCCTTGTCAGAAGAAGAATCTAGTTTTGCTGTCACTCACCCACCCCTGTAAATTCAAATGCAGAGGCTTCCAGGGGGTGTGTGGCACCCATCCAAGTCAGCATTTGAAATGAAGGGCTCCTAATACTGTATGTGCAGACCATGCTGTAGCTGTGACTGCTGCCTAATGCATGTAGGTGATGTGAAATGTGGGAAATGTGAAAACTAAAATGGAGAGGGGAAGGGAGGGGATGGGATGCTCTGTTCTTTCTGCCAGAAAAAGGGCAGCAAGGACCCCGCCTGGTGGTGGCTGCCCTGTGGTGTCCAGTGGGGAAACCAAGGACAAAAGCTGGCTTTAGGTTTGTAAATCCCATGACAGCTGTCATGGGAAATTCTGGTTTACACGGGTGACTTTTGGTGCCATGGTCGATCACATGGCTCTGTCCCGGGTGATACCCTTGTGGCTAAATGATGGCAGAGTGTTTCTGGCATCATCAGTATCAAGTTCATATCAGAGATACTGATGTCCCAGGAGGTCAGACAAGGCCCCCTGACCTCTGGCTTAACCTTGGAGGTGACATTTTTGCCTTCTTGTCCTTAAGCTGAAGTTCTTCAGCTGGAAATTGTATCTCTGGCAGGAATTTTCAGAGGGAAGTGAAGCATAATAAAAGTATGTTAAGTACTTGAGGGGTTGTGAACAGCACATCAGCTGTGCCTGAAAACCTGCCTATATGGTATCTATAGAATGGATATCTATCATATGGTAAAGCACGACTGAATGCAGATATTGGAAACACTATGTAAATGGTTAAAATTTTTCTATTCCATCAAAATTAAGCAAATTCAACCGTTTGGAAAAAAAAACCCTAAGAAAAAACCCTAAGATTATATATTGCTCTCTATTAACCTCTGCTTTTGCAGTGATAAGCTCTGTGTCTTTTATTTGGGCTGGAACATGTGATTATATTCCTGACAATTAATATGTTTGGGTTTATAGATGCATTGCAAATGTATGTAGTATGCAAATGGTGTCTGTTACCATTGCTTTTGACTTGTATACATCTAAACTTATATCAGATGTTGAAGAAATTTTTCTAATACATGACAAGGAACTGTCTCTGCAGCTTTTTGTTGGGTTTTTCTAAGAGTATATGGAATTTTTTTGCTAGTTGTGTAGAGCAGGTATTAACTGTCTCTGAGAGGGCCGACACTGATGTGACTGAGTTAAATCAGATGGATCTTCTCAGTCCAGCTCAAGTTCTTTTTATACCCCTGAGTCAGGGGGGTTTCTGATTGCATTCCTCTCCTATCACCTCAGATGACCTCCTTCTCCCCTCCTTTTCACCACAAAAGAAGCAAAAGGTTCTAATTCTGCAGGAATGTGGCATTTTATCACCTACTGCATTCCAGTGGGATTAGTAGGGTTGCTACTTCATGCTATATTTGTTTCAATATAGTCCATATTCTTTGATTCATACCCATAAACTTTTGTTGGGTTTGGAGTTAGCTGTAAGAAGTCAGTACAGAAGCACATGAACTCTGAATAACTGATCATGTAAAATAAATAAAAATCGCCCAAAAAAGGGTGGGAGCAGTGAAAAACAAAAATAATTTTATATATTATACATTAATTCACTTATTGGCCTAGTTGTGATAGTGTAAAATTCTTTCCATAAAATAATATTTTATCTGAAATGTCTCATAGGGCTGTTATAAGTCTAATAAATGCTTGCTAATCGCTTTGACAGCTTCAAAAAAGGTGCTATGAAAGTAATAGTTATTTCTGTTCTGCTTTTTTTTTTATTTTCCATATTGCAGTTGTGATCAGGAATTGGAACATCTACTTTTATCAAATGGTGGGTGGTATCTACTTCAGTTCTTATGCCTATTTCTCCAAGTCACAAACTGACATCAGAATAACAAATAAAGAGGAAATGTAGCTATGTGGTCCTATATTTCATTTCTCATAATATCACAAGGAGAACTCATTCAAATAAAATAACGCTTCATTTACTCTACATGTAATTAGTATGCTTAGGCAGCAAGTTCTGCAAATTAGTGAGATAATGACTTCAGGACCAAATTCTGTCACACTTTATCACATTTCATGTGACTTCTTGCCAAATAATTTTGTACTGGCCTTTCTGATGACAAGTATTATTCACTGTATCAGAAGTTACGTGGTAAATTTATTTAAGAAGGGTGAAACCTCATTTGTTGGGGTTTGATGGTCTGTGGAGCCTTAAAAAAAGGGAGTTCATGCCTTCATACACAAGTTTTCCTTATTTCCATTCTTTGCATTTCTTTGAAAGACAGCTTTGAAAACACAGAACTAATTGCTTCTGCTTTCTGTCTATGGTCACAGGGGTATTTTGCACAGACATATTAAATAGTCACTGAAGGGAAAGTGCACTTGTAAACGAGAGAGGAAGTAGCCCATACTCTCTTAATACTAAAATACATAAAAAGAACTGACACTGATTTATACAACATTGAAAAGAACAGCATTTGAACTGGTCAAGAAAAGAAATAAGAGCATAATCAATCTTCATGTCCAAGTGCATGAGCTGATGACTGGCTGCAGTCAAGAACAACTTTGCAAAGTCAGCACAACTTGGAATGCTATTGGAGTTTTATGTCCTCTAGAGAATTGCACATTTCTCTTAAGCAAACAACCTTCTGGGAGAGGGTACCAGGGCACCAGGGACATGGAAGTGCTTTGATACTGCAGCTTATCTCCTACAACTCTATCTTGTTCCTCCACCTAAACACTACTGAGTAATTAATTGTGCCTATTTATTATTTGTTACACAAGTGTTGCATTTTGTTTTTCAAGTCCAGAGTGACTGCATTATCTTGTGATGCTTGTGAATGTTAAGCCACTGATGCTTGTAGGTGGAATTGAGATTTCCTTAGATATAAATGCGAGGTTCCAGCCTGAGCATGGAACTGCTGAGAGATGGAGATATGTAACCTTTCCTTCTCTTTGGGGTGAATCACAGGTCTTCAGATAGTTTTGATCCATATGACAACTAATAATTAATCAAATAATCCTTGTAATCCATACATTGGCCCATGATCCCAAGAGTTTGGGGCTCTCCATGCAACTGATCTGTTTCCCTGGTGATTTTCCTCTCAAGAACTTGGGAGATGTTGCTTTTGGCAAAGTAGCCTTGACTACAGCTCCCTTTACATTTTCTTACTTTTTTTGGCTGGTGGATTTGCATGATCAGGTCTTTCCTAGCCTGGTCTTCGCTGCTTTTTATCTCTCCAAAGGGAAGCTCACTTGAACAATAGGATTTGTGTAACACAGAATTCCTTCTTGAAATTTCAGTAGTTCTTGCCCTTCTCCCCTTGGAATTGGAAATGCAGTAATTAGGTAAGATAAGCCCTGCAGTGCTTATGAAACATGGTCTGTGGCAGGATGTGTCCAAAATTAAAAAGAGACTGTCCCTCCCAATAAAGAATATTTTACCTGCCTTCTAGGAGGCTTTTCAAGTGCTTCATAACCATTATAAATACATATTTAGAGAATGCTTTGCTCTAAATTAAGCCAAAGTCTTCCAAGTTGCTCCAAGTGCATATGAAAAACATAGATCACCATCATCTCCTTAACTGCTTCTTTCTCAGTTGAAGACTGTCATCATGTCTTTGCTTTCCCATCTCCTTCAGAGTAAAAATGACCAGTTCTTTCATTTCTTTCTCATGCTAGTCATTTTTCTGGTCTCACAAATTTGCCTTGGTTGATCCTGTGGCATGATGCTGAAAACCTGTCTCAATTCTACATTTGAGACCTCACCACAAATGAACAGAGCAGCACAATTATTCTCAAAGCCAAAACAGTTGAGCCAAAGCCAAATTGAATAAGCATTAACTTTTAATTCAAAGAAATAATGAGCCATGTCTACATGGGCCTTTCTGAGGTCAAATGAAACAGGAGGATGCACTATATTTCCAAAGACAGNTGGGTTTTTTGGCTGGAATTTTTGTTTTTTGTTTGGTGGTTTGTTTGGGGTTTTTTTGTTTGGTTGGTTGGTTGGTTGGTTTTTTTTTTGGCAAACTAAGACGTCTGGTGACTTGGATATGGATGTTAGTGGAGCCTGTATGGGTTTTTTATGTCGTTACACAAGGCCCCTTCTAAAATGCCTCAAAGAGGATCTTGGTCTGACAGATTTGAAAACTGAGTGCTAAGCTACAAAATAGTAAGACCTGTTTTAAAAACTTCATTTCCATGTACAATGATTGTTCTGGCAAGTTCAACATCTTCATGCAAGCAAAGGATTCAACATAGCATCTCAATCTTAACTTCAACTCATTTCAGGGAAATGTTAAAGTACATACCCATCAGTAGGCAAATACTAACTAACACAAGTGTCTCTTCTGGGAAGGGATCCTGTCCTGAACTCAGGCCTACAAAAATATCTTCAGTAAATAAATAAAACGTGCTTTAAAAAAGTCACCACCATTTTATATTCTGTTGCTTCTATTCACATGGAACAGTGTGTTGCAAGAAGCTGTTTCATTTTGCTNATTAAATAGTCACTGAAGGGAAAGTGCACTTGTAAACGAGAGAGGAAGTAGCCCATACTCTCTTAATACTAAAATACATAAAAAGAACTGACACTGATTTATACAACATTGAAAAGAACAGCATTTGAACTGGTCAAGAAAAGAAATAAGAGCATAATCAATCTTCATGTCCAAGTGCATGAGCTGATGACTGGCTGCAGTCAAGAACAACTTTGCAAAGTCAGCACAACTTGGAATGCTATTGGAGTTTTATGTCCTCTAGAGAATTGCACATTTCTCTTAAGCAAACAACCTTCTGGGAGAGGGTACCAGGGCACCAGGGACATGGAAGTGCTTTGATACTGCAGCTTATCTCCTACAACTCTATCTTGTTCCTCCACCTAAACACTACTGAGTAATTAATTGTGCCTATTTATTATTTGTTACACAAGTGTTGCATTTTGTTTTTCAAGTCCAGAGTGACTGCATTATCTTGTGATGCTTGTGAATGTTAAGCCACTGATGCTTGTAGGTGGAATTGAGATTTCCTTAGATATAAATGCGAGGTTCCAGCCTGAGCATGGAACTGCTGAGAGATGGAGATATGTAACCTTTCCTTCTCTTTGGGGTGAATCACAGGTCTTCAGATAGTTTTGATCCATATGACAACTAATAATTAATCAAATAATCCTTGTAATCCATACATTGGCCCATGATCCCAAGAGTTTGGGGCTCTCCATGCAACTGATCTGTTTCCCTGGTGATTTTCCTCTCAAGAACTTGGGAGATGTTGCTTTTGGCAAAGTAGCCTTGACTACAGCTCCCTTTACATTTTCTTACTTTTTTTGGCTGGTGGATTTGCATGATCAGGTCTTTCCTAGCCTGGTCTTCGCTGCTTTTTATCTCTCCAAAGGGAAGCTCACTTGAACAATAGGATTTGTGTAACACAGAATTCCTTCTTGAAATTTCAGTAGTTCTTGCCCTTCTCCCCTTGGAATTGGAAATGCAGTAATTAGGTAAGATAAGCCCTGCAGTGCTTATGAAACATGGTCTGTGGCAGGATGTGTCCAAAATTAAAAAGAGACTGTCCCTCCCAATAAAGAATATTTTACCTGCCTTCTAGGAGGCTTTTCAAGTGCTTCATAACCATTATAAATACATATTTAGAGAATGCTTTGCTCTAAATTAAGCCAAAGTCTTCCAAGTTGCTCCAAGTGCATATGAAAAACATAGATCACCATCATCTCCTTAACTGCTTCTTTCTCAGTTGAAGACTGTCATCATGTCTTTGCTTTCCCATCTCCTTCAGAGTAAAAATGACCAGTTCTTTCATTTCTTTCTCATGCTAGTCATTTTTCTGGTCTCACAAATTTGCCTTGGTTGATCCTGTGGCATGATGCTGAAAACCTGTCTCAATTCTACATTTGAGACCTCACCACAAATGAACAGAGCAGCACAATTATTCTCAAAGCCAAAACAGTTGAGCCAAAGCCAAATTGAATAAGCATTAACTTTTAATTCAAAGAAATAATGAGCCATGTCTACATGGGCCTTTCTGAGGTCAAATGAAACAGGAGGATGCACTATATTTCCAAAGACAGAGATATAAGAATGCAATTTCCTGATACACAGTTTTGCATTCCTAAAAGAACTGGACTCCACAAGTTGCTGTGTTCTCTATTTGGTGTTTGTTATAAACAGACATTGCAATTTGCCAGACATTAAACACATCTGAGCACACCCACAAGCTAATTTGATGGAACATCTGGGTGCATATGTGTGTAAAAACCATGGAAGGAATTTTTACTGCAAAAGATAAGAGTAACTCTGTAGATTGTTTTTTATTATCTTTTTTATTTTAAGGTTATTGAAGTGTTTATGAAAGACAAAAAGGAGGACCAGAAGTGGAATGGATGATTATTTTCTAGACTGTTTAATAAAAAAGTAGGATTTTCCAGTTGTGCAAAGCTCTGCTTGATGAAAAGCCTGTCTGTTGATCACTTAATGTAATGTCTGCAGAGAGTCAGCATTAGTTTATGTTATTATCTAAGAGGAAATGATTTAGAGTATGATGTCAGGTTTCTGTTCTTTGAAAGTGGAGAGACACCTTTTCAAACTTCAATGCTGAAATTTATGCTTTTAAATCTAAGTTTAGAGTTCTTAGACCTTGAGGGGTGCTGAGGTTTATTTTCTGGTGTTTGTTTGTTGTGGGTTTTTTGGTNCAAAATAGTAAGACCTGTTTTAAAAACTTCATTTCCATGTACAATGATTGTTCTGGCAAGTTCAACATCTTCATGCAAGCAAAGGATTCAACATAGCATCTCAATCTTAACTTCAACTCATTTCAGGGAAATGTTAAAGTACATACCCATCAGTAGGCAAATACTAACTAACACAAGTGTCTCTTCTGGGAAGGGATCCTGTCCTGAACTCAGGCCTACAAAAATATCTTCAGTAAATAAATAAAACGTGCTTTAAAAAAGTCACCACCATTTTATATTCTGTTGCTTCTATTCACATGGAACAGTGTGTTGCAAGAAGCTGTTTCATTTTGCTGAAGTGTTTAAGTAGTGGGATGTTGATCAGTGTAGAGCTGGCCTGAGAGAAAAAGCATCAGTATCTTTGTGACAAATGGCTTTAGGTGGAACTGAGGGCACCACAAAAAGGTGTGGGCTTTAGGTGTATTGTTCCACAAAACAAACCAAAGCATGTTATCCAGCTCTTTTTCACTTGTTGCTCATTAAAATTATCTTAGTGCTTTGGTAACTTGTTGAACACCAAGTTCTGCTTTTGTGACTGTTGTAGCATTTAGGAGTATAATATTGTCACCAGCCTGTGGTCCCAGTCTGTCTCACAGGAAGAGCATGAAGCATGTTCTTTGCTACTGACTTCTTAACATTAAAATATTATTAGAGGGTTTCTGCTTTCTTTTTCCCCACTTAGGAGAAAAAGGTGAAACCAAGAGAGTTTTGAGCTGGCTTGGCTTTACCACAATTGTGCACATGATTTTTTATTATAGTATGAGAGGGGAAAAAGGTTTTATTGTTGCTTTTATTGTGTGATCATGGAGAAGTCTCAATCAGGAATGAAGAAGAGATTTTATGCTTTTCTTGACCTGATGCAGTTTTTAAAAATGATGTTGCAAAGGTACCAAGCAGATCTTTTTAGTTGCATGAAGAACTCTGGGAGTGAAAAATTGCTAAAAAGACAAGAAGACAGAAGGCTATGGCTTACTGCCCAGTTATATTCCATACCAAACAAGGTGTATCTTTGAATGGATGTCTTTGTTTTGCATTTGTCCTTAAAAGTTGTTATTATTCCACATCTCTCTTTCTATGAATCATTCAGTGATGTTAAATAAATTCCCAAAAGTGAGCAAACATTAGTCAGCTCTTTCCTGATACAGGTAGCTGTGTGGGTGGACAGGTGGAGGCAGGTTAGATTGTAGACATTACTATATTTTCAACATATCCTTTTAGCTAACTAGAGTTTTCCTTCTAATCCCTTGAACAGATCAACTGTATTAAGACTGGGGTAGAATCATGATCCAGACATTTACCATGACTCAAAAACAAAAAAAGGAAAAATTATCCATGTTTTTCTTTTCACACAGAGCAGTACACATTTCACATGGATGACTTACCTGTGTATAAGGCCTGCATGACTGCACCAAATTTCTCACACTCTACGTAATAGGACAGAAGCATCAAAACCTGAAAAGGCATTTTCCTTCCCTCA
>WEIV01009533.1:0-114686 GCA_013390005.1 Calyptomena viridis
CCAAACCATTCTGTGATCCTGTGTAGAAAAGGAAGGAGGACTGAATGGAACTTTGCTTGGATGCTCAGATCTCCTAAATACGTATGGAGAGAGGAATAAGGTTGCATAACATAAAACATGGTTTAAAATCCAACAGAATGGGCAGCTGGAAGTGAACTTCCTTTGTAGTCACTGGCTCCCGTAGGAAGCATCCGGAGCAGTGCTTCTTGTGGATGAGGTTGTTGAATATCTGAGTGGTTGATAAGCAAATTATATTGCTTTGGGAATAGCAATGCCATCCTTAATACCCATTTTTGCCTTCTGCCTAGATCAGACCTCCTAGAGAAGAAGTCAGAGAAGGGTAGGAGCATGAAAGTCTCCCCATCCTGTTCACCACAGTTGATGGGACTTTATCAGAATCATTCTTAAACCAATTACCAGACTTAGGATCCTGTTCTGAACACTTTGGCTCTTGCCCACATCCATATTATGCAGATTATATCAAATATAGGTCTTATATCAAAAAGCACAACTGGTTTTTTAAGTCTTGAGCTTTGCTTATTAGATAAGGCGCTGAATTATAATGGGAATTGGAGAAGGACCTCTGGAGAAGAGCATCTCCTCAGTGATGCTGGAGTACTTCCTACTCATCTACAGTGAGTAGAGGAGTGGAAAAAGTGATTTCTTGTGATCATTAAAGAGTCCAGAGCCATTTTCTCGAGTGTTAGAGGTGTTAAGGCTGGTGTCTGGCCTTATTCCCAAACGGGTAATTGAATTGCTTTGAACTTCTGCGAGTTCAATTGGACATGGACTGAGCTCGTAGCTGTTTTTATGGGATTATTCTGCTGTGTTCCATCACCTAGAAAGTTAAGTGCTGGGTAAATGATTCCTGTATCTGCGTGGGCTTGGGCTGTGAGAGTAGGTGAGAAACCCTTGATGTGTTTTTCCTTACTTTTCTCTGTGAGATGTGGGAAAATTAAGGAAGAGAAAACCTCTGTTTGTAGCCATGTATCCCCACTTGAGATCAGGACTGTCACAGTGGGGGAACCCCATATCCAGAGGGTGAAATTCCTAAAAAAGGAGGTTAAATGAATCCTGGTGGTATGACAAGGAAAAGCAATGCTGTTGAGAGCAATTACACCCCTAAACAGCCTTTTCCTCCAGTAAATCCCTTTAGAAGTGAAGGAGTGATGCTGTGACTGGTGGAGACCTGCTGGATATTTTATATCTGTGGATTTCAGAGGGAAAATAAATTCTGTTTTATTTAGCTCCTTATAGTTCTCCCTTCAATCTGATATTCAGGTACCTCAGGTTCCTTTTGGATGAGCCATGAAAGGCAAGCATGAAGTTTTTCCTGTGAGGAGGTAGCAAGAGGCAGTGAGTGGAATTGGGCCATTTTCCCAACTTCCCACTGGGGTGTGATTGCCAACTTAATGCAAGGAATGTAAATACATTTGATACTTTCAGCTACTTTTTTTTTTTTCCTGTGAGGATCTAAATAAACTTCATTTTAAGGCCAGGATTCATTTGTTAAAAAATGAATTTTGAGCTTCATTAGTACTTTGCAGAGGTCTTGCTTGCAAAATTGCAGGGAGGAAAACACGTGCCCTTGTCCCTTGGTTGGTTCTCTTGTCCAGGTGCCTCCCCAAGGAAATTTGAAAGCCCATGGTGAGACTTTTGCTGTCTGATCAGCAGATAAAACATGTGATTATACACTGAGATCTGCTGGTCTAAAGGATATTTTGCTACACTGGCAGCAGAGTTTGCCTGCAGCAAAGCAGTTGGTCCATGGTCTGTGTTCCCAGGAAAAGTATTTGCCATCTTTATTTTCTCCTGCATTCTGCTTGTCTCTGTCTTATTTTACTTCTTGCTTGCAGTTGATTCTATTTCACAAGGAAAAAGGGGGGGAAACAAATTGAATTTTAGGCAGGCAGAGGAGTGCAGGAGGATGAGAGGCTCTTCCAGCAGTGTGGAGGGGGTGAAGTGGTGGAAAATATCCACTCATTAATGAGGTGAATGAAATTATGAAGATTTTAAAATGGCTGATTTACTTAACTGCTTTGTAAATTGATCTTTAAGCAGCACAATTTTATTAAAATATTTTAAAAAGAGAAAATAACCAAAGCCCTGCTGGAGTAACAGCTCGAAATAATGTTGCTGTAGTTACTCATTAAAAAGTTGTAGATGGTTGGAACACATTCGATAATTCCACGTTTCGCAATATTTGTTTTTGGGGTTTAAAATTCCAAGTTCCTGCATGTTTTAAATACATAAAGGCCACTCAGAAGCATTATTTCTAGATCTCATGGTTGTGTAGAAAATGAGAATAAGAATTGAAATCAAGTAGACCAGTGAAAAGTGTGTCAGGTGCAATTTGTGTAAATATAGGCAAGGCAGTTTGGACATCTGTATATGACATTAATGAGACCAGCAAGGAGATGCTCTGTCTGATTTTGGTTTTCTTATCTTTTAAGCATTGAAAAATTACCCACAAGTTCCCTAAAAAACTTGGAAGACTGGAAGAATTCTTTGCATGGACAGCTTGTTGATTTTACTTTGTTGGTTTTTTTTTCCAAATTGCCAACATTTTTCCGGTGTTTGTGTTAAACACAATATAATGGAGTTAATTTGACAGTGGCTTTGTTACTCTTAGATAACTTTCCAAACAGGACTCTAGAATACAAGTTGGAAATCATTGAATATCTTATTCCTGGAGCAGAGGGAGGCCTTGTCCAACAGCCTTTGCATCCCTGTGAATTGAAATTCCTGCACATGCACATCCCTGCTGCAGCAAAGTGGGACAAATTGAGGCCAGAGCACTTTCCCACGTCCAGCCACGTGCGACAGAAGGTCAACCACTGCTCTTGCATCTGAGAACACTGCAGTTCATTAGCTGTAATTCACTAAAGGATACTTAGGATTCACTAAATGATTATGTGTAATTCACTAAAGGAGATTAATTTGGCCTGGGAACCCAGATCCAGAAGCTGAGCCCTGGCACTTCAGACAAATTAGGAATCACACCCAAATTTTAAAGGGAATCACTGGCCATGGCCACCAACTGCTGCAGGAGGGTGGGGAGGCCCTGGCACAGGTTTCCCAGGGAAGCTGTGGCTGCCCCATCCCTGGAAGTGTCCAAGGCCAGGCTGGGCAGGGCTTGGAGCCACCTGGGATAGTGGAAGGTGTCCCTGCCCATGGCAGAGTTGGGACTGGATGAACTTCATGGTCTCTTCCAACCCAAACCATTCTGTGATTCCACAATTCCATGAAATAAGTTCTGTGTTACTCGGCATCTTCAAAGCCATCTGGAAAGTCAGGTTTTTCAGATAGGACTTTTTTGGTTCACAGGGCTGGAAGGACAAAAGTTTTGGGTTTCTGCATCTGTGACAAATGGGAGATTAAACTACAGAGTCTATAAAGTAGGAATTTTGAGGAGAGGTAATTCTGGCTGGGGGTTGTGGCTCATTAAATTCTCCAGTTCAACAAAGTACTTGAGCACATGAAACTTGGTGTTGGCAGATAAATGATCCAGGAAATGGTGACATTAGAAATACAGGTAAGAAATGCCCAAGCCAGGTTTATCTCTAAGGAAAGGCCAGTGAAAACCTCCTCAAGGCCAGATACGTAAAGATATTTTCCATTAGAAAACGGTGCTACTTGGAGCTGTCACAGGGCTTTGCAGGCTGTGATGAGTCAGTAAGTCAATGTGACACTTCTCCCAAGGCTTGGACAAGAGGATTGAGCAGCCCTGCCTCCCCCAGAGGCCAAACCTAGAACACAATGTCTCTGTTTCCAAATGCTCCTTGTCAAGCTGGGAACGCCTCACTCTGAGATGCCACTTCCAAATTGTAGTTGTTACAATTCCAGTCAGTTGCTGGTCTACTCCTGCATTGCCAACCCTGCCCTGCTTGAGTTGAGTAATCTGGGTGCTTGTCTTTTAAAATTTGAAATGGTTTGAATGTTTTCAGTCATCAGTTGTCCAAGGGGCAGCACATTCCCATTGGATTGAAGCACTTATATGGATGTCTGTCCTCTCACACAGTCGTTTTCTTGGATGGGAGTCATCCCCTTGCCTTGTCCTCCTCCTTCCTTCTCCCTTGGATGGGAGTCATCCCCTTGCCTTGTCCTCCTCCTTCCTTCTCCCTTGGATGAGAGTCATCCCCTTGCCTTGTCCTCCTTCTCCCTTGGATGGGAGTCATCCCCTTGCCTTGTCCTCCTTCTCCCTTGGATGGGAGTCACCCCCTTGCCTTGTCCTCCTTCTTCCCTGGATGGGAGTCATCCCCTTGCCTCCTGCTTCCTTCTCCCACAAAACAATGGAAGGGCCTCAATATGAGGCCAAAGGTGGGACCTTCTCATTTCAGGATCTCCCAGGCTGCAGGTGCCATTTTTGTGGATTTGTGCATCCTGGCTTTGTCAGACCGTGTCTGTGCAGTTTCTAAGCAAGGCAGTTCTTGCTGTTCTTCACCCCAAGGTCACTTGGCCACATCCGTGTTACAGATCTCTAGTCACCCTGTCACTCCTCTTGGGAACTTCTCTGTGCCAGTGCAGAAATGGATGTGAGGAGTGATCTTCAAAATCTACGGGCAGCCTTGTCCCTGGAAAATCCCACATTATCGGGACAACATCCCTGTCTTCACAGAGTCCTTGGAATTCTTATTTCGCTTTCCTGGAGGCTCTGGCTCACAGGGATGGTACATTAGCTCTGTCATCTCTCCTGGAGTTTGAGTGATCTCTTCACCCTGCTCTCCTGCAGGAATTGTAATAAACCCTTGACTCATAAGAAGATTCACGAGAAGGATGGAAAATGCCATGTTCTCCTTGCCAAGTTCTGTCTGTCCTCCATCTGCCATCCCTTCTCCTCAAGATCTAGAGCTCTGAAGGAGGTGATCTTGTTGTTTATGTGCCATTTGGATCTGCAGCAAGAAGACTTGGGAAAGAAAAGAGATTAAGGGAGCATATTGTGATTTTTTTTCCAGTTCCAATTTCTGAGCTTTGCAGCAAATACATGTTCATTGTTCTGGTGCCTTGGGAAGTTGAGGAGTTAAAAATGCTTTTGATGAGCCACCACGATGATTGAGTTACATGAGAAGGCTGCCTTTGGAGAGGAAAAGGACGAAGACTTATTTCTTTAAATGAAAGCTCAGGAGTAATTGGATGTGCTGCACTTTCCTTGTCAGGGCAAGCGATCTGTGACAACATTCCAGGTTCAAAAGTTCCTAACTTCAGAAATCCAACTTCAGAAATGGGACTTCAGTCAAATCAACTTGGGTCCTACAGGCCACTAGAATTTCCGTTACATGTGTTTTTATCTTTTTTTTCTTTTTCTTTTTTCTTTTTCAAGGTAGCAACAAAAAGTTAGGGCAACTTGAACTCTTTGTAGTCAAGATTTGAAAGAGTTGAGATTCATAAATCTCATGTCATAACTGGTTAAAACTTCTCCAGAAAAACTCAACTTGTGGCCTCGACGGAACAGTTTTGGAATCTGGGATTTCTGCCCGGAAGATAAACGGGGGCAAAACTTTGCCTGAAGTCAAGATGCAACCTTAATTACTGAGCAACCACTGTCTCTGTGGCAGCAGTTTAGCCAAAGCAAAAGGGTACAAACTGCAGGGTTGGTGCAGGTGTGGGGAGTGCCAGGAGAAGAGGGAAATGCTGTTTGAGCACTGCAAAGAAAATAAGCCTGGCATTTGTGGGAGGTGTTTTAGAGGTGGACTTTTGGGCCGCCACCTCTGTCATTGTGTGTGCCTTAAAACTTTGGGCCAGAATTGATCTTTCAGGCACGTGAAGCGCTTTTCCACGTGCCACAGAGAGAAGTATTGAACTGAAGTATTTGCTTTTATATTGCCTTCAGCCTGCTGGAAACCATGTCTCACTACACAGACGAACCAAGATTTACCATAGAGCAGATCGACCTTCTGCAGCGCCTGAGACGCACGGGAATGACCAGGCATGAAATCCTCCACGCTCTGGAAACCTTGGATCGCCTCGACCAGGAGCATAGCGACAAATTCGGAAGAAGGTCCGGCTACGGGGGCGGTTCCTACGGCAACAGCACCAACAACGTCCCGGCCTCTTCCTCCACGGCCACAGCTTCGACACAGACCCAGCATTCCGGGATGTCCCCGTCGCCCAGCAACAGTTACGACACCTCCCCACAGCCTTGCACTACGAATCAGAACGGGAGGGAGAGTAACGAGAGGTTGTCCGCCTTCAACGGGAAGATGTCGCCCACCCGGTACCCCCTGGCCAACAGCCTGGCTCAGAGGTCCTACAGCTTCGAGGCCTCCGAAGAGGACTTGGACATCGACGACAAGGTGGAGGAGCTGATGAGGTGAGTAGGAGGCTGGGTGGGGTTGGGAGGTTGGAGGCGCCTCGGAAGGAATGGGCGTGTTGGAGCAGTGCTGTGGTGGCCGTGGGGAGTAGGGGGTGCCCGGAGAGGTGGTGGATGTCCCGTCCCTGGGAACGTTCAAGGTCAGGTTGGTTGGGGCTCTGAGCGACTTGATTTGGTTGAAGATATCCCTGTTTATTGCAGGAGGTTTGGACTGGGTGTCCTTTAAATGTCCTTCCAGCCCAAACTGTTCCATGAGGTTCAGTGATGATTATCGGGACAACAGGAGCTGCTTTAGAGCTGTTCCCTCCCAGTTCCCCAAGGATCACTATCCCAGAACCTCTCCTGTGCCTCTGCCTTGTGTAGTCAGCCCCTGGTCCTGTGTGGGTATCCCACAGTCACAGCTGAACTATTTTTCCCTATGCTGTACCAAAACCTGGGATTGATGTTAAACACTCATTTGCCACCCTCCTTTTATTCAGAAGGATTCTGACTGAGTGTCAATTCTCATGACTCCTCCACTGCTTCATACACACTGTCATTCACTCCATATTTAGGGAGAGCAGGCAATCCTGGTCAGTGCTTTCCAGTGGGATCTGCAGAGGGTGTTTGTTGCCAGTTTATAGTTTGTGGCTTGGATTTGCACAGGCTGCAGAGTGGTGTAGGAAAATACAAACAGTAAAGAAGAAGCAGAAGTCTTTAGTGAGAGCTGGTTGGGTGGTGTTTTTTTTCTCCCAGCCTGACCTTCCTTTACTTTTGGCAGCTTCCTTTTCAGTGTTATGGCAAAGATAAAAGGAGGGGATTATACTCCTGAGGATGAAAGTCAGAGTCAGTGGGCTTTGAGAGCACAAAGAAACCAGAGGAAAGGCCAAATGTCTCAAAACAAGTTTGGTCATAATGTTGGCATTTCTTTCTTTTCCCCCCTGAGATTGCAACATTCATGAAGTGCCTGTGAGGGAACTGGGGTCCATGGAAATGTGTTGGAAGTAGTTTGGAGATTCAGGGTAAAGGTGTGGATTTTGGGGGGGGAGAGGATTAGAGATGAGCTGTAAGAAAAACCAATCACCCTCATTCCCTGTTGGCTGCAGGATCATGGAATGATGCAGGAAAGTGGTGAGTACAGCAGTGTGCCAGGTTCCCATGGCTGAGGTTTAATCATTCCGTTGAGTTTTGGGTTCCTATGCAATAAGTCTCAGGTAATGCTTTTAGTGCTTATTTAAACTGAAATTACTTTGATTTCCAGCCATATGGAAGATGAGTGTTGGGTACAGAAATAAAAATGAATCCACAACATGGCATTTATTTTGTATTTAGATTTGCAAGCTTGAGTCTGCCTCGAATGCTGCTGTGAGGGGAGAAGGGAAATGACCAAATAATGAAGCCTAATAAGGACTGGTTTTAATTGTCTGCCCTTTTCAGGAGGGGAGGGAGGAAGAGGAGGGCAAAGTATGTGGTTATTGCAATTGAAATTTGATGCATATCACAGTCCCTGTGCAACCTCCAGTTTATTTTAGCACAGTTTTAGCCCCTTCTGAACTACCTGTGCAGAGCTTGTAAAAATAATACAAATACCTCAGTTCATTCAGTGAAAGCTCAGGACTAAAGCAGGGGAATAAGGAGGGACAGAGGTTGCAAAGTCTTTTTCTCCTTTGGATCTTTTCCTTGAAAGCCTGGAGGTGGTTTGTATGTGTATATTCATCTGGGTAACTAACCATGCAGCCCCTGCTATCCTTTATTTTTTATTTTTGTGCCTCATTTTTATGACTGAGGTTTTTATGCTGGGATGAGAGATTTATTCATCCCTGTGTAATGAAACTTTGTACATTCCATATGGCAGTGCTGCACCTAATATGAATTATATGGGACATGAGTCATCCATTCTCCTGCTCTGGTACTTGGATCAAACGTGACACTCGTTAAAAGAAGTGTCCACCATGGAGGCACTTGGACTGTTTCAGTGCCAGCCTTCCTCACTCCTTGTCCCCTAAATAAAGGCAATAAAGCCATTTTCCACCTGTGGTCCGGCCCTCTTTTTGTGTGTGCTGTTTTTTTGTTTTGGTAGGAGGGACAGCAGTGTGATAAAGGAGGAAATCAAAGCCTTCCTGGCCAATCGGAGGATTTCCCAAGCAGTTGTTGCACAGGTAACAGGTAAGAACTCTGGGAATCCTTTCTCTCTTTTGGGAATCTGTGCCTAAACTGCCTCTCTGAGCACGGTGCAGATGTTGGAATATCTCTTGGCTTTCTGCATTGCAGTGCAGATCTGTCAGCTTAGTCATGATAATGTATGCCTTTGATTTAAGACCCATTGTCCTGCACATCATGGAACTTCCCCAGTGAATCACTTTTTCCTTTTTTTCTGTTTTTTCCCCCCCCTCTGTGGCTTGTGCTAGCAGATTTTATTCTACAGCATTATATTAAGTTCTTATCGTAAAATGAAAACTGTTTTCCTTAATTCTTAAATTGTTTGTTGAGTGAGGCAAATAGATGTGTATCTGCATCTTTGTGTAGGGAGAGGGAGAGAGAGAATAATGTGTATTTATACTATGAGAAGTGTATGGATAGTGAGGAGACCCATCTGTAACTGGAACCACTGCAGCCAGGGGTTGGATTGTGGGAGTTGGGAGTTTTGCCCATCACTTGCCTTTGAGTCACAATTAATGAAAATGAGATCTGACCAGACTAGATTGTACTGACAAGGAGCAGAAGTTCTGTCTGTGCCCTCTGCCCTGAGCCTTCTCTCTGAAATTCAGGGCAGGAGAACACACTGCAGTGTTATCCCATCTCCAGGGCTTTACACAAAGAGTAACAAAGTCCTGTTGCTCCTCCATGGGTTGGAGTGTTGTTAGTTTTGCCTTACCAGTTCCCTGTGCTAGTCTGGAACCAGCTGGAGGCATCTTCAGAATCAGTTTGGTTGGAAAAACCCTCTAAGGTCATTGAGCCTGACCATTAACCCAGCACTGCCAAGGCCACCACTGTCCCATGTCCCCAGGTGCCACATCCACATGGCTTTTAAGTTCCTCCAGAGATGGGGATTCCCTCTTTTGGGGAAAGAAATCTTCCCTAATATCCAACCTGAACCTCCACTGGCACAATCTGAAGCCATTCCCTCTTGTCCTGTCCCTTGTTCCCTGGGAGCAGAGCCTGATCCCACCCAGCTCCCCCCTCCTCTCCAGGAGTTGCAGAGAATTCCAGGTGTTCCCTGATCCCTCTTTTCTCCAGGCTGAGCCCCCCCAGCTCCCTCAGCCCCTTCCCAGCTCCATTCCCTTCCCTGGACACCCTCCAGCCCCTCACAGACTCAAGAGGAAAACTTAATGATAAAATCCCAAAAGCTCAACCCCTGTTACACCTATAGCACATATAACTTTTTTAGCCCAAACTTGAATAAAGATCCTGAAATAGATAATTTTTAAAGTTCCTTGATGACTGGAAATGCCAACCCAGCAGGAGAGAAGTTGTTCTCTTACGATATTTCCAGCATTTGAAATGTCATAAGAACCCATCTGTCTGTGAGCTCTGGGTTTGCAGCAGTTGAGGTGGGCAGGGAGAAACAAGTGCTTGAGCCACAGAGCCTGGAATTCCTTCCACGTCTCCAGCTCTTCCCTGTGATCTTGGGCAAAATTACTTGTCCTTACCTGGTGTGAATGTAAGGGATGTTATCAGCCTTACCAGGTGTTAGCACTGGTACTTCAAAAATTAAATGCTAAGTCTGGATGATTAAATTGCACCTCAGCTCTGAAATTTTGGTCGTTAGTGGGTCAGTGTCTTACTTCTGTTCATTCCTTGCCTGGATATAGTCCTGGAATAAGCCATCTCTGAATTAACCTCTGTATTACACCTTTCATGTCTACCAGAGAGTCAGACCAGCTTCCCTGAAGGGAATTAATGCACAGAGGGAAAAATTGCAGCAAAGGAATCTTTAAAAGAAGCCCTTTTTTTTTGGTCAGTGAGGCCATTGAATCAGAATCACCACACCAAATCTAGGTCTGTGTCAGTGAAAGGAATGGATCTAATTATGATTAATTAGGTGGGCACGTGGCTTTCTTACTCCTGTAGGGAAGACCACTCTCTTCACAGCTGATGGTTTTGCTCCTTCCATCCTGAGCCTACTGTCTTGGATTTTGGTTGGCATTAAGTTGGCATTTAGCCTTTGGGAGCTCTTATAGTTTCCTCCTGTGAGTAACGAAATTTCACACCTATCCCACTCAACCCTCCTGTGTAACATGAGGGGAATCCAGAATGTGCTCATTGATTTTTCAAGGCAAATCAGTGGGAAACCAGGTACATCCTTGCAGTTGATCTGTGTCCTCCTCTGTGGGAAGGTTCCAGGAGCTGATTGATTTTAAATACAACCCACAGCCTTGTGGCAGCAGATGTGCACTACTCATGTGCCACTTTTAAGTACATAGTTATGGCTTATCTGAAAGAAATTGTGAATCTCTGAGATGTTTGAAAGGACCAGATTAAAGAGTGTGCTCAGCACTACCAGGGGGAAACATCAGCTTCCTCTCAAAAGCACAGAGTGACTAAAATAGCTCAGGACAGAGATCCAGAGCAGAGAGCACATGTCCCAAGGCTCTCAATCCAGAGCTGTCCTAGGCCTGATGAGTGCTAGTTGACTTGTGTATCCTTCAGATGTCTCTAACATCCCATTCAGCTGTGAAAGAGGCTCCCAAAAAAGCCCTGGAAACCACTCTTAGTTCAGTAAAAAAGCAGTTTGTGTAGACAGAGGCAATGCTTTGCAGAATATATGATCCCAAGTGGCATCATCTCAGTATTCACAGGCTTAGTCTGAGTGGTCAGGGTGTTCTGTAAATAGTTACTTATACAAGGGAAAAAAAGAGAAAAAATAAGATTTTAGTCTTTAACCCTCCTGCCCTGGAAAGAGGCAAGAAAGAAAAGAAAAATTTATGCCTTGCTCTGAACTCTCAGGAGGGTTGTGTGGCTTGGCTACCCCTGCTGCCAACTTCCTCCTTTCAGTCTCTAACAAGTTCTTTACTACTCTAAAAAATTCTGAGTGTGTGGGATGGGAGGGGATTATGGCATAGGAGTAACAGTGCATCTGAGCAGGGCTGTTAGACATTCAGCTGGGAGCCTGAAACTTGGCTTCCTTAATGATGGCTGGGCTTGGAGTTGAGCAGATTGGACACACAAGTGATGAGCCTGAGCTAAACCAGTGTATTTGTGTGACTTCACATTGCAGATTTCTGATTAGCTCATCAGAGGGTGTAGTGTTTATGACCATATTTATTCCCATTCTACAACTTCACAAATTTTTCCCTTGGTGCAGGATCCTCTCCTGCAACTTTGACCCCTTGAAATTTCCATTTTACCGTATTTTGCTAATTCTTCAAACTACATTTCCATTCAGAAATGTTATTTCTCCTTTCTCTCATCTTAACTCTAATATTGCAAAGCACTTCTAGAATCCACATTCCTACCCCAGCCACAGTCCAAAGCTGCTCTGCACCAGTAAATAGCTTTTCCTCTTGTTTTTCTGCTGTAGGACAAGGGAAGTGTTGGAGAGGGAGGATACATAACAGAGGAACACAGAGCTGAAGGTTAAAGTCAATTGTTGCAGTAGAACAATTTTTTAGGCTCTTTAAGTCTCTATAAAATTACCAGAAACTTTTAAAAGTCATTTAGTTAACGAATCTGACAGGAAAAATTAAACCTGGAAAACATCCCACAGGGCAGCCTGGTGTTCTGAGAGGAGAGGGCAGGTTGGAAAATAGTAACAGGGTATTAAATGGTGACTTGGAAATAAAGGAATGATTGATAAGAAGCAAAAACTTAACGTAACACTTATTAGTGCCTGTCCTAAAAACAGGAGCTGCTTTTTATAGAAACTTTTTTAATGGTGTCTGTAATAAGATAAACAAGAAGCACTTGGGTTGGGCTCTGTATAAATAATCTCCTACTGATAAGAAAAATGACAGTATAAACAGGAGCTAATAATAGTTCCTGCAGAATTTCCTATCTTGGAATTGGAGCTCCTTTTCACAGAGCTGCAGCTTGCCCAGGGTGGGGGTTCAGCCCAACGTGTGGCAGGTGAGGTGCCAACATTTTATCAACCCTAATTCAGAGTCCTGTGCTGCAATTTGCTTCAATTGCCTCCAGAATTGTGTGTGGGCACGAGGTAAGTTATGGTCAGAAGGCAAAGGGTAAAGAGATGAATGTAAAATTTACTAAGAGGTGCTGCCTGAGCTTCCAAATGGAGGTGGGAAGTGGGGGAAATGTTTGCAGGAGCTGCCTTTCTGTTCTGTGCTACAGTGAAAGAGAGAGGGAGGAGGATACAGGGATGAGCCCTTGGCAGCTGGGATAAATGTTTTGATGGATGATGCCTCTGCAAGGTTTGGAAATATTACCTTTCCCATTTTTTTTACACACAGGGAAGGAACAAAAAAAAAACCCTGATTCTCCTGAAGTGCAGAGCAGAAGTTTGAATTCAGATTTCTCAATTCTTAGGCTAATAACATAAAACCCAAACCACTATATAAAAAACAAACAGAAACCCCAACAATAAAATGCAGAGGTCATTTTTTTGTTGTTTCTAAATACACATAAAGCTTTGCAGGGTGCAGTTCTGCTCACCTTCCCAGTTATTCTTGTACAGCCCAGCCCTGTCCTACTACCTGTGTCTGGACTGATGAGAGATGCCAGGACTTGGCTTTCTGTTCTGCTAAACACACACAGCATCCAGTGCAGTGGAGGGCTCTGGAACAAATAAAATCCCTACAGATTTGGAATTACTCACAAGGATGCTGAGCAAATGCAAATACAAAGTGGAACTTAACTAGTTCAGTTGTGAAGAGAATTCAGAAAATTACCTGATCACCTGAAATGGCATGAAACTGGATTTTGAGAAACATCTTCCTTCCTTTCTTGTTTTATACTCCTGACAACACAGGGAAAGATCTGTTTTTCAGTGATTTTGATCTTTGCAGGTTTTCTGTAAACAAGCTTTGCTAATCTCCTAAATTGATAGGTGTCCTTTGCAAGCACTTGTTCTGTGGATCTAGGACTTTGCTTACAAAGTGAAGAATTAAAACAGTCACTTACTTTCTTCTCCAGCTCTGACGTGCTCCAGGTGCTTCTAAAAACCTCTCCTGAAAGAAACATTAAAGAAATGCAAAGTAGAGTTGCTGAACAAATCTGTGAAGGTGAAAACCAGTTCCCAAAGACTTGATGAGTAGCAGTGTGGAGGGCTGTGAGCAGATTTGTACCAGTTGCCTCCTCTGGATGATGTGTTTTGCCATTTCTTTTCTGTATTTGAAAGGGAAACTTCCCCCAATAACTTGTGGGAGAGCAGGGCTGGGCCAGGGCAGTGAGCCTGTAACCTGCTTGGGGAAGGAGTGACACAACAAGGCAGCATTTGGGTTCCAATAATCCTTTGTGTAACCACTTTTCTTCAGTATTTTCTGTGAGAAAAGCAGTTGTGTTCACACCCATGTGTGTTTGTGGCCCTGCTGATGCTGAGCCCAGAGGATGACAGCCTTCCTTGAGGTTCCTGGTTCAGTTTGAGGGTGAATTTCCTCAACACAGCTGGATTTTCAGTACTTCAGAGGACTTATTAATCTGCTGCAGGATGATTTCTTTTCTCCTGCCAGTGCAATCTCCTAAAGTAGGATGATTACAGACTCTGGAGGGATGGTCCTGGTGGTGGTGCTGTCACTGTCCCCAAATCAGCTGTGTAAAACCCACTTGAGATGCAAGAAACTCTGATGGGACAATTTGGAGGCTTTGTTTTTTTAATTGAAAGGAGGGAAGGATGGGTTTGGATTAAGACACTTCACTGGGATCTGGGAGATCTGAATTCTGCCACAGACTTTGCATGTGACCTTAAGTTGTCAAGCTCTTGAAATATAACTTTGGGGCCTGTAAACCAAGCTGAGGTACAGATAAATTTTATGCTTAAAAATGTTCTGCAGAAGCAGTTTTTATGAACTGTGAGGATTCACAGTGAGTCAAAGTGGACATGGCAACACCCAGCTTGGATCTCTTGGCTTCTGCCCCTTTGCCTTGTCCTGAGGACATTGTGTGGTGTGGTCACATCTGTGACAGCAGAATTTGGATTTTCCACTTGTTGAGGACATTTAATCTCTATTCATGATTTTTTATCTAATAGTGCTCTGTGTTTGTGCCTTAGGTTGTTGTCCAAACACTCAGCACACACTAATTCTCTGCAATAAGTGTAAGTGCACCATAGTAAACAAGTCAATGTCTGGAGCTGTTACCCAGTGATTAATAAAATAAGAGCTGGGCAGCCAAACCCACAGCACTGTGTTCAAAAAATGGCTTCTGAAAATCATAATAGTGGGTCCAGAGCTGCAGGTTTTTGAAATTTGGCCTTTTCCCTGGTGATCAGGCATTTAAATGGCCTGATTTCAACTAGGCTGAGGCTTTGTTTTGGGCCACAGAATATCATCAGCTTACATTGACTTCTTTTGGTATTAACTTGTAGCTTCCACAGTTCCTTGATGTAAACTTGGCAGGGTCTGAAGTTTGTGTTTGGTTGAATAATTGCACTTCCCTCGTAATATAAACTCCAGTTCAGATCCCAGTGTGGGCCCTGGGGGTCAGCAACTCTTGGCTGCCCTGGCTGCTCCTGAACTCTTTCAGCTGTGGGCAAGGCAGTGGGTTTTAAGAAAACCAGGGTTTGTTTTATGGGCACAGCTCTGTTGAAGAGCAGTGAACTTAACAAAATACTCCCATCCCTTTCCCCCAGGATAGTTAAAACTTCATAGCCTCTGGAATTCTGTTTAAGGGCACACGATTAAGAGTGATTTTAAAAATCTGGCTGGAGTAAACCCACCTGAAAATGGCACCTGAGAGTCAGGCTGAGACATTCTGAAGTGAACTACCTTCAGTGTTCAACCCAAAAAAAAAAAAAAAAGCACAGTAAAACCCCCTTCTTTACTAAGAAGTGGTAAAACTACAGGGGGTTGTTTTTCATGAGTTAAATATGATTATGAGATCTTATAAAACCTTGATGCATCTCGAGAGGGAATGGGGAGCTTGGTTGCTGTGTGAAAACCAGCCTCTACCTGCCTGGGTATTCTCACCAAGCAGGTGGTGGCACAGGTGGTGTTGGCACTATATTGGTACTTGGAGCACCTCCTAAAACTTCACTTCCCAGGAGAGTTGGGCTGTTGTTAACCCTTTGTGGTGGCTGAAGAGCCTGGTGGAAGGTTCTTCCTGAAGTACTGCTGCAGTAACTCAGCCAACTCTATTTATTCATATTGTCGTAGTTGGTCTCTTATTGCACTTTTAAACCTTTTGTTTTATTTAGTTCCTCTCCTAAATCACTTTCTGCCCTTTCTGCATTGATCCTTCATTCACTGTCACGCATTGGAAATACCTGTATTTGACTTATAGGAATTTTTTCCCCTTTTTGCTGTTTTCTTAGAAGTCTTGCTTTAAAAACTGGAATATTTTG
Source organism: Calyptomena viridis (assembly GCA_013390005.1). Classification (NCBI taxonomy): domain Eukaryota; kingdom Metazoa; phylum Chordata; class Aves; order Passeriformes; family Eurylaimidae; genus Calyptomena; species Calyptomena viridis. The sequence continues at coordinate 15,744 of WEIV01009533.1, forward strand.
TCCTTAGTCATGCCTGGGTACCTGGAGCTTGACTCCTGCTTTGCTCATGGACAGCTGCCCTTTCTGGTTGGTTTTCTGGCCACTGTTCCAGCTGCTGACAGCTGGTTTGCTCCATCCCTGATCTGTATCACACAAACTGTTTCTGTGTTTATCTTCCTTACTCAAGAATTCACTGGTAACAATCTCCTCACCATCATTATTTGTGTGTAACGGTGGGGAAGGGACTTGTTCCCACCTCACAGATGAACAAGTTTAAAAGTCAGGGAAGTTGTGGACAATTCAGTCAGTGGTAGATTTGACTTCCCACCTTGTACCCTTTTTGCCTGTGGGTTGGTTGTGCAGATCCCAGGATGTTCCTTGAGTAAGGATGGAGAATTTAAAGGAGTTTAGGGCGGAGTGGGGAGTCTTCAACTCTGCTTTTCCTGGGATTGAAGCACTCCAAGTTCCTGGGCTTTGTGAGACACCACCTTTTACCAGTATAGAAACCACTTTATAAGGTTTCCTAAAGAACAGGTTTTCTCTTTCTCTCCTTCTTTTGTTTTGTTCTGGTTTTCCCAGGTATCAGTCAGAGCCGGATCTCCCATTGGCTGTTGCAGCAGGGGTCGGACCTGAGTGAACAGAAGAAAAGGGCATTTTACAGATGGTACCAGCTTGAGAAGACAAATCCTGGTAAACAAATACAGCCTGAACATCCCCTGCTGTTTATGGAATAGAAACCTTTTGTCCCTGTTGGTTATTATCACTGATAATTCACTTCTTGGTCTGGGGTACTCCAGAGGTTCTGCCTGACCAGTTTAATTTTTAGGAGAATAGGAACAAAGCTACATTTTGCTTTGCAGCAAATGATCCAGAGCTGACTCATCCAGAGCTGTCTGTGCAGCTCCTCAGTCATGGATATTTGCCCTTCCTCCCACCACTGGCTAAATCTGGGAATCAGAAGCAGTCGGTGAAGTTACAGTCAGTTAATTAATGAAATAATGCTGAGGCTCTTCAGAGTGAACAACTAGAAAACATAATGACTGCATAATGTAAAGCTGTAGCAAAAAACCCACACAGTTTGGCAGAGAGGATCTTTGGGATAACTTCACAGGGTTCTGGGTTGGATCTCAAGCTCTTGGATGGGATGTTGATCGTTCCAGTGATAAATTGAAGATGTGTCTTTCAAATCCCACCTGCCTCTCCAAATCTCAAAATAGATCTTGAATATGAAAAGAGAAGTAAAGCTCCTCATTATCTTTAACTAACCAGCAATCTTCAGAATCACAGTTGAATTAATTTCCTCTCATTGTTCTTCCCCACAGATTTTGTTTGACCACAGTTCTTATTTTTCCCTTTAGCAGTTTTATTGTAAAGATCAAAATATTTACATTTAATTTCTTTTAAACAATGGTGTGATTAAATTAACTGTGTAATTGTTTTAAGGAATTTAAAACTCAGGCTCTCTAATGTGAGCTTGGCTTTAATACTCAGAATTCTATTAAGAAAAATTCCAATTGAAGTAAGAGTCTCAAAACTTCGGGTTTGTGTGTGAGCAGAAAATCAAGAGGCTCCAGCTGACAGTTGGCCTGAGAATGCTTCAGATTTAAGTTGGGTGGGTTCAAAGTGACAGCCGAGCCTGTTCTTTCTGCAGAGCATCTAGAAAATTGTTTTAAAGGATGAAAGGGCCAAGGAGCCTTGATTTGGGCACTGGCTGGAGTTGTGGAACTGAGGATCAGCACAATTCCTGGGTAAATTCTCCAGTACCAGCTGGTGGGAAAGGCTCAGATTTTACCCTACAAAGAAACTCCCAGATATTTCCCTTTGATGGAAGGTGTTGCCTCCAAAGGACTAGAGAAAACTAGAGGTTTTTTAGGTGTATTTTGAGGAAAAAACACAAAAGTCCTGTGAAACCTGTTCTTTCCTATAGCTTTGCATCTTTCCTTGCCAGTATCTTGTGCAACTGCATAAAAAACCCACATTTTTGTGCTGGGATAAGTGAAGTCTTGTCCATCTTAGCACTAAAACCTTTGCTTCTTTCCCCATATCCACATCTCTTTTGTCCTTTTGCTTTTGAGAAGTGTGTGAGGAATGAAGACTTTCAACAGTGAAGGTTGTGGCTTAAATTGAAATGAGTCCATGTGAACCTCTTCTTTTCTTTAGACACACTTGGAAAAGCTCCTTGAAGAGGGGTTGTTTGAGTATAACCTTTTTCCCAATGAGAAATCTTAAACAGCATTTTCAAGAAGTGTAAAAGGCAAATTGTTTCCTCTGCCTAAGCAAAGGGACTATTTGGATGCACTTAAATTCCTTTTAGAACCAAGTAACATTTGGTTTCTTTTAAGACACCGAGGTAAAGGGAGGAACTCTCTGTTTTCCTGTAGCTGTCAGGAAAGTAACTTGAGGAAAATGGGGTTGTGTTTATTTATTTATTGTATTTATATTTATTTATTTATTGTAGGATCCACTGCTTTGAATTATTGCCATCTCCCATATTGCAGGTCAGACCAGGTAGCCAAGAGAGAATTAACATGAGTCTGAACAAGTGTGTTATGGAAGGTACCAACCCTGTCCAAAGAATCCTGGATTAAAGCACTGGCAAACTGAGATCCCTGGAAACTATTAGTTCCCCAATTTCTTTAAGTCCTTACCTTGTAAAACTGGATCTTCAGAGTAAGTCCAGTCTTTAAATTTGTGTAGCAATGGAAGGGAAGCTTTCACTTAGAATGGGAACAGTCTGAAGGACTGGGGCAGCAGATAAGATCAATTTATAAACTGGGAAGGAGGAACAGTTATTTTGTGTGGAAAAGACTGGAGATCTCTTGGCAGACCTGCAGCTTTCCCTTGGCTCTGCCAGGGGGTTTTTGGTCCAATTTGTAGAACTCACCTCTTTGCCTCACTTTCCCATCTCCTTGATAAAGGTGAGACCATTCCCTGTGTGTGACATCCCTGCCTTGCCTTAAGGGCCTGTCTTTCACTGCTTATATAAGCAAAAGATGACTAATAAAGATATCAAAAGAGATTTTATTTCTCTTTTTTTCATATGTAGAAGCTCTGTAGTGCTTTAAATCATCCACAAGGGAACCCTGGAGCAATTTTAGGACTTTTGCTGCTGTTCAGATGTTGCTCCTATGTGGAAGAGACCCAGCAATTCCATCCTTTCCATTCTTTTCCAGCTTGCTCTGACCTCTTGAATGTGCTGTTTGTTATTTGCTTGGGCCTGACTTTGCTGGTTTGCAAGGAGTAGTTTCTGTATTTCTCCTGTCTTTGGTGGTAGGTGTTGCAAAAGAGACTGAAAGCTCATGGACCAAGAAAAAAACCCACCCACTTTTCCTACTGTGGGCAATAATCTTGCTCCAAAATGTCTTAATCAGCATTTTCCTGGTAGGAGTGATGTTGGAGTTAACAATAATGCTGGGAAATCCAGTGTTCTACTGATAGTGAATTTTTCTGGGAGGAGTTGCCAGTGAGGGTGAAAGGCAGTTTTTTTGTTGAAGGGAAGAAGTCAGTGCTAAATGTTTGAAAGGTCTTTAATCCAATTAAAAAGGATGCTCTTCATTTAGTTCGAGCTTTTTTCAGACAGGTACCACTTGTCCTGTGTTTTGTGAGGGACTGGGAGCATTTTGGCAACAGATAATAGTATATTATTTCAAAAGCCAGTATATGAATGCATAGAGTCCTACAATGTTCTGAGTATTTTTTCCAGAGTCCATGGGTTTAAAATAAATAAATAAACGTTTCTTTTTAGATTGGTAGTTGTTAAGAAGATTAGTTTGCCTGGCACTGGGTCTTGGGCAAAGTGGGAAGTTTATTATGGAGTAACTTCAGCTTTTGTCTCTTGCCTCTGTGCAGTGCAAACTGAAGCTGGCACCTAGAAATGATGTGTTGAAGTTCCAGATGGACACAGACTGCTTCCATTTAGGCTGGGCATTTATTTCTGCCAGCTTTCTGTAATAGGAAGTGGTGTGGTCACCTTGGAGAGAACCATGTGCTCTTGCTCCTCAAACAAAAGGGGGGAAGAGAGGTAGTTGTTACCAAGATGTGGCATCTCCTGTGTTACTCCCACAGCAGTTCTGGTTCAGCTATGGCAGAAAATCAGGGGCTGGATATCCCCCAAAACCAGGGGGTTTGCACTGGGGTCAGGCTGTTGGTGATGCACTATTTCACAGAGCTGCAGAGCAAACAGTCCCAGCTCTGAGCCTTTTCATCCAAGCCAGGAGCTCTGGAGGGAACCTTTTGCTGTGCTGATTCCAATCTACCCTGGCTGGGTAGTAACTGAGAGGTGTTTATGGTGGGTCAGCCTGGCTAAAAATACTGTGAGACATCTGTTCTTAGCAGGGTAATGGATGAGAGGTGCTTGCTGCAAAGGCTTGCCAGGAAAGGATTCCTTGGAGCTGGGAGATGCCTGAGGCTTGGAAGGACCATCCTGTGCTTCACCCCTGTGGGGCACTGATGGGCATCAGCAGCTCTGTGTGATGCTCTCAGAGCAACTCCCTCTCTTCAGGATCAGGATGGAGCCTGGGATGTGCTGAGAGAAGGCAGCAAAATTCCGTGAGGAATTCTGACCACAGAGAGAGCTGCATTCCAGTTGGAGAGCACCACTCTTGCCTCCTCTCCCAAAACCCACCTGCAGCCTCCTTGAAGTCATACCCTGCATTTGAGAGAGTTCAGGTTTGCACAGGAAAAACCCAGCACTGCAGGAAAAGGTGCTCAGCACTGGCAGGGAGTGAGAGATGCCACTTTTGCTTTCTCCCTGTGAAGGGAATTCTTCCCAGACAGTTCACCTCTGCACCCCTGAGAGATGTCTGGCTGTTTGATGCATATACTAAGATGAAAATCTCCTACTGCATTTTCTCCACTCCGTCTGCTCAGGAGAGAAGTTTCACTTCTTCTTAAAAAGCTGTTTGAGGGGGTTATAAAAAGAATCTGAAACGGTGACTGGGATGTAACTTAGGAAGTTACAGAGAAGTGGAGCTGGGTGGTGAGAAGATTGTGATGAAGTGTTGGAACAGCAGAATAGATGGGATCCCCAAGTGCTCAATGAATTGAGGGGGATGAGGAAAAGCTCCATAGTTTCCATATCAAATGTGGCAGCACTGCATATCAGAAATGGTTTGGGGACACGATTTTCTCGTTCCACCCCCTGCCATGGGCAGGGGCACCTTCCACTATCCCGGGGTGCTCCAAGCCCTTTCCAGCCTGGCCTGGAACGTTTCCAGGGATGGGGCAGCCACAGCTTCTCTGGGAAACCTGTGCCAGGGCCTCCCCACCCTCACAGCCAAGAATTCCTTCCCAATATCCCATGTGTCCCTGCCCTCTGGCAGTGGGAAGCCATTCCCTGTGTCCTGTCTCTCCAGCCCTTGTCCCAAGTCCCTCTCCAGCTCCCCTGGAGCCCCTTTAGGCTTTGAAAGGGGCTCCAAGGTTTCCCTGGATCCTTCTCTTCTCCAGGTGAACATTCCCAGCTCTCCCCAGCAGGATCCAGAGGGGCCCAGCCCTTGGAGCATCCCATGTCCATTTTTCCCCACATGTACATCCAGGCCCATTTGGGGTCTGTTTATGCATTCAGATCCTTCCATGTCTGTGTGTGGTACTTGCTTGTAATTCTCAGCATATTTCTCTCTTATCTGCTGCTGATATTGATGTTACCCCATAGGAAAGAGAAATAGGTAAATGGATCTAACAGGGCTACTAAAACAGAAGCAGGGTGTTATATTCAGGATGTGAACATTTCAGTAGCAGCAGCAGATTTATGCTTTCAATGCAGATTTTTTTTCAACCTTTGTCAGAAAAATCTTGGGCAAATTTAATGGAAGGACTATGTCTCTTACCTTGATGTTGGGCATCACTGATATTCCTGTGCTCTGCCTGTGACATAAAATCTTCAGGTAGGGAGAATATATTGCTGAGACAATGCAGGGAAAGTTAATTTCTTTTTGTGTTCTTCTCTGTCTCTTTTTTAAATTTTTATTTATTTTTAAGGGTTTTTTTTAGATTTTGTGTTTTTTTAATTTTTGAAGTGAATTTTAAAGTCTGAAGTGAACTTTCAAGCCTGAAGTGAATTTTAAAGCCTGGCAACTTGATCTCCACCCAGCCCCCTAAAGTGTGCAAGTACTAGAAAGACTAGATAAGGAGCTTTCCTTGAAGTGGCCTCCCAGTAAATTGGCACTATAGGAAATATTTCATGTTTCAGTAAAACCAAGTAATCTGTGTGGGCTCGTTAGCTGGGAATTAGTAAGAGGCACCATCCATTGGGTGTGCAAGGCAGAGATTGTGGGGCTTCACTTCCTACAGGCTTCTCCTGGGTAACATTTGGAAATTATTTCGAGCTCCACTACCTGACACAGATGCAGTAAGGAAAATATACTCCGTGTGCATTTCTGGAAGGGAGCACAGCCAAGTGCTTAAATAGCTCATTTTTTGCTTTTTAGCTGTAGGAATTTATTTATTGGTTAAACTCTTAAGTTCCCTTGACCCTTTTACTCCGTTGTGTATTAGAGGAGCAGTGTTGTTTCACTAACACAGTATGTTTTGATGATTAAATCCCAACCATTCTGAGCAAGCCTGTGTTCCCAAAGGGGTTTGCTGTCACAGCCCTGCTCCATGTGTGCACAATTCTGGGAGCTGGATCTGTGCAGTGCAGGAATTCCAGTGGAGCTCAGTGTGCTTGTGGTATCTTTTGATACAACTTTTTTTTCTAATTTTTTTTCTTTTTTTTGCACACAAGAACACCTCTTCCTTCCCTGCAGGGGAAGTCACTGAGCACAAAGCTGTCCTTCAGAACATACCCTGCTTTTTGTCCTCGTGTCCTGTACCAGTTTCCCATCCTCACCAAGGGATACAGGAAAGATCGATCTCCCAGTGTGTCTTGATTTATCTTGATTTATTAACTGAGAGGCTCTTGTGGAAAGGATCAGGGGTAAGTTTCAAAGGGGCCTTTCCTGAAGGCATTTTGCCAAGTCCTGTCTCATGCTTGATGCTTTCCAGCTCAGACTTACTGAAAGGAGAAATACACCCATAGAAGGGGAAGAGAAGAGGAAAGTTGTGATGTTAATCTGCGTTCAGGGACTTTTTCAGGCTCCCTGGCACCCATGTTTGCACAGGCCACAGGTTGGGTGTGTATTGGTGGAGCTGCTCCAGGTGTTTACTCAGCTCTTCAGACACACTGAAGTTGTATAAGTGGTATAAATTCCCATTTTGCCTCCTGCCACTGCTGTATAATTAAACAGAATCTGCTATTTCCCGTTTTGTGACAGATGAGGTGGCAGCACAACCTGAAGAAATCCCAGCTGGGTTATAGCTCACCCTTCCTGTACAACCCTTTTCCTCTTGATGAAGACAGGACACCTTTTCCTAAGTTCCTCTCAGCTCAGTTATGCTCCTTAGATTTCCATCCTAATATCTCTAGCCTGGAGGTCGAGGATGGGAATTCTGCCTTTGCTTATCTCTATGGTGTCTTTATTTGATAATACTTCACCTTTTTTAGTTTGAATGGTTTCACCATCTCTCTTGCTTTTCTTTTCCACGAGCAGGAGCCAGAGGATGGGCATGGCTTTGAATCCCCTGGGAAACACAATATTTATTGTTCTTAGGGGCCACACTAAGCATGAGACCCGCTCCTATCCCAATAGAAGAGCCAGAATGGAGACAGACACCTCCCCCAGTCACAGCTACCTCTGGGACCTTCAGACTACGGCGAGGCAGTCGGTTCACATGGAGAAAGGAGTGCCTGGCTGTCATGGAAAGGTAGGTCATGGGCCTTTGGAGATGGGGCATTTTAAACCCAATACAAGTGTCCTTTTTCCTGCTCTGATGGGCACCAGCGTTGTTTTCCTGGGTGTGTTTTTGCAACGTGCAAGCCTGGAGTTGATTCTAGGGAGTAGGAGGAGCTGTTTTACCTCTTGTGTTGTTTAAAAAAATGTGACACTGCATTGGACAATATTTGGTTTTTTTGTAGCCCCCAGGACATCATGTCTTTATGTCTCTCATCAGTCCGAGAGTATTTGCATCCAGCCCTCCTTTTGCTTTTGCAGAAACCTTTCCATTTAGCCTAATCCAGGCTCTCTTGGTGGGGGTCTGCTCTCTCTTTACATCCTGCATCTCTCCTTCCCCCCTTTACTGATTTGTCCCCACAATGTACCCTGGTTATTCTATAGTTGACAGTGGCATTTCGGCAGCGCTTCGATTGTTCAGGGTGCAGAACTTTGCCTGACAAGCAGTGGATTTGTCCAAAAAGGCTCTTAGAACCCTTTTACACGAGCTGGGAACAGCACAGAGCAAAGTGGATCTTTCAAATACATATTCAGAGTGGGAGGTGGTCATTAGAGCTCCCAGCTCTCTGGTCCTGCAGAGACAGAGCACTCCGAGCCTGGGCCTGCTCACAGTAATGTCTCTTTTGTGGGTAATATTGTAGAGTAGAAAAGGGCTGGTGAACTCAGATGTAGTTTAGGGTTAAATGCTTGTTTCTGTTCAGGGCTAAATGGCTGGGAGGAGTTTTCTCCCCTCTAAGAGCAGGAGGAACCTCCCTTCCATGGAAGCACCAGATGACTGTGTGTGCTACATTCCCCTCTGGTTTCCAGTGAGACCTCGGCCAGCAGAGTTTTAGGATGTGCTTTTACCATTCCTGTGATGCTCCTCTGTCCCCTTGCTTGCACAAGGGTCTTGGAGACTGATTAGGAATGGGAGCTGAGGCTGAGCTGAGCCTGAAATCCTGAGCTCTCCTGGGAACACAGGACAGACACACTCCTGTGTGGCCACAGCCCATCACAGGGTCTTTGCAGGACTGGAACCAGTAACAAAGTGTTTGTTTCCCTATCCTGGCCTGGCTCTGCCTTGATACTTTAGGCTTAGACTTGATGTTTCCCCGAAGGAAATAATGTAAATGTTTGAAACCTGTTCTGCTTTGCTGGACTAAAATAATACAACGTCCTGGAATCTGATAGTACAGGACTTTGTTTTTCTGGTGTCCCTCTCCACAGAGGGACTCAAGGATCTTTAGCACTTTAAAGTGCTTTTATGACTGTCCTGATATGTAGAATGACAAAACCACCACAGCTCTATGTGCTTTCAGGACAGCACCATCCCCTGATCAACCCTCTGTGTGGGAAATAATTACTCTGAAGTAGAATTAGAGCTCTTTGGATGTGGCTGTTTTCATTTTTGGTTTTTGCTTGGCCTAAAGTGCAACAACTGCTGTCATTTGTTGTTTGAATCCTGGTTGTGCCTCAGACTCCTGTGTGGTGCTGGTGAAACACAGAGCACAGAGTTAAGGAGCCCAGCACGACCCTTTCCTCCTCCACATCCCTCCTCAAACCCATCTCTGCTGTGACACTCTCAAGGATTTATACAGCCTGTAATGGTTTGGTGTGTCTGTTAGGAAGGTGGGAGATTTGGGGCTGGGCATGGAAAGAAGCCAAGTTGGTGTTGACATTGGAAAATCATCCCGTTGTGGATGCAGATACATAATCACTCAATCTAATTTTTCATTAAGTTCTTTCTTTGTCATTCTTGGTTTTGTTCTCTGTGTCTTGTGCTCTGTAAAGTCTTTGCTGCTGACATTTTCTTCTTATTCTGCTGCTGCCACATTGCCTTAATCCTGCCTTTAATATTAATTTGCCAAGCCCTTGCCAGGTCACCGTGAGCTCTGAGTTTCCCAGCCTTGTGTGGAGCACTGGGAAGCAAAGCTGAGGGGTTTTCCTCAAGCCAAGACCACAGTAAAAGTGTTGTGTGACAATAAAACTACACCATAAAGCAAGCTGGGAATATGGCTGTTTAACTGTTGTGCTTTAATAGGCCTAGTTGAGCTGGAAGGATGAGCTGTTTTATGTGACAAGTTCTGAAAGAGAGGGAGAAAAAGGCTCTTGTGGGAGCCCCGGGAGGGCAGTAACTGATTTCACTTACAAGTCACTGGAGTCTTCCAGCCTTGTCTGGAATATGACTCATAACAGCAGCAGGATGGAGGTAACCAGATTCCTGCCTGTCTGGCCCAAGCAGATCAGGTTCCCTTGGTGCCACAGGGTCAGGAATTTGGCCACTAAAAGGGTGTTTGGCGTTGCCCATGGGCTGGTGCTCTTTGGTGATTTGAAGGATGAAGTTTAGGCTGTGAGTGGAGGCATCTCAGTTTAATGGGCTGTTTTCCTTCATGAAATACAAGTTTCATTGCATTGTGGTGGTGTGTCCTGCAGCTCCCTGGGGTGATGTTGGAGCACACAGGGGTTTGGGCACCTGGGTTTGAGCTGCTGCTTTGGGAACCTCAGTGAGGTGCTCATTCATTTTGGGTGATAAATATCCAGCAATGAGGAACAGAGATCCAGGAAACAATTCCATATACAGCTCCTGTGAGGGCTGTGTGTCCCTCCCTCTCTGTCTGCCACAAAAAGGAGCTTTCTGCACTTAGAACTAACTTTGATGCTTTAGTTTAATGCCTGAAGATAAAAGGGTTGAATCCAGACCTAAGTGGCAACTCTTGTAGATAATGCAAATCTTCCTTCTGAAACATTGCTGGGGTGCTGTATAAACATTTTGGGGTGAGGATGAGGGTGTTGACCTCCTCTGTCAGTTAATTGTGCCACGTGCTTTTGGCTTGGATTCCCTTGGTGACAACTGCCATCACTAAAACTCAGTGTGTCAAACCAGGTGAGAGCACTTCAAGGGAAGAATCTGAATTGGATTGGAAAAATTAGTGGGATTTGCTTCCAGCAGCACTGAAAATGCACAGCACCAGTCAGGATTTGCCCCATGAACTGAGTGAGAAGGGTGAGGGTTGAAGGGCTCATTTCTCTTTTTTTTTTTAAAAAGATTGAAATCAACAAAAATTCCAGTGCAATTAATTATTATATTGGTGCCAACCTGATGTAATTAAGATTAGAGTTAGGGCCATATACTTAGAAGTCTGATGTACCTAAGTGTCTGTATACAGGGTCTGTGTATTAAAGAATCTAATTGGTTTATACTGGATTTCCAGAATGCTGCTTGTGGTTTCTCTAATTCAATTCTCCAGTCTTTACTGCTTTTTTGGAATCCTCCCAGAGTAGTTTATTAGTCTCTGGGCTTAGATTTCGGACAATAGATTCAGGTCTATCCTTTTTTTTTTTTTTTAAATTTTTTTTTTTAAATATCTCTCTGAATATTTATGCTCTGAAGGTTAAGAGGAGCAGTAGTTCCAGAAAGTAAAGTTCTATATTTATCTGCAGACTAGGTGTGGTTCAGACAACTGCAGTGCAAAGCTCCCTCTCTCTGCTGTGCTACTGATACCAACCTTGACCTGTTCCCTCCTGGAGCCTCCTGCTCATGGAATATGCTGAGTTTTGAGTGTGTCACTGTTGTCGTGTGGCTTTGCCCTCCTTTGGGAACAGAGCTAAGACTGCAAGAGTCCTTTCAGTGCAAACCTGAGGTTAAACTTGAAAGCCTGTTTCTGGTTCACTTTCGTGTTCTTTTTTTGTTACGTCTTGTCCCACAGATATTTTTTGTTTCCTTGTCTCTGCTTTACTTCTTTTCTTTTCAACCCCTGTCATTAGAAGTATGAAATTGAAAATCCCCTTGGGGTTTTCTGGTTTTTTAATGAAGCTGTGTTGTCTTGTTCTGGGTTTTTTTTTGTTATTATTTTTTTCCCCAAGTGATTTATGCTTCTCTTCTAATCATATGTTGGAGTTGAGGTTTATCTTCTTTTTCAGGCAAAAAGAATAACTAAGAGTGGCAGCAGAATCAGTGACTTTATACCTGTTTTAAGGCCCTTTGGTTGAGTGCCATTAGAGACTGTGAGGGGGTGGAGTGTTGTTTTTTAAGTATGCACTTTACCCAAAGATTAAATTAAAATAACTGTAAATTCTGCCCTAAACAAAAATGAATAATTCATCAGTGGAACGTATTTCAGTTTGTCTGGGGAGCAGAGACTTTGCTTTCTGGTTGAGGGTTATTTGCTCTGATTTTATGGGTCTGGTTTTTTATTTTAACACTTTTCTACGCTTGCGAAGCTCCTTTTGTAAAGGTGTATTTAGATTAAATAAGACTAAGATGATATAGATACCCATTATCCCCATTTCATAGGTGGCAAAACAGAGTCAGGTGTTTCACTTGGCTTTATTCCCAAGAGAAATGGGTTTAGATTTCCTAAGATAGGAGGATATAGTTTCGTGCTGTAGCTGAGCTGAATTAACAGTTTGTCACCAGCTCATCCTTAGGTGTTATCCTGCCTCACCACCCTTCTCAATTCCTCCTCCTCAGTTTCCCTGCTCCTGCCACCCTGCACTGTTCCAGATATGTTTCTTGTCTGGTGGAAACAGCAGCCAGTTCAGCTCAGGAAAAAAAGAATCCTTTTTATTTCCCCCTGCATTCCCCCTAATTTGGTCCATCTTGCTGTGCAGGGAGGGTGAGCCAGGGCTGTGCTGGGGCAAAGGACAAGGGATGCACAGCTGGGAGCACGAGGAAGGGGAAGTTTTACACAAAGATGTGCACATTCCTCTGGTGGTTTTTTGATCTGCTTGGTTTTGTTCTGATTTGGTTTGGTTTGAGCTGGACGAGTTCCTGGTTTCTTTAGCAGGTTGGTCACACTGACAGCTGTGCTGGCACCATGGAATGGGGGCCCTTGGATTTTTCCAAGGAGCAGGAATGCATTAAGTCCATGAGGGGTAGAGAGATGGAACACCTCTGTTCTGGAGGCTGGGAGAGATGGGTTGTTCAGCCTGGGGAAGAGAAGGATCCAGGGGGAGCTTGGAGCCCCTTCCAGAGGCTCCAGGGGTTCCAGGAGAGCTGGAGAGGGACGTGGGACAAGGGCTGGAGGGACAGGACACAGGGAATGGCTTCCCACTGCCAGAGGGCAGGGACACATGGGATACTGGGAAGGAATTCTTGGCTGTGAGGGTGGTGAGGGGCTGGAATGGGATTCCCAAAGAAGCTGTGGCTGCCCCATCCCTGGAAGTGTCCAAGGCTGCACGGGGCTTGGAGCTTGTTGTGTCCCTGCCCACAACAAGGGGTTGGAACAAGATGATCTTTCAGGTCCCTTCCCACCCAAACCATTCCGTGATGATTTAACACCATTTACCCTCCCGAAAGAAGCACCTCCATCCCTGTTCCCAGCAGGGCTGTGCTGGGATGGGCCCACAGATCCCTGGGCATGGTTCTGGTCCTGAGCAATATCAGCCCTGACGTGGGTTATTAGAAACCCTTCCGACTGTGAAAGCTCCATTCCTGCAGCTCTCCCGAGCGCCGGGGCTTCCACGGCTTCCCTGGGGAAAACGAGAGCTCTATTAGCTCCTGAAATCCAGTTAGGAAATTTTCTTAGTTAATTTCATCCCATTACTCTTAGTTATGTCTTCCAGCAGAACCTTAATACCGGCCCCACAGGGGATCTAAGTTTCCTGTGCGAGGCTTTGGAGGAGATGGAAGTTTGGGATTCATTGCGTTTCTCCCTTTCCAAGCTGACAGCAGAGCAGGAAGTCGTGTCCTTCGGCCTCTTCCATTAGGCTGCTGCATTGTTAGGAGCAGAACAGCAGCTTCTCATCAATATGACAATGGCCACAGGTTGATTTGGGAATGCTGGGAGGTTTGGAGTGCTGGGAATTGTGCTCTGCTGTCCCTGCGACCCTCAAATGTCCTTGAACCTTTTGGTGGCTCGCTGTTCTCAACTATAAAATATCTCCTGTGTGCTTGGGAGAGGAGCCAAACCAAGGGAAGGGTGAGCAAGGTGCTAAAAGCCTTCAATTTTTGGCTTGCCAAGGAATATTGGCATTAGGAAAAGCTTGCTAACTTTAGGAATGGTGGAGCACTAAGCAGGTTACCTACAGGAATTATGGAACATTCCTCAGGAGCAAATTAGCTGAAATCTGTCAGGATGGTCCTGAGATACTTGATCTTAATGCAGAGGGAAACATCAGGTGATTCCTTTACATTATTTTCCAGCTCTTTCAATTCTGTCATAAGGTGTTTGTTAGTCAGCAACTTGCAGTGGGAGGCTCAACTTCATTAAGTCCTTTGAGACGCAGGGAGTGGGTTTTTTTTAGGATCTTTGCTGTTCTTGCCTGTGAAAAGCTTTGAGATCTGAGCGAAGGCGCTTTGCAAAGGCATCCAGCAAAGTTCACTTTGCCATTCAGAGCCAGGCAAGATCTTTTTATTGTCTGAAAGTTCAAGTGGTTTGGCTCAGGGTCATTGCTGTATGTCTTCATAAAATGCAAGAGCAGCCATTTTCTGCTTGACACAGGATCTTCCTTATTTTGCATTAGATCAAGCTCTGTTCCCTCTCAGACATGCATAATATACCAGCTTCCTATTCTAATCAGCTGTAAGCAAATCCCAGTTGTTTGGCAGATTGCAGGCAGTAAAATGTAATGCAAGGATGTCTGTCCAAAGTCTGGCCAGACTCTGGTTTCTTCAAGGATCCAGCACTTAATGAGTTATTTTGCTTTTTCGACAGCTCAGGTGCTTTTTGTATCTTTGTGTCCCCCCCCCCCCTTCTCTTTTTTATTTTTTTGTTAATAATAAAAGAGATGATCTGTGGGAGGGGCAGCTCCTTGCAGAAGGCTCCAGATAAAATTTTTGTATCTGCCAAGGTCAAAATAACTGAAATCAACATTTGCAAACAGGAACCTTGTCAGTCTGACCTGTAACAGCACTGGCTGCTGCTGTAAACCCACTTTTTGGGAATGGGAATTCTTCCCTAGTCCAGATACTCCTGCATTTCTCCAGGACCAGTTGAGATGCTCAGTATTCACACCTGGACAGAGCTGTGTGGACGTGGACAAAAACTCTTACCTCCTACCCTGTATTTTTTTTTAGTCCTGCTATTGCACCTCTGGGCATTCTTATTATTCACATAAATATGTAATTCCTTCCAAATCCTGCAAAGGTCTTCGGGGTACTTCCAGGGAACTAATTATACCTGGTTTCATTTTATATGCTGAAAAGTGTTTAAAAAGTCCAAGGTCCCTTTGGCCTGAGCATCATGAGGAAGAATAAGACAGAACATTGCATTTATCCCTGATCATTTGCTGTATGTGCTGCTCACTTATCTCCTCTCTGAACTTAACAGTCACTCTCTTATCTCTTCTCAGATGCCAAGGCTTCCCTTGCCTCTAATAATATTAATTGTCTCTCTTCTCTGGACCTTTTCTATTCCTACATTCAATTTTTAGTGACCCGGGGCAGGTGAGCAGGGACCTGAGCAGAACTGATTTCCATATTGCCAGGGTGAATATTCCAGTTTATACAAAGCAGCTGAATCTGATTCCTGTTGTTCTGAGGCCTCCAGCCCAACATCTGTTTTGTGCTTATCACTTCTGTGTTACTGACTGAGGGTATCTTTCCTTTGAACAGTCTTTCCTGAAGAATTACAACTAATTTAGACCCTCTCATGTATGTGAGGAGTTGGAATTTGTCCTTTTCCATGTGCATCACACTAAGACAGCAAATAAATTTGAATCATGGGAGTTTTAAATGCTGTGAATTTCAAAAATACCTGCTTTATTTATATCCAGTTCACCTTCCAGAACATTATTAACTGTTAATGCCAATTATTTTAGGGCACAACTTCTCTGCTCACACAGAGCCCAGTGCTCTTTGCAATCACATTGAGACCTCTAGGTGCTGTTTGCTGTAAGGACAGTGTGAAAATACAATTCTGGGGCTGGGATTTCTCTCTGTTTGAGCTTTTTCCTGTGCCAGCACTTCACTTGCTTCAGTCCTTCCCATTTAAAGGACACAGAAAGAATTGGTGACCAAAAGCTCACATTAACCACCTGCATTGTTATTTTCTTAACGTGAAGTCAGGGAGAGCCAGGACACACTTGTCACACACACTGGGGGAAGTGGCACCTTCAGGCTGCATTTTAAGTCACTGTGACCAAAAGGCAACAAAAGCTACAAAAAGGCAAAGCCTGACAGAGCTGAGGATGCTGCTATTCCCAATCCAGAAGGAGCAGCAGGAAAAAAAGCAGTCTGCTCTGGAGCCAGGCTGGGAGAGCTGGGAATGTTCCCCTGGAGAAGAGAAGGATCCAGGGAGAGCTTGGAGCCCCTTCCAGAGCCTAAAGGGGCTCCAGGAGAGCTGGAGAGGGACTTGGGCCAAGGGCTGGAGGGACAGGACACAGGGAATGGCTTAAATGGAAGGAAAGCAGGGTCAGATGGGATATTGGGCTGTCCAGAACAGGCCCAAGTTCAGCTGAAGGAATAATCCCCTGACCTGTGTGTAATGTTATCCGTGGAATAAACCCCCTGGAGTGAATTAGAGAATTAACTTCATGTAATATGTAATTTGGAAGGAATCAGTGATCAGGTGGAATAAACCCACTGGAGTGAATTAGAGAATTAACTTCATGTAATATGTAATTTGGAAGGAATCAGTGATCAGGTTGGCACCTGGTCACCTCAGCAAGGAGGATCCAGGGGAACCCAAAGGAAGCTGGATTCACCCTTTCCTGGTTTCTGGATCTGTGCAGAGTGTCCCTGCTGACTCTCACTGCAGTTTGTGTCTGAACAGAGGCCAAACCTACGTCGGTGAAAGGAAATTCTCTGCCATCCAGTAACAGATGTGAGGTTTTTATACAAGTAATAAACAGAGTAATTACAAGAAGTGAGGGAGGAAAATTCCTAAGTAAAACTCCTAAGTGTGTTGCATCATGTATTTGTGGGCTCTTGGTCAGGCTGTGGAGCACTTCAAACAGACTAAAAAGAATGTTCTATCTGAGAACCATATGGGCTTCAGCCACAGAAGTCACTGCCACAGCCTAGATTTGTTTTTTAATTCCTTTTTTTTGTTGGTGATTCAGGATAGCACAACTGGCCTTTTTGGTGTTTGATTTTCCTGTGGAACACGTGTAAGTTTTAATTGGTTTTGAATACTGTGCTGTTTGTGAGGAGCTCTGAACAAAATAAAAGACATGGGCCTGGTCCAAAGAGGTTTTTTAATATGATTTCCTTATAAAGAAAAAAGCAAGAGAAAATATATTTATATGTAATATTTATTATGTTTCTATATTTCTAAGTATCCCCTATATAGGGAAACTCATGTGATTTGTTGCTTATCATGTACATAAACTGTTGCTCTTTCAGGAAGCTTAAAGCTCATCCCATTCCACCCCCTGCCATGGGCAGGGACACCTTCCATTATCCCAGGTTGCTCCAAGCCTTATCCAACCTGGCCTTGGACACTTCCAGGGATGGGGAGTCCACAATCTTCACTGGGAACCTCCCCACCCTCACAGAGGAAAGAATTCCTTCCCAATATCCCATGTGTCCCTGCCCTCTGGCAGTGGGAAGCCATTCCCTGTGTCCTGCCCCTCCAGCCCTTGTCCCAAGTCCCTCTCCAGCTCTCCTGGAGCCCCTTTAGGCTCTGGAAGGGGCTCCAAGCTCTCCCTGGATCCTTCCCTTCTCCAGGGGAACATTCCCATCTCTCCCAGCCTGGCTCCAGAGCAGACTGCTTTTTTTCCTGCTGTTCCTTCTGGATTGGGAATAGCAGCATCCTCAGCTCTGTCAGGCTTTGCCTTTTTGTAGCTTTTGTTGCCTTTTGGTCACAGTGACTTAACAGAAAACAATCTCTCCAGCTGATGTTCCTTCTGTGACTCTGGAATCTTTGTTCCCAAAGTGGGTGACCTCGGAAGCTGCACCATTAAATTTCCTTTTAGTTCCTGCCCTTAGGATTTTCCATTTCTTTTTATGGTGTATTGACGTGGCTTCTGACTTTGTCATCAGCAGATTTCGTTGCCATGAGCAGAATTGTTCTTGTTGTTGGGATACTCCAAAGATGAGGAGTATCACTGATCACTGCCTTCCAGGCCATTAGTCCCATTTTTCAGCCTACATTTTAGTTACATGTTTCCTTTCTACCCTGTCTGACAATTACACTAATCTTTGTCTTTTCCAAAATTATGAATAATTTCCCATTTCTCACTTTATCGAACACTTCAGTGAAGTCCAAAAATGTTAAGAATAACTGATTTTTCTTGACATGCAGTCAAAAACTCCTGAGTTGTTCTTGGGCTGTTCCAAGGGGACTTGGCTGATCTGAACAGTGACAATGACATTTAAGAGGAAGCACATGGCAAAAACCATGGGAAGCACAAAGCTTGGAGTAAGGAGCTGTGGATTGATTTCATAGCTCTGTGGCTGCTTTCCTGGGTCTGTATCTCTTAACTTTGCTGGTTTTCTACCTGCAAATTCTTCTAATAATGTTAAAAAACAAGATTAAAGAAGATAATTTCAGAATACTTTTAAAGGAGTTGATCTGGGTATGGAGAGCACTCTTGAAATACAAACCTTGAGAGGTGTTGGTAAATGAAGTAATCTTTTGAGTCCTTGGAGCTTATTATTTCCAAGGTAACTATTCACAGTCCTGTAGGCAAAAAAAATACTGAAAAGTTGAATAATAAACTCGGTTATTTCCTTTCCCTGTGGATCAGGACTGGTCATTGAATAATCTCTAGGAAATAAAGAAAAAGATGTTGCAATTGCCAGACTTGAGAAATGCTCTCCAAGGATCCCAAAGGTACCTGATGGCTTAAAACATTAATTTCCTTCTTTGCTGTGTTGTCTACAAAGAACCTCAGGAAGTTGGTCTTAGTTTAATCAACTGGAATTGCTGGCCTGTATTCATTCCTTATTTCTCTTTCTCATTTGCTTATATCCATCTGTTCTGTTGTATTTAGGTTGCAAGGCAGATGTAGATTGATATTAAAAAATTAAATACCTTTTCCTGCTTTCTGTCTCTACAGCACTTAATACAAAACCAGTTCTGACCCAGATCTCGGAGGTACCAGGTGTTAAAAATACATGTAGTGAGCCCCAAATTAGATTAGATCCTGACTTGAGGTGCTGGATATCCTGCAGGAATCTGCCTCGTGTTGTCTTTGGAATCCTGCAGGGTCCTTTCATTTAGTTGAATCAGTTTTTATTCTGTGGAAAGTGGTGACCACCCACCATCCAGCTCTGCTGAGCTCAGCCTGGGCCAAGGCTGGAAACTGAAAATAAAAACCTGGGGGTCTTTGAGGGGAAATGCTTGTGCTGATGCTGGAAGCTGTCAGCTCGTGCTAAGCTTTGTCACTAATCTCAGGACTCATATTTTCCCCCTCCTGGAGCTTCAGGACAAAGGGAGGCTCCAAGTTTCCCAGCCTGAAGGCCTGTAAAATTTTGGAAAACATGGTCTCACTGAGGCTAAACTAAGGGCAGCCTGGGGGACCTTGCTGACATGATGTACCCTCATTTTTTGTGATCCAGTGCCAAACTTCCCATTAAAGCACAATTTTGAGGCAAAGTTAGGCTGTTCTAGGAATATTTTACCTTGAGATGAGCTGAAAATTGGGTTCTGGCTCTGATGAGAGTTGAGTTCTGAAGAGCAGAGAAAGATGTTTTGGGTTGAGTAATGTCAAATCCAAGTTCTCTTATTTATTTCTGATTTCTGCAGGGCCTCACCAACTCGGAAATATTTCATCCATGGGCTCACCCTGCCTTAGCTTTGCCTTGTGGGAACCAGAAAATCCAGAGGATGCCACTAAAATAACTCTTCCCTGTTAAAAAATGAAGATGAGATGTTTGTTTCAGTGTTGTTTTTCATAAAGGTTTTGTTTATCAGTCACTAAATCCAGGGGATTTAATGCACATAAACAACCCTGTAGCGTGTGGTTCTCAATTTAAATATTCCCAGTAAATAAAAGAGAAAAGAAATCCTATTATTCAGGGCTGAAATGCCTTGTTAGGAAGAGCTTTGAAGGTGCTGTTTGCTCACACCAACCTCTTGTTGAACTATTACAGAACAATTCTCACTTTATCATGTCCTGATGTGTTGGTTACTGTGCTGGCTTCAAAGAACTTCCTCTTTTCCTTTTATTTTGTGGACAATTTAGTGAACTCTGTTGCCTTTGGGGGTCTGTGATGCCATTAAAGTTTAAGGACAGTCACGTTTCAGCCTTTGCTGTCAGTGCCTTCAAGGTGCCTTAAGCAGAAGGTACCTGTGTTTCAAATAGCTCCAAACTCCAGGAATTTCTGTTCAGAAAAGGCCCGTTGTGTAATTTCAAAAATACTCTTATCACCAAATCCAATTACAAGGAACAGTAAATCACCACCTCTGATGTCTTAACTATCCCTTTTTTTAATTGTTAATTATCTCGACAGTAGGGTGCTACAGATTAGGAGGCACAGATTATCTTTGGCAAGTGTGAGGCTTTCAGGGCTGTTATCAATTAATTCTGGGTTTAAACAAATTTTGGGATAATATTAACAGCTTGATAGGATTGTTTTCCTTGAGACCACTGTCAAAATACTGAGAAAGTGATGTTTGAAAAATGAAAAACTCGTTGTTACATTAGCCTTGAAGGTCATGCAGCTTCTCCACTCCAGTGCAAGGTGTATTTTTGGCATTTTAATCTACATTGCAGAGGAGATTTCCTGCTAGGAAACATCAGTAAAACGAGTGTCTTTGAGTTTAGGCACTGATTTGTAAAACCAGAACAGGGAGTCAGCTCTGTTGTGTGAGGGTTTTTTGATGTGCACTGACATGAGCGTGGAATTTATGTAAAGAAACACATCCTGACATGTGAAATAATTACAGTTTCTGTATGGCTGGTGCTCTGAGTGATCTAGTCCTGTTGACATCTCTCCAGATTTGCACTTGCCATGAAAAGAAGTACAAGAATGAAACCTCTCTTACAGTGAGAGGCTTAAAAACTGCTCTGCCCCTGGACAGAGGTGGCTTGAAAGCTCAAGTTGGGAATGAGAAACAGATTGTTAAAAAATCTGGATTTTTACGCTTTGTTTCTAAAGGGGATTTAAAGTTAGGGTAGATTGTACATTGGATAAAACCTCATTTTTTTATGTTGGGACCAAATATCTCTGCGGGTCAAACAGAAAATCTGGGCTTAGTGCCAGAACAGCTGAGAAACCTCTGGTCAGAGCTGTACAAGAGGTCAGGTGGTTTCTCCAGTCCTGTAAATCCATGGATCTATGGAATCCATTAGCCATTGTGTCCATCAGTGGGTTTTCTGGGCTGGGAATTTCTCCTTGGATGTGTTTTGCTGGATGGAAGGTCCAGTTGAGCTGATGCTGCTGGAATGGCACAGTTGAAGTTCTTCTCTGTGCTTCCAAAGAGCTGCACTTCCCATCCTTTCCTGGTTGTCCTGGGGGAAGGAGAAGACTTGCCTTCAGCCAATTCCCAGCTCTGTCAGAGTTTATCTGTGCAGAGGATTCCTTGGAGCTTTGATTTTGCTGTCAAAAATAGAAACGACTTGATATTGTGGGGTGAACTCCTCAGTTGACACCCCTGTCGTTATCCCAGGATCTGTGGAAGTGTCAGCAGATAAAATGGATGGTGTCATCTGCTGACCCCACTGAAAATGGCATTAGGGATATTCTGGGCCAGTATTTACTGGGAAATAAAACTAGTCATTGCCCTTTCTGATGAGATTGTGCTTTGAATGTCACTCCTCTGACAGTCTTGTCTCATGCCACGAGGAGATAAGATCTCGGGCACAGATGACAGACCAACTTCAGGAATATTTCCATTGATTTGACAGCCCAAATAATGGTTCTCTTAAAAACCACAGGGGCTCAAACAGTGACCTCTGCCTGCTGGGTGATACTGGGTTGATAAATCTGCTAATGAGAGATAATAAGGTAACTATTGGAGTGTTTCCTGTGACTTGTCACTGGAAAGCAGAGGAACATTTCAGAGGGAAACTAGATAGGGAGCTGGAATTACAGGCACCTTGTCAGAGGTAAAGGAGCAGCTTGGACTCTGGTGTAGTTTGAGACACCAGAGGGTTTGAGCAGGGCAGAAAACATTCCCACAGAAAGGGAATGTTGGAGAGGATTATTCCTTTTGGTCTGTGCTTAAACTGTGTTAAGCTGGAGTGCAGCCTGAGTTGTGGGGAAGATGCACTTCCCATCCCTGGAAGTGTTCCAGGCCTGGTTGGAGCAACCTGGGATAGTGGGAGGTGTCCCTGCCCGTGGCAGGGGGGGGCACTGCATGAGCTTTAAGGTCCTTCCAACCCAAACCATTTTGTGATTCAGTGGTTCTCCCTCAGATCCCAGCAGGAGCACCGGGATATTTCACTTACAGGTCAAACTCTCACCTGGATGGAAGTGGGAACCCAGGGGGTGCAAACACAAAGTTCAGTGAGGGAATGAGCCTGCAGCAGCTCTGCTGTTCTTCAGAGAACACCCATCTGTGTGTCCTTGCCTCCTGTTCATTGCAAGGTCCATTATCCTTGTTGCAGGGACAGTGTCCCATTCCTGGCTGACCTCACCAAGGTGTCACTGGAAGTTGTTACTCCAACACATCAGAGCCTCTTCCCTTTGAATCACTTCCACACTTGGAAGCTTTAACCATTATGTCATGCTGGAAACGCAGCATTTCCCCAAGCCAGGGCCCTTTGATCAGTTTGGGGAGTTTTATCACTTTGGAAAAGCACTGAACCTGCCCATCCTTGCACTGCTCCATGGCTTGGGCTGTTCCAGACACTCCCCTGGCAGCTGCAGAGCTGCTGCAAAACAGCCAAACTTCCAGTGTGGATTATCAGGAACATGCTTAATGCATCTGAGATCTCAGCCTGGAGAACAGAAGCAAGAAAAAAAAAGAAAGAAAGATTGGCAGCTCTTGCAGGAATTCAGAGAGGGGCACCTTGGTAAAGAAAGAGGGAGGTGTTTACTCCCATCCCAGAGCCTGAGGCTGAGATGGATTCTCTCTCCATCATTGTCCTAAGCACATTATCCCTGAAAGAAAAGAGGGCTTCTCTTGAATCTGCAATTTTTCTGGGCTTCAGTGTTATTGAAATGAAACTGCTTCAAGGATAGCTACGTTCTTTACCATCATCTGGATTCTCATCTCGTGTAAATTATTTGGCCACTTTTCATTTTAATCCTCCACTGTCATTTCCTACAAAAGAGATCATTTGGTTTCTTCATGGAAGGTATTCAGCTGACAGCTGCCCTTTGTCTAGAAAGCAGTGTGCCTTTGCAGGAGTTCCTTGTGCCTGCTCCTTTTTTGCTCCCTTTGAAGTTCACAATGCTCCACATGCTTTCAGGAACTTCTCTGACTGTCAACAGGCTGAGGGTTGTGGCTGTGAAGAGAAATTCAGACATCTTGCATTCTTTCCCTGTATACCTGGCTGATAAGAAACAGAACTGGAGGCAGATTAATTAATTTACTGCTTGAAAGAAGAACTGTAGTAAAAAAAAAATCACGGTGTTTTCACGACTTCTACATGAGCAAACAAAATAGTCACTGATCAAGTCTTGGATTTTTTTTCCCTGGCTTCTCTATCTTGAAAACTCAGCTGTTATTCTCACGTGCTTCCCAGAAATAATAGAATTATAGATTATAATAGATATATGTAATAGATATATAATAGATATATATTATATTTTATATATAATGTGTATTATATATAATACATAATACATATTATATAAGANTCAACCAGCATCATGTTCACCACTAAACCATGTCCTCAAGTTTTAAATGTGGGAGGTTTTGAATGTGCTTTGTGTCACCCACAAGACCCATTAAGACCTTGAAGGCCTCCACAAAAACATCATCTTGACCAGGAGAGCTGCCTGAAAACTTTGCAAAATTTTGGTCTTTTTTCATGAATCAGGGATTTAACATGAAAATAATGTCAAATTTTTAAGTAGAAAGCACTTTTCTGGTAGAAATTTTTAGACATTTTTACCTTAAAAGATAAGAAATATGTGTTTGAACTTAAAGAAGATGCTTCAGAAGAGTGAAAAACATGTTTTGATCCTGTCAAGTAAATTGTTTGTAGCTTATTCAGTGATAAAGTGTTTAGAGGTAAGAATTACTGTTTTAGCAGTTTCTACATCATCAAAATGATTGGACCACACCAAACTTCCTCATTTCCTCAGAGGTGCCTCATTCATTGCCCAATTGTGGAAGTTAATTCCATCCCAGGGAGGTTTCCTGTTATCCCAGAGAGCTGTAAATGTGAGCCTGGGTTGTGTTGGTAGAAAACATGAGCTGCTTTGTTGGAGCCAGGGAAAGTCTGGCTGTGACTTGCAGAAGGGACAGAGTTGAGTTTTGTGCCAAGAGAAATGTCACTCGTGGCTCTTGTGTTGTCTTTGCTGCATTAATTGGTGTCTCAGCTTCTTGCAGCAACCTAAGAATGTATTTATTTATCTGTTTTGTCTTTTTTTCCATAAATATTGGGCATTGTCCAGCAGCTTTGTGACCACAGATGATGTAGGGCCATAATATCTCATGATATCATGATGTTTTAGGACATGGATATGTAGATCCATCAGGTTTTCCAGTTCTGGCTCTGGACAGGGAGTGCTCTGTTTTCCAGGCAGGAGAGATGAGATTCTGGGATGAGGCAATTGGGATCCTGAGCTTCTGCTCCCATCACTAATTACTGGAAAAAGCATTTTCTGCTCTGTTTTCCAAGCTCTTCCTTGTCCAAAAAGTGAACCTTTGTACAGAACACGACCCCTTTGAACAGAAATTTGCATGTTAAAATAAACCCACACATCACTTCAAGGGCTGAGATCCTGGGAAGGATGATAGATATGGAAGAGGGGAGAATATACTTTAAAAAAGGTCGTGTCCAGAGGGTTTGATGTTTTTTATAAATCCTCATCTGGTTGAACAAAGCCACCAGTCCATGTGTCAGGGAACTTGTTCTTTCATTCCTTAATTCCAACAACTTACTCCAACAACTATCCCACCATGCAGTAGGAGAAGTACTGGAAGCTCTCAGTCTTTACAAATGACTTAAACAAAATTTTAACAAGTTCCCAACTTCCACAGCAAACTCCAGGTGTTGGAAATGTTGGCTGACAAGCTCTCAAAATTAACTTGAACAAGTTGATTGTCCTCACAACAAACTTTGGTGCCGAGTGAGGGGCAGAATGTGACTGAATATGGGAATAAAAGACTTTGCCAAGCACAGGCAGGGACACCTTCCACTGTCCCAGGTTGCTCCAAGCCCCATCCCAGCTGGCCTGGGACACTTCCAGGGGTAGGACAACCACAGCTTCTCTGGACAACTGGTGCCAGTCTCCAAATTTCCTTCCTAAAAGCAACTTCGAGGTCAAGGGAAGGAGTTGTGGGTTTTTCTGTGGAAATGGGATTGGCCCCAGGGCCCAAGTGAGTAGGATTTAGAGAGCAGGGAGCTTTTCCTGGGGTTCCATAAGCCAGAAAATCAAGTGGAAGCACATTAATGGTGCAACTCACTGGGCTGGTGAGGGAATTGTCTGACTTAGTGAGTGGCACCTTTGGAATAGAACCCCATTTGTGGGTGTAGCTGTGACTGGGAATAACCCTGGGAACACTGGGGTGAAGAAGAAGTGCCTGAAATTCAAGCTGTGTTCAGAAGGTTGGACAGAAGCAGTTGCTGTATGGAACAGAAGCCAGATTTCCACAGAAAGTAACTGGGCTGGGGCCAGTCCACTGGAGGAGAAATATGAGCATGGAAAATAATAATTGCCTCAATATGCCTGGATTTCCTACTTCCAAATGATCTACAATTAAAGGAAATATCTTATTTCCAAACCCAGAGCAGCTGTCCAACAGCTGAACCTGCTGCTGATCAAAGCTGATAAAAGAATTCCTAGGATTAGGTGTTATGGAAAAAGGAAAAGCAGTGGTAGTCCCTGCTTAGAGTGTGATTGTCAGGGTCCTTTGGAGTAAACAGGACATTTTGGTGGTTTTAATGCAGATCTGATAAGCCCTGTAGAAAGTAAATCAGCTCATTAAAATGTGTAAAGCAGTTAAATGATGTAAAAAAGGAAAGAGTTTTAACTTTTATAGGATGTTTACTGCAGATAGAAGTACAATAAAATCACAGTTATTCCGGGAAAAAAAATACTGTTAGAAATCTGCTCTACTCAAAGTGGTGTTCTGAGAAAGACTTAAAATTTTTAAATGGTGGTTTTAAAAAATAAGTTGATTCTAAAAACCTTCCTGTGTAATTTTGTAAGATCTCCTCACCATATCTGTCTGAAATAGTGCAGTATTTGAGTGTTATTCATAATATATATTTACAAGTACGTATGGGTGTGTATATATTAACCCAGGGATGAAAATAAATGGTGAACATTTATTTTCACCATGTTTGATGAATCCTTCTACCTAAGCTGGAGGTATGTCAGGGAAAAAAAAATTAAATAAAAGATAATAACCAAAGGCAAAGCCCTGTGGTATCTCAGAAGTGATGCTTCACTGGACAATCTAAACTCTGATATCCATAGAATTTCCCAATCTGTTGGGTATCTTTTACAATATTCTGAATACCAAGGTGACACTGCAAATGCTGAGCTAATATTCATTTATCTGAGGCATTTGGGAAGTTCTCTCCACTCCACATGGACATGTTACCTTATGCATAGAATTTACTCCATCTCTGGTACCTCTGTGAGACTGATGCATAAATTAGCAGCTGACACCTTTTAGTGGAGCTACTTTGGAACTTTCCTGCTCTTGTTTTCTGAAAAAACAACTTGTTTTTCCCCCTTTCTTGCAGTTACTTCAATGAGAATCAATATCCCGACGAGGCAAAGAGAGAAGAAATTGCCAATGCCTGTAATGCAGTTATCCAGAAACCAGGTGAGGAGCTTCCCAAATCCAGCTGCACTTTGAGTCCAGCACCTTGGGTTCCCAGGCTGGTGTTGGCAGGAGATCATTCACAGAATCATTTAGGTTGGGAAAGACCTCCAAGGTCATCGAGTCCAACCTTTGCCTTGGAGTGAGGAGCTCAGCTTTCCTGTCTTCCAGTTTTTTTTACAGCTTCCAGACAGGAATCTTGAATTAGAACCTGTAGGACCTTGTATTTGGGTCACCAAGCTGCATTTTCCCTGTTCCTGGAGAAGTCAGGCTTGGGAGAGGAGCAGGAATATTCGGTGTAGTGTTGGTGGATGCACCTGCCTTTGCTTAGTTTCTCTCACCAAACGTTTACATGGATTTGAGAGCTGGTATTTTGGATATGTTTAGGTTTTAGACCACCAGGACAGCACAGAATGAGACCAGTTTGGGATGGAAGTGACCCCTGGAGCTCTGAGCAGGACCCCTGCCTGAGCAGGACCTGCTGAGATGAGGTTGCTCAGGGCTTTACCTTGTTCAGTTTCCAGTCTCTCCAAATCTGGAGGTTTTCCACCCTCCAGGCCCCTGTTCCACAAGGCTCAGCACTCTCATGGCAAAATGCTTTCTCTGATGGTGCTGAAAATTTCCCTTCTTGGAGCTTTTATGTGTTTCCTCTTGTCTTCTGGTTGTGGGAGCAGAAAGGCCTGTTGGGTAAAGGACCACAGAATTTAGGATGTGATTCCTGCTGGATGCAACTTGGACCAAACAAACACAGTATGTGAGGAGCAGTAAATACTGTCAGTGGTGCTGATGCAATGGATGAGGCTCCAGCACAGCTACCAATTTCCAGATTTTTCCTTCTTTCACTTGTCTCATCTCTCCTGCCTTATTTAAGTGTGCAAATTGCTGCAATTACACGGGTGTTTTATGTGCTGAATAAATAAACTTTGGGAAAGAGAGCAGGGGAGCATCAGCCCTCAGGAGCCTGCAGAGGACTGAAAATGCAGCTACATGGAATATTTTATATATTTATATGAGGTCAAGGCCAACTGAAGAGGTTCCAGGATGTCCTTGTGATGCTGAATCCCTCCAGTCTCCCCTCTTTTATATAAGACAAACCCATTGTTTCCTGTAGCTGCCTTGTGGTTGGTGGGACTTTTTTGCTGGTTTAAGTGTAAAAATCCAGTGATCTGGACTTCCAGCACCCACCTCCATTATCCCAGACACAATCCCTGGCACAGCTGGGAAGGTGTGATGGGTGCTGGGGGTTGAGGGAAAGGAAAGCAGATTGCAGGGGGAGGGCACAAAATCTCCTCAGTCCTTTTACTGCTGAAGGAAACACATCATTGAACTGTGTCCTTGTGGCACATAAAGAATGAGCCCAAGGGAAGGGGGTTTCTGGGGGTTGAAGCTGCAGAGAATTCCCTGTATTTCAGATTTTGGTAACAACAATGTATTTAGGGAGATATTTGGCATTTAGTGCCATGACACCTGGACACAGGAACTTTGATTCAAATGAAATTCACTTTATTCTCAGCCACAGTAACTTTTCAGTGCTGTCTGTAGTTCAGGGGTTTATCTCATAGAATCTAAGATTGGTTTGGGTGGGAAGGGACATTAAAGCCCATCCAGTTCCCCCCCCTGCCATGGGCAGGGACACCTCCCACTATCCCAGGTGGCTCCAACCTGGCCTTGGACAATTCCAGGAATGGGGCAGCCACAGCTTCCCTGGGAAAATACCTTTATTCTTGATTTTTTTGACTTCCACAGGAAAAAAATTATCAGATTTGGAGCGAGTTACCTCCCTCAAAGTGTACAACTGGTTTGCCAACAGGAGGAAGGAAATCAAGAGAAGAGCCAATATCGGTAATGTATCACAGAGCCTGTTTGCATCTCAGCAGAGATGGCAATCAGAATATGGCAGTGAAAATACTGGAGGTGCTGACAGTCCCTGCAGAATTGGGGGGCAGTTACGAAAATCAGTCTTTTGCTGTTGCAGATTTTTGGTAAAATACGTGTAGGAGTTTAATTTGTAGAATTCCCGTTGTCGATGCAGGAGAAATGATGCAGTTGCAGGGTTTTACTGGGAGATCAGCTTTAAAAAGCAAAGTGAGAGGTTTGTTGGTGGGAGGAGAGTTGTGTTTGCCTGTGCTCAAAATCAAATCTGAAATAGAACCTCCAAATACCTGCCTTGGAAATCAGGGAGATTGAGACCATGGCAGGTTCACAGCCTTGTCATAATGTTTATTCTGGTTATACCTCTGCTCCTTACAGCTTTCCAAGGTTTTCCACTGTGACAAGTGGCTGGAACAAAGTAATATATTTTTCTTGATGATCAGGATAAAACATAAGTCACTTCACAGTGAACCCTGCAGGTTTTGTGTGTGAGTAGCTGAACATAAGGAAATGAGAAGTGACTCTAAACTTGTAAGAAGGAGACCTTCTCATGTGGATAAGACATTCCAAGGAGAATAAACTCACCTCAGTGGCCAGGATTCAACAAACTGCTGCCATTCATGCCGAATTTTGTGCCCTTAAATATTACACAGCATTATTTTTGCAGCACATGGATGAACAGAGATGCATACCTGCCTATTACCAGGATTTTTATTTATTTCAAATGCTCTGTATTTTTGCTTTGTTTCTGAATAAGAAAAACTTCTTTTTACAGCATTTAATACACTACTGAAATTAAACCTGAATTTATTTTTTTAAATATGAAATTGCTTCTTGAAGGGGTGGGGGGAACAAAGTGAACTCAGTCCCAGGTGGGTGGAATAAGAACTGTGTGTGTACTGTTTGGGGAGGAGGGTTGGAAAGAGATTATAAAGAACCAGAGTGAACTTTAGATGCATGGATCCTCCTGGAACATGGGTGGATATGTGTTTTCTTAAGCCCTTAAGTACTTTTAAAAATTTCCCCATCTATTTGCAGTCACTCAAGTCCTGCCAGTCCAAAATATGTGGGAAGATCTACAGGGAATGCCTTGGCTACTGCAGTACATTAGAAATTTAGCTCATTTTTAATAGCACTGGCTGGAAAACAAGGATTCTCACTCTCAAACAGGTCTGTTAGTTGGCAGGGAAAGATTTCAGGCAATATCATTACATATGCTACACTCTTAAATACTGGAAAGTAAAAAGGAAGAGGCTGAAAACTAACTGTGTTCCCCCAGTTATTCCAACTTTTTGGAAAAAAATAAAAAATAAATAAAAATCAGTTACTTTGACTCACTCTAATGCATCAGATAAATGAGGGATCCATTTGCTTTTTTCGAAGAAGCAGCAATCCTGGAGAGCCATGGAATAGATGTACAGAGTCCAGGAGGTCATTCCAACAGCGACGACGTGGATGGCAATGACTACTCAGAGCAGGTGAGTGTTGGGGCTGAGCCACGAGGCCCAAAAGGCAGTTCACTCACATATAAAGAGGCCTTTTACCTCTTGAAAACCAGATTTCTCTTGGTTTTTCTCTTTGGTGTCATTTTAATGGGGAAAGGGTGAGCATCCAGCATCCCCCCCCCCATGGATTTGTTGCCACCCAACAGGACACTTGGCAAGTTCGCAACGGGGAGGAGGAGGGAAGATGTTCAGAGGGAGGCAGAGAAGCAGAGAAGGTAGAAGAAGACAGGAGGATCTGCTCCAAACAAGCAAGTTACACCATTCACACCACACACAATGTATGGAACGTGTTGGGGGAGTGTCAGCTCACCCAGAGCCCCTGACACCTTGTGCCCTCCTGACCCAGCACTGCTGTGGTTCCCCACCCTCAGGAGGGGATGCACAGGTCTTTAACAGTTGCTCCTGTAGATCAGGCACCAGCAATTCCTCTGGAAAACTGGGCACCTCTTGCTGCTGTTCTTTCTTAATGCAGGAAATTCCCTATTCTCACCTGGGCTTCAGCTGCTCTGAGCTGCTGATCTGAACCCAGGTGTGTGCCCAGGACACTTTATAACCCCTTGTGTCCACCTTTCCCAGCAAAACAGTGAGCACTGAGCACCTTCCTGTAAGGTCCTGAGCTCCCTCTGTTAGTTTTGTGGGAGAACCTTTCAGGACTGTCACAGGATCCATCCCTAACACACTGACAGACAAAGGGTGAAGGGTGGGGAGGGAAAGGATTTGATTAACTGAAGCCTGACCTTTATTTGGCCTGTTCCATATTGTTCTGCAGCAACGTGCCACTGTTTGGATTGTTTGCATATTATCTGTCTGCTTTTTTTTTTGTTGTCGTTGTCGTTAGTTTTTGCATTTTAATTCTTGCCTATTCTCTCTTTTTCTTGGTTGTTTTTAACCCTTGACAGCAACTTCTTTTTTAAATTCTCTAGCAAAAGAATACCCCTTCCCGCACTCTGAGCCCTCACCTACCCTAAAGTTGGTGACCCTTCCTTCACACACCTTCCTGACAGGTATTGCATCCCCTTCCCAATTTTCCTTCAGTGTTGGCCAAACCCCCCAGGGCTCTGTGTGCTTGGGACTCCACCAGCTCACTTGGTTCTGGTTTGGATGGGAGATGATTCTGTGCCACCTGGGGTGGGCAGATCCCTGCTCATTTGGGGAGAATGAAGTAATTCTCCCTCTCCAAAGGCTGCTGGTGGAGTGTAATTGCTGCTGAGTGTCCTGGAATGAGTCCCTCACACACTTGGCTGTGGCCCAGTTGGAGGAATATCTGGCAGAGGGATCCCCAGCTGCTCTGCTGCTGCTGGGCATTAATCCCTTTTTATAGGTCATCACCAGCAGATTTGGTGCAACCAACTTTTCTGGCTCTGGGTGATGAGAAGCTGCTCTGGGAGTGTCATAAAATATTTAGGAACTGCTCCGAGCGCAGATAATTCCCTGTGAGTCAGAAACAGGGCTGGAATACTGAGGTGAAGTGGGATGTCAGATCCCAGACTCTGTTTATCTTCTGTGCATTAAGCAAAATACTTTGGAAAGAATAATTAATTGGTTGTTAATAAAGATCTTTGTTTAGAGGACTTGAAAATGATATTTTTTTTAGTAATCTGGCTGGGCTCCCTCTATGAGGTATCAGGTGGATTAAATGGGAGTTCTCCTGATGACCATTTAACATCCCTTAGCTGTTAAAACCAGAAATTCTGTTTTCCACAACAACACTTTAATAGAGTTTAAAATACAAAGTTCACCCAAATACTAACAAAGTGCCTAAAACTCCAGAATTAAGGGCTCTTTATTTCTACAGATTAGTGAGAAGCCCTCAGAGTGTGTGCACATCACAGTATTTACCAAACACTTGTTGTAAATTGAGGCATTCTTCAAAATAACCTGAGGATTTTACCAAATCCTGGCCTTTTTTTCCCTCCTCAACATTTGCCACCTGTCATCTTCATTTAAAAATGCATTATGCACATTTTAAATTTTAAATCTCACAAGTTCATCACTTAAAGGCTGCTGGGAGACTGATAAATGTTTATCATTCCTTTTCTGTAAATAATAATATTTCAAGATCACGGTGTGATAACTATTAGTGCCCTGTTCTAAAGAGGGGGAAACACCGTGATTTTGCCCAAAATTCCATATTTGAATTATAGTGATCGTAGTCCCCTGGAGTCAATGCACTGGTTTTTTTTGGCATTCCAAGAGTTTTTCAGCATCTTTTTCCCTATTCCTATGTGAATTCAATGTCTTTACAGGATACTGGCTCAGACCCAGGGTTAGGCTGGGTTTGTATCCTGGTTCTGAGGTCAGTAGTGATATTTAAAGGAAAAGTACATTTAAAATATATATAGAATATATGTAGTAGCTTCCAGATTCTGGAAGTCAGTAGTTTTGGGAGGCTTCCCATCAGCCAATTCTTTCCCAAACTGGAGGATCTGAGCCTGTTCAGCCTCTCCCTGTGAGGGAGCCACCTCCTGCCTCTTCCCCTGCCATGTTTTTCTCTCTGCCTTTTCTAGTTCTGAATAGAATCACAAAATGGTTTGGGTTGGAAGGGACCTTAAAACTCATCTCGTTCCAACCCCCTGCCATGGACAGGGAACCCATGGACAGGGAACCCATGGACAGGAACCCATGGACAGGAACCCATGGACAGGGAATCCATGGACAGGAACCTATGGACAGGGAACCCATGGACAGGGAATCCATGGACAGGGAACCCATGGACAGGGAATGCATGGACAGGGAACCCATGGACAGGGAACCCATGGACAGGGAACCCATGGACAGGAACCCATGGACAGGGAATCCATGGACAGGGAATCCATGGACAGGGAACCCATGGACAGGGATGCCCATGGACAGGGAACCCATGGACAGGGATGCCCATGGACAGGGAACCCATGGACAGGGAACCCATGGACAGGGAACCCATGGACAGGGATGCCCATGGGGTGACCACAGCTCTATATTCCAAGTACATAAGCATAAATCTCCACAGGACCTAATGATTCCTGTCTTAATTTGGTTTCCTGACTTAACCTTGTGTCACTTCTCTCTTTATAATTCAATATTTTCCTGCAAAGCAGAGTCCCCCACTCCTTGCCTTGCTTACCTTTGTCTGCACAGTGATGGAAATCAATCCTAAACCCATTCTCTAAACTCACTTTCTCCCCCCATAACAATTCCCCACCCCACATTACTCGACACACTCATTTTATCCCCCGTTTTTCTGCTCACGGAGTAACCCCTCTCCTCTCTGCTCCTTCCCACATTGCCAGGATGACAGCACTAGCCACAGTGACCACCAAGACCCCATTTCACTAGCCGTGGAGATGGCAGCAGTCAACCACACCATCCTGGCACTGGCCCGGCAAGGAGCCAACGAGATCAAGACAGAGGCTCTCGACGACGACTGATACCAAGAACGGGGAGGGTCCAAGCAAGAAGTAACTTAGTTTTAGACGTAGCACCTTAGCAGACTTTCCTCAGTCCTTAATATGTGTTCTTACAGTATAACTTTGCAGTTTCTTGTACGTCAGTTTAGCTGTTAGGGTCTTGTTCTGTGAAGATGGCATGGTGCCCTCAGCCTTTGCATATACTCTCTCAGTATTAATTCCCAATAAATAATCAATCAACCAACCAACCTCCCTCTCCCAGCCCCAGTGGCTAGAAAAAGGAAAAAAAAAAAACAAAAAAAAAAACCACAAAAAAAAATCTTGCTGCTCTGTCTTAGCATTCAAAGTGCTTCCAGGTATTTTAGACAGCCCTCAATTACAAGTCTTAGGCTACACTTAAAATCTTGGATAACCTTAGAGATCATGTTGAAACAATAGTCCTTAAGCTTTCCCTTCCCTGAGACTGAAAGGATGCAAGCTGAGGTAGTGGCACAGGGTCGATGGACACCAGACTGGGAGTATCAACAGAGAGTAAAAAGAACACTTAGAAACCCCACTTCAGCCTGGGAATAAATGATTTCCAGCTGCAATAAGCTGTGCCTCACTGGTCACACAGTGACTTGACCTACTTTCGGGTGCTGTGCTGAGAATGTCCATTGGAAACACATTCCCCAGTTTTCGGTTGGTGTTCACACACCCAACACAGACATCCTCTGCTCTCAGAAGCTGCGTGGCTCAGTGGAGGAGTGCTGCCTTCTGCCTCTGGGACCATGAAAAATGAGCTGAATGTCTGATGGACGACAGTCCACTTCTCAGAACCACTGTTCCTTTCTGGCGTGGCTGGCAGTGCCTGCTCAGAAGAGGTCTAGACTCCTCTTGATCTGTCATTACCCAGTTCACCTTCTGTTCCTCCTCTCCCCTTTTCTGCCCCCACCCTGCTCCCCTCTCCACTTTGCCACTTTCAAAAGCAATGTTTTCCAGGAAGGTTGTTAAGGTTGTAAAAAGGGTGAGTGGATTTTTACACGTCTGTGTAACTAATGCCTACGTCCTGAGTAGCCTGAAAGGTTGTTGGAGAACTTTGGCATCTGACCTTTGCTAGAGAACCATCAGAGCATAAATATTCTCCTAAATACGAACTTTTTTTGTTTGTTTCAAGGCAGGAGGGATCTCTTACCTGAGAAATGGGGTGTGAATGTTTTGTGTTCTCTTTACTCTGTCTTTGTTAAGGTGTGAGAAAGCTATACTGCTACGAGCAATTTAATTAATAATTGGAAGCCATACTGATAATGGATGTGGTAATATTTGTAAAGCAAACCTACTTTAAGTAGCAGGAACTAATGGAATTGTTTTCCTTGATCATATGTAGCACTTTTGTTACTTTTTTCTTAAAGATATTTATATTTGATAAGTCTTTTTTTTATCATTTGAGAATTCCAAATACCAAACAGCAAACTTGCATTACAGAGTCACCCTGCGATCACCTTGTCATCTTAGTATCTAAATGATGAACTGTGTGTGCATCTAAGAAAATTACATCTGCTGGCATTGTGTGGAAATGATCTCCTGGCATCCTGATAAAATGATATGTTGCTGCCGGTAAGAGGAAACATTTTGATGGAAACAGCATGGGAAGTGTTAGAGACGGGCAAGAAAAACATTAAAAAGGAAAGAATTAAAAACCTATGGAAATTTTTGTGTAAAGATTTCCATGGCGTTTCCTCGACATTCCATTTTATCTTCCCAGTTTATGTGGGAATAGCTTCAAAAGAGGAAAACAGCTCAGTCTGAAGGATGGGTTTCCCTTTTCTCTCCTGCCTTGGAGACGGAGGGAACGAAGGGAAGTTGCTGTTACTCATCCTGTTCTCATCCCTTCCTCACCCTTAACTCCCAGAGAGCATCATGAACCCCTCCAGTGTGGCTCCTCAGCAGGTTTTTGGGCAGCCTAAACCCCTGCAAGGCTGAGCTTTGCATCTGCTAATCTGGTGGAAACTGCTGACCCGAGTGTGGAGGAGATTTTGTGCTTTCAGAGGGCACCGGGTTGGCACCTCTTTGTCTTTGAAGATGTATAGGTAGGGCTTGGCCTCCACTTCCACTTATGGATTTCATTGGAAAATTTATGTGCTTTCCTTAGATATAGATCACTGAAGCAGAATGAAGCAGTCTTTTTTTTTTTTCCTGTTTTATTGCATTTCTGCAATAGGCAAATTCCTAAGTAGCATCAGGGCAGACTCAGGAAAGGCAGGACTGGGATCAGCAACGTTGCACCATTGCAGTCATTTTCCTCCTGCCTCTATGAATGTTTTGGTACTAAGGAGTGAAAGGACGGGGAGAGCTTTTATTTCTATTTTTGCACAGCAGAATGATGGAGCAAACTCGAGCCTTAGTGGAAATTTTACCTGCTTATTCATTCCACAGTCACACACCAAGCTGACAAGCAACATCCACGATTTATAGTAAGGAGATTTTAATAATCGATGACCTCTTTACATTGGGCTTGCCACCACCATTTGTTCTGGCTGTTTCATTTTAAAAAGAACAGACTCAAACTCTTGGACAGCTGCAATTTTGAAAGAAATATTGCTTACTATAGTGTCTGTATTAAAAAAAAAAAAGTAATTGTTTGAGGCGTTGCCTTTTTTAAGCAATAGGGAAGAATAAAGATAGTGTTAAAACTTGGGTACCCTGATTATGGGTTCATGTGATGCAGGATCAAAGGAACACCACTGGAATTGTGTGTCTGTACCATCTAATGTAGAATTACCTGGTCTTAATTCTGTTTGTCACTGTCAGGAAGCTGCTGATGTGATGCACCAATATCCTCTCTGAAGGTCAAACAGGTACATAAACCCATGTGAGCAGCTGCAGATGGGCAGATCCTGCTTGGCTGTGGCTTCCTGGTAAATTCTGCTTTCCCACATCACCTTCTTACCAGAGAAAATAACAGAGAACTGGGGAATCAGACACTTGGTTCCATGGTGTCACTCTTTGGGCTGTTTGTGTCTGTTCTGCCTTTGCTTTGAGCACTGAGAGGCAGGAATGAGCCCTCAGCCATTCCCAGGGTGCTTGTGGAAGGTCACAGTGAGCAATTTGCAGTTGGTGAATCACTTCTTGGTTTGAATTAACCATAATGGAGCAGATTCTGGTGTGGTGGAACCAGGGGAAGCAAACGGGGTCTGGACTAAGTGTAGGAATTGGTGGAGTGTGTCTCCTGGAATTTAGCCTTTCTTCCAGGGTTTGCTCCACAATATGGGAGTCACCTTTGTCACCTTTCTGTCTCTGGATTTCTGTGCAAATTAAGCCTCATTTTCATAGCCTTGCAGCTCAGTTGCAGTTTGTAGCCAGTGTGGAGTTACTGCAGTTTGTTCTCCTGTGGGTTCCCTTGAAGTGGCTCTGGTGGCAGCCCAGATCCACCTGTTTGTTCTGTGAATAGAGGAGAAATTATTTAAGATGCTCCTCCTCTGTGATGGGCACAGGTTGCTTTTACCTTCATACAGTAAGTTCTGGCTGGTGTTTTGTCCCTCACAAAGTCCTTATACTTGAGTTGTTGTCTCTTACCGACTTCTTAAAACAACAATTTCTACCTCCACTTCTTTTATGGATTGTTCTTTTTAATTCCCCCCGCTTTTTTTCCCCAGAATATGAGATCCCAAACATTTGCAAAAGCATTATGGGTTGATAAAAATCAGCAGACTTGTTATCTCTTGATCTTCTAAATATAAACATATGTGTTGTCATAGTGAAACCCCATCACTTGTGGGTTGGGTGTGAGTCAGCAGTGCACCCTTAATTAAAGGAGCTCATTAAGAGCCTTCAGCAGGTCATGAAAAGGGATTAATCCCCTCTGTCTATCATTTGTGGGACCACTGTGTGGGCAGGAGCTGTGAGGGTTGGAGCAGATATTAAGTGGAGAGAGATTGCAAGAGCTTGGTTTGTGCAGGCTGGCTCTGGGAACATCCTGGATTTTGGTTTTTGACTCTTTTAATGGGTTGGTTTTAATTGGAAGGTCCTGTGCAGGATCAGGAGTTGGATTTTTGATGATCCTTGTGGGTCCCTTCCAACTCAGGCTATTCTGTTATTCCAGAGAAGATGGAGCCAGGCCCTTCTCACAGCAAAAACGTGAGGGGCAGGGGGCTAAAACTGCATTAAATCCTCTATTTTCCTACTCAGAGGGGTGGAACAATGGCCCAGAAAGGCAGTGGGAAACCCATCCTTGGGGATCCTCCACACTCAGCTGGACAGGGTTGGATTAGAGACTCCAGAGGTCTCTCCTGCCCTGAATTATTCTGTGACTCCTGCTCAGGTTCAGGTGTTTCCTGGTTCACATTTGTACATGTTGACTTGCTGAATGAAATTCTCTTTAATTTCTTGGGGTTTTTTCTGTTTTGCTGTTCATAAAAGTTGACTTTTCTAGTTTAGTAATAGAGAGGAGCTTTATTTGCAGGGTCTGGCTCCAGGCTCCAATCAAGCCATAAGTTAGAAATTTCATTAATTTTTTGCTCTGTTTACACAGTTCTTCAGGGATATTTGACTTACTCTGTTTGTTTCATTGCCTAACATCAAGACTGGTAAGTTTTTCATGTTTTTGTAACATTTGTGATTTGTAGATCAGTTTCTGCCTTCATTTGTGAGGATTTATCCTTTGTCTTGCTGCTGAAAAACTCCACATAGCTGAATATATTAGGGGGAAAATCGTGATTAACTCAAGCCCACTGGTGACTACTGTGATAAGAGAGAAATTTTGGGTCAGTAAATCACAAATTGGTGATTATCAGAAGCTGAAAGAGTTTGAATGGGGAAAAAGTCACATTATGCTCACTTGTATCCTCCTTTCCTGAAGTGTTTGGGGTTTTTTACTAGGGGAAAAAACCCTGTGGTAGCTGTAACAGGCTTTCATAAGGAAATATTTCTTTTTTTTGTGTAGATAAAATGACTAAAATTGGTGTAAGAATGTTCAAATCTCAGAATTTCTGCCTTAATGCAGGATTTTGGTTCCCTCTGTGTGACCTGAACTGGAATCCAGAGCCAGAGTCACACTTTTCTCTGCAAATTACTAAGATTCAATGTGAGATTTTGCCCTGAACTATGGAGAGATGATTTTTTTCCTTCCCCCTCCTTTTATCCCCAGAATTCAACTCATTTTAATTAATACTTTTCTTAGCAGAAGGTTCATGTTCCTCCTCCCACCCCACCTCCATCATGGTGCAGCCCCAACCTCCCAGTGCTCATCAGCTTCTTTCAAACTCACTGAATAATTACCAGCAAATTTTAGGGGTTTTTGTCAAAAAAACCCTTTGCTCTCAGTTCAGCCAAGTTTTCCCTCTTGCACTCTGAAGTTATTTGACTTGGTGATGTTATTTTGGTCAAAGTCTCGAGCTCACAGGCAATAATTTTGGCTTGGGGGAGCCTTTGGCAGGAATCTTTTGTTGGCAGGGTTGGTCTCAAAACTGTGTTCCATGTCAGTGACCTGAATATGTGTTGGTTACCCAGGTTTTGTGGGTGTTTGTAGCAGCAGCCAGGGCTGTATCCTGATTTATTGGAGTTCTGTGGAGTTGGGAATTTTCACTGTGATCCCTTGGAAGGGAAGGTTGATGGCCTGACCAAAAAAGTACCTCGCAGTTCCCAAAAAGAGTTACAGAGACATGTCAAACTAAAACATTCCCCCGTGGGCTTTTTAGTAGCTGGGATCTTTACTCAGGATATTGGAGCAGTTATTGGCCAACAGGCGTTTGGCTCAGCCCTAAAAACCTTCATTTTGGCCTCTCTTACTGTTGTCAAATTTTATGGGGTTGAAACTGACTAAAGGTGTTGCACATTGATGAAAACCAGAGGCGTTCTAGAGGTGGCAGCTACAGATCCAAATCTGAAATACACAGGAATTGCCTTTCTCCTTTGTGAGAAATGTGTTATAATTAGCAGAGAGGGTTGGGTGTTTTGAGGGCTGTCAGGAACACGACAGCGATTTGATGTTGGGTTTTGTCCAACAAATATAAATCAAATCAAACCAGCAAAAGTGGCAGCAGTGAGACAGAGGCCTTGTCACTTAAAAATAGCCTGGATTTGTCTGTTCCTGCCTGTTTTCATGGGGTTCTTATCAGAGAACAGGTTGGGTGGGAATGGACCTTAAAGCTCATCCCATTCCACCATGGCAGGGACACCTCCCACTATCCCAGGTTGCTCCAACCTGGCCTTGGACACTCCCAGGGATGGGGCAGCCACAAGTATCACAGAAACAGAAAAGGATTTGCCATTTGGAGTGTAGGGGAAAACTCACAAAACATCTAAGTGCCCCTTCTAATGAAGGTGATGCAGAAAACGACCCGGTGGGTTTGGTGGCTGCAGTGTTGGGCTCTTTCCCATTCTTTCAGGAAGCTCTGGAGTGCTCCAGCCAACAGCTTAGGCAGGAGCTGGTGCTGGGCCTTTGATGTTTCTGTATGTACAGTGCATCCCTCCCTCAGATGGCTTGGCAGAAGCCTCTCCCTGCCATTTATTCCCTCTCTGTTCCGTGGCAGCGGGTGTGTTGTGCTGATCAAAACACCCAGCACACTTGTGCTAAATCCTTTCAAACTGCAGCCAGGGTAATTGGGATGGGCAGGATAAATGCCTGGGAAAAGTGATGGCAGCTCTTTTGAGTGACTGGGTGTCCCTGATGTGTAATTAGCTGCTTTAGAATGCTGTGGATTGGCATGGCCGTGATTAAAAGGATTTCTGTCTTTTCTGTGATTGAAAACAGAGGAGGTGCCGCCCCCTAATTCTCTTTAATACCCGTGTTATTAGTGACACTTGGAACACAGACCCTCTGTAAACTTAAATAATGACCTAAATGAGTGGTGACTTACAACAGCAGGGGCTGAGCTCGCTCCAGGTTTGTGTGCAAAGCTGCTTCTCCTGATTTTTCTGTCCTCCAAGTGTCACTTGTCAGCGAGTGCTGGAGACTAAAAGGACATTTAGTTGTGGGACAGATGGCCCAGGGGCTGGTTTAGCTCCCCTTGTTCACCTTGGAGGTGTAGAGTTGAGGAAGGTGAGCCATGAACTCCACTGAACTCATCCCGTGTTTCCACCTCTGCACCTCAGTTCCTTGGAGCAGGGA
Source organism: Calyptomena viridis (assembly GCA_013390005.1). Lineage (NCBI taxonomy): Eukaryota > Metazoa > Chordata > Aves > Passeriformes > Eurylaimidae > Calyptomena > Calyptomena viridis. The sequence continues at coordinate 56,100 of WEIV01009533.1, forward strand.
ATGGAACTGGCTCTTGTTGCCACTCCAAATTCCCCTTTTTAGAGGCTGTTTGGAAGCCTCATCAGCTCTTGTTGCCACATTCTCCTCGAGCTCTCTGCTATCCCAGTTGACATGGTGTATTGATAGGAACTAACTCCCCTTTTCCTTGAAAAAATCTCCAAATCTGCACCTGGAGGGTTGGCTGGACCCCATCCCTGCCATCCTCCAAGGGAATGTGCTGGTGACCCGAAATAACATCATATTTTCTCCCTGATAGTGTTGCTAGATCCTCAAAAAGCATCTGCCATAGGGTGTTATGTGCCTTTTGATTCTGTTTTTGTGAATATTTGTTGGCCACTGAGCACTGCAGAGCCTGAGCTCCGTTTTTGCCCTTAATTTTCTTGGCCAAATTTTTCCATAGTGCTGTTCTCCCACAGACACATTTCCAGGGGTTTTTTTTTTGGTATGTAAAAATATCCTTAGTCAAACCTAGTAAAATCAGCACCAAGAAAAAGAACTTAGGAGCTTCCTTAGGCTCTTATTTAAATCTTCCAGTTACTTTTGAGCTTCTTTGCACTGAAATCCTTGTGTTACTCTCACTGTGGTTCAGGGCAGAGCTGTGGGTACTTCAGTTCTTCCAGCACTACACTCACAGTCCCAATGGGAACAACTTCTTTTCAGGAACACACATTTTTAGACATTCACTTGCTGCTGTCACTGGCCTCACTTCAGCTCCCTGCCCTCCTCTCCCTTCTCCTCAACTAATTAAAGTCTTCCATGTTAAGGTGAGATGGCATGTGGAGCTTAAATAACCCACCTCTTTAATTAAGAGGTTGAATTCAGCCTTCTGAGATACATTTGACATCATTTGAGATTTAAAAATACATTTTACTTACACAGTTTATCTGTCAGATCACTCAAGGAGGGCAAAGAGATAATGAAAGTAAATTATTAATTAATATTTCTCACCCAGTATATTCCATTAAGAATATTAAGCATGTATTCCATTCCTCAAAGCACATTTGACTTCAGATAAAATTTATTTTTTTTTTAAATCTGCTGATGAAGTTGCTGCTATCTCTCTTTGACAGGGCTGTAGTGTCAGGAAAATACCTTTGAGGAGCAAACCAGAGCCAGGAATTCAGAGTATCCACTCACTGACCAGGTTTTCCATTTCATTTTTGCATTATGGCAAGATCTTTCCAAGCCCAAAATGACACAGGATCTTCTCAACACAATCTCTTCTCTTTAAAAGGTTTGAGTCCCACAGTGGGTTGGGTTGGAAGGGATGTTTCTAAATCCATTGGATAGATGTGATAAAATAAAGAGTGGTTTGGAAAAGGCAGGCAATTTCAATCAGGGGATTTCTGTTCTTTGTTTTTGGTTTTTTTTTAATTTGGAATTACAGGATGGTTGGTTCATCCCTTTGGATGAAGTAGGTGGAATAGGGAGTTTGCATCAGGACTGTGGGAGGCCACCAAACATTCAGGGTCTCCTTTGTAGGTGACAGACTGGTCCCTTCTGGCCTTAAATGTAAATCTCTGACTCCAAAGAGGTGGACGTGTCTTTTACCTTTAAAACTTGTTCATTATATTGAATAATTCACAGAGATTTGAGTTCTGGAAGGGATCTCTGCAGCAAGAACTTTCCATCAGAGAACATGTTGTGCCTTATGTCTGTAACCCCAGTTCCAGTTCCATAGGATAAATATCTCTTACCCCAAAAACATTCCATTTGACCATTTTTTTTAGCTGCAGTGCCTCGAGCAAATGCTTTCCACAAATACTTTCATCAATTGCCAGAGTGCTTCAAAAAATCTCCCAGCCAGCACAAGTCCTTTTGCTAAACTGATGTCTCCTTTTTCTTCCTTCATGGAGCCTGCATTTCCTTGAAGGAATTCCAGAGGAATGTTCCAAGCTATCCCTCCTCCAGCAGCTCTGATAATTCACTTTCAAGCTGATTCTTGGTACCGTATTTGTCACATGTTATTTTCCCAAACTTCAGTGCTTTTTCCAAAGGGGATTCCTTTTATCTCCCATCCAAGCTCCTTCCCATCCTGGTCATCCTGTTTTACCTGGAGCTTGGAACTGCTCTGACCTGATCCTGTTGTTCCCACAGCCTCCAAATACAGGATGTGTTTTGTTTCCACCCTAATTTGGTGTAGGGATGAAGCTTAGATTTGGTTCAGCCTCAGGGAATCCTCCAGGCTTTCTGCTCTAGGCTTTCCCAGCATGGATAAACCCCATCTTAATAAAACCCAGCTTGTTCCACCCCCTGCCACTATCCCAGGTTGCTCCAAGCCTTGTCCAACTTGGTCTTCTCCTTCTCTTTTTCCTGTACAGGCACTTTATGACCTTCAGGCAGCCTATTTCTGGTTAAACCTCTTTGAATTCCTTTAACTGAATTCCTTTAATACTCCTTTGGTCCAAATCAAGAGACATTCACCTTTCCTTTGGCCTTTTGGATGGTGCTGTATCCATTACTTGAAGTCTGAATTATTGTCCTCAATAAATAAGAACAATTTTGCCTCTTTTGACCATTCCTAAATTAGAAAAAGCTCATAAATTCAGCCAATTTACAGCAGGTTCTTCACTTGCACGTTCCTGTGTGGAGTAAGTTGGTGGGACCATGGGAGAGGGAATGGTTTGGGGTGGAAGGGACCATAAATCTTGGCAGCAGAACTTCATTGGAGCAGTGGATTTTCCTGGTTCTTGTGCTGTTGCCTTTGATGTGAGGGTTTGGGACAGGGTGCCTGGATTTGCACAGCTTTCCCAGGAGTCTGGTGGTTCCCTTGGACTTGGGGTCACTTGTTGCAGCCAGAGTTGCTTCTTGGTGTTGTGGTGAAGTTGCTTTAGGGTGGAATGGGATTGGAAATACTTGAAATTCCTTTTGCAAATGAAAAATTAGAGAAAACAGAGTTTGGATTTTGAGCTCCCCACCTTTTGAGTGTTATCCACTGGATTTTCTCTGGGTTTTTTTTTGGCTTCTGCATAAATTTGGGTATCACCTTGTGCTGAACTGAACCTGATGACTGGTCTCTGTTTGATCTTTCCTGAGGGACAGATTTTCCATTTCCTCACCTGCTGCAAATCAAACCCAGAAGCAAAACCCCCTTTGCCTTGATTTTGGCTCTGGGAATGTCTTTCTGAACCTCATCAAAGCCAACCCTCCTTAATTTTGCTGCCAGAGTTGTTCTGGGTGGTTCCAGGCAGCACTTCTCCCACCAGTGCTGCTGGTTTAGACTGGGAGAGCCCTGTGTCCCTCTGGAAGTCAGATCCTGTAGGATGAAGTGATGCTGTTGTGCCACAGAAGTGGGAAAGGCTCTCACCTTAAAGATAATCTGGGAATAACAGATTTAAATCCACGTAGTTCCACAGCAGTTCTGTAAAGAGGGTGACACATACAAGTCAGTGGTGGCCATGGGGAGCACTATTTTCCAGACAAATTGCCTTGGCCATCTTCCTCTTGGTCTTTATGATCTTCCCAAGGCTGCTGAAAGCCTGGGAAGTGTGAAATATGTGCAGTACTTTTTGGATTTTAGGGGTTTTTTTTTTCTTAGTGTCATTTTAAAAAGTGCCTAAGTGAGGAACAGGAGTCCAGAGCGAGCTGTGGGAGCAGGATTAGACCTCATTCCCCTCTTAAGAAAAGAGCCTTCCCTGCATCCCTCTGCACATCCCTCTGGATGGGTCTGGAGCCTGGCAGAATCCAGAAAAATCTCCACTCTTTCCTTGTTCTGCCCCCCTCAGTTTTCAGTCTTTTTTTTGAAGGGGGAGATCTCATTTCTCAGCCAAATCTCCAGTTTGGGGTGGATGGCAGAGAGGGGGGAAGCTTGGATAGATAATTCAGTAGGAAACTGCCTCTTGGATTGCAGGTATGGAGAGGTTTGTGTGTTAAAAATGCACCTCTGGATAATCAGATCCCGGATGGAAAAGGCCAGTGTGTATCTTTAGTTGCCCCTTTTGGAATCCCAGCGTGGTTTGGGTTGGCAGGGGCCTTAAAGCCCATCCAGTTCCATCCCCACAAGGCAGGGACACCTCCCACTATCCCAGGTTGCTCCAACCTGGCCTTGGACACTTCCAGGGAAGGGGCAGCCACAGCTTCTCTGGAGTCCCAGAGGCAGTTTCCTCCTTTATTCTTAATTATTTCTGGGTTTATCATAGTGGCACCTGCTAAACATTTTGTCAAAACACTCCTGACCATTGGCAGGTGGTTATAATTTTGTAAAAGTGAGAATTTTTCGTAGGTCTAAAGAAAAAAAGCTATCGGTGATAGTTAAAAAAATTAATTTAAAGGAGAATTCCTTCTGACCAGAGTGAAAGGAGGTAACAGAACACTGTGAAAGTGTTCCAGTGCCACTTAAGGGTTCAGCAAACGACAGCAATCCATGTGTAGTGTGGCTGGAACTCATTAGGAACAGAATGCTTTCACTCTGACAACCCAACATCCGAGGTGGGAAATGCCTGTTGGTGAGGAAAGCTGTGAGGACTCAGAAAATCAGCCTGTAGGGTGTGGCTGGGTGTGGCTGGAAACATACACACCTTGGGATCCCTTGGGAATGCTGTGCTGGGGTCCTGCTGGAAGTCAGGAGTGTGTGGAGCCCGTGGCACACGGGCCCCCCCGGCCTGCTCGGAGATGCCTTTTTTTAGCTGATGGTTTTCTCTGTGATTGTCCCTCCCAGTGGGTGCAAACAGGGGGATGTGGGGGCAGTGGAACAGCCTCAGAGCCACCAAAATGGGCCCAACCCCAGCAAAGCACTGGGGGGGTCACATTCCTCGTGTCCAGGTCTGTGTCTCTGTCGTGTCCCACTGCCCTTGACTTGGGGGTCATGTCTGGGCTGTGGGGGGGGTGGGGTGGCTCCAGTGCCCTCCTGTCCCTTCGTGTGTCACCAAATCAGAGCTCCAAGTGTGTCCCATCCCTGCTGGCCCCTCCAGCATCCTCCCCCTGCCAGCATCTCCCACCTCCCCTGACCACACTGGCCCCTGTGTCTCATCTGCTGTAGGTGTCCCACCTACCTCAAGAGGTAAAACGTGGTGTCCTGGAGTGGTGTGTTCACACTCTGGGCTGTTTTCCATGAGCACTCACACACACACACACACACATACACACACTGGAATGTATATTCTCCTCCCCCTGCCCCCCCAAAAAACCTCTTGACCTGATCCTTGCTGTAGCCACCACCAACTCCTCTTGCAAATTGGATGCTGCTTTAAATGTGAAAACAAATGTTCAAGAAGCTATAAAAACCTGAATGAAAGCTAAAGCTGAATTTATAAAGCCTTGTTGCATATGAGCCAAAAGTGCAAAAAGCTCTATATAATGAACTAACCTGCCACTCATATAAATATAAATATATATAAATATATTAAAATCAGACTGTTCTACAAAATTGTGTATTTGTATTTTTGTGTACGTACAATTTTCTGCTAAGCAGAAGGAGGATGTAGTATAGGATGATGTGAGAAGAGATTTTGTTTAATCATATTTCTTTGTTACTTATTTTTGTTAACATCCAGATGCCTGTCTTTGTCTTATGTGTATGACACTGTTCCAAAGGTGCAGTTTCCCTCTCCCACCCTCCTGGGAACGAGTCAGGTGATGCTCCTCCTCCTCCTCCTCCTCATCAAACCCTCCAGATACACCCTGGGCTTGATCTTAAGGGCTGCTTGTTCAGCTTAAAGATGAGATATTTCATTTACTGGGCACCTCGTGCTGTTGCTCCTGGTCGTAAAGTCAAATATTCACATGCAGTGGTTGTTCCCTGAGCCTGTGGCTGCTCCTCCATGGCCTGGGGTGTCGTTGCTGCTGGTCCTCAGCCTGACATTTGGGGGGGAAAAGCAAGGAGTTGGATGGATTGGGAGGGAGGATGAGCAGAGCCTTGTGGTGGGGTGGTGCTTATGGAAAAAAGCCTCCCTGGAAGCAGTGAAGTGTCACAGGGAGGGAATTGCAGCAAGGGGAGGATGGAGGAAGGGGCACTGGGAGTTTGTGTCCCCCCTTTGGCTGCCAGGGGGGAGCTGTGCTTTCAGGAGGTGATGGGTTGTAACTCTCCCTGTGCTGCTTCAGGAACATCCTTCCATCCCAGGAGCTGTGTGTGAGCATCTCTGGGGGCTTTGGGGCACTTTGGGCCATTGATTGAGGGACAGTTGGAGCAGCTTTTCATCTCCCACGGGGGGTCTGTCTCCTCACTGCCCTTGCAGTGAAGGCACTGGTTGATAGGAAGAATATTCCAAAGTCTTCTCCAGCTCACTGCCTTTATCTGCAGGGTGCCAATGGCTTTGCAAGGAGAAAGGGAATAGTTTAGAAAACTGGTGAACCCTTGGTGTGCTTGGGAATCTTTAGTTGTCCATCACAGAGGACTGGCCAGGGAAAGAAGGGCTCAGAGAACTGGGTGGAACAGGATAGAGTGGAGTAACTCATGGAGATCTTTGGGCATGAGGAGATGGAGGTTCCCCTTCCAGTTCCACTGAGGAAACCAGTCCAGTGTTCCCACCCAAAATGCAGGTGAGGGTTAATGTCCATCCCCCCTCCCTCTGGGGGCAGGTGCTGCAAAAATGTGATCAACCCTTGTGTCCTTTCTTAGGTTTTCTTTTTTAATTTAATTGAAATGATTGTTTGACCCGGGGAGAGTGACACTGCACCTTTACACGTAGGGCTCATATTTATAACAATGTGTAATGACTGTAGCAAAAGTCCTTGTTTCTGTATGTGAATGGACAGAGAAACAAGTGCTCTATTGTATTGATTAAAATAGTTCAAATGAGTCCTGTATCATTGTATCTCCTATTCTGGATTAGTGCCTTTTGGACAGTAGACTGTTCTGTAATTAAAATGTAGTATAACTGCTTTTTTGTACAGTTTTGTTTTAATAAAACTTTTTTTTAATTTGTGTTTATTTTAGTATTGTACCTATTAGAAAATAAAAATGTATAACTCAACACTGACACGTTTCTTCTGTTGTCCTTCTTGTGCAGAGCTGGTTTGGGGTGGAGCCAAGATTGGGTGAGACCCAAAACGTGCCGTGAGAACTCAGTGAATGCAGAAAATACTGTCTGGGGATCATGGAATGGGTTGGAAGGGACCTTAAAGCTCATCCAAGTTCCAGTTCCAACAAGTGGAATTGAAAGCTAAGCCCCCAGAAATGGGTTTGAGCCATTTTTCTCCTGCTTTTTTTTCCTTTTTTACAAGTTAATCCCCAATGTGTTTCATTCATTTCTTTTTAATTTCCACTGTAAGGAGCAACTTGGCCATTTTGGAGGAGCTGGTAATGCTGTTGCCCACCAGGGCTGGGTCCTTCAGCTCATTTTCTTGGAGGGGAGGAGGGGAATGTGGAAGGACTCACAAGTAGAGGACAGGGATGGTGAAGGGACCTCTCCCATCCTGGCTGGGGGCACATGGAGCCCTTTCCCAAGGGGAGCAGTCCCTGGGCTGGGGATGAGGGATGAAGCCTCTCCCTGCTTCACAGAAATTCTCCACTTGGAGATCTTTTAAAAACAAAAAAACCAAACCCAAACTGGAGGCCTGTGCATTACAAAAAGCTCCACTTCCAGCCCATTTTGTGCCTTTTTTCGATGATCAGGACAAAATTGGCAAAAATATCTTATTTTCTTGGGTTGATGGCCAAAGGTGAGGAAAACCCCTCAGAATTGTGCCCAGTTTGTGGCAGGGCAGCTCCTCACAGGGCTCCCTTTTCCCTCAGGTAAAACCAGGAGCTGTTGCCTCCCCCCTTGCCAAGGGTTTGCAGCCAAGTGAAGCCGATGGAACCAGCATTAATTTGAAGGAAAAAGGGGAAAAAAGGTGATCTTTGCAAGTGATTTTTTTTCTTATTTTCTTGCTTGTTTTGATGGGTGCCTTTTAAAACCAGCTTTGGCTGCAGAACAGACCGTGGCAGCAGCAGCACAGGGAAGGTGTTACAACCACCTTCCAGGAAGAGCGAGGCTTGAACAAAGTGATGCCACTTCAAACAGTTCCTGTGTTTCAGCCAAAGAGGGTTTTTTTTTTCCTCCTTTCAGAAGGTAAAACATTAAAGGGAAGTGGCTTTAAAGGAAAAAAAAAGCTGTGTTTTCGTGTGCTGATTGCAAAGACTGCTCTGATAAAAATATCCTTTGCTCGCTGAATTTCAGGAGGGGTGGTGGGATCAGCTCTTAAAAAAAAGCCAAAATAAACTAAAAACCACACCAAAAAAAAATCCCAGTCAAACGGTGCCAGGTGTTTCCAACATGAAGTATTTGGGAGAAACATGTTACCAAAAAGAAAGGAAATTACGTGCCCCGGGGGTGGATTTTAAGGTGATGTGTTGCCCTGAAACACTGGGGAAGTCTCATCACCCCAAGGCCTCTCTGGCCTGCAGGGTTGTGGCAGTTCCCTGCAGCTGTCCCACACCTTGCTGTGGATATGAGGAAAAATTTCCTCAGGGAAAAGGTTGTCCAGCCCTGGCACAGCTGCCCAGGGCAGTGGTGGAATCCCCATCCCTGGAGGGATTGAAAATCCCTGTGGATGTGGCACTTGGGGACACGGGTCAGTGGTGGCCTGGGAACGGCTGGACTCGATCTTGAAGGGATTTTTCCAACCTAAACTATTCCCTGATTCCAAACACTTTGGTGACACAAACTGGCAGAACAAAGCACAGGCTTCCCAAGCTCTAAAGAAGACATTTATTTAGGTCCTGCAGGCTGCATCGCACGTATAATACAATATTACAGTCATTTAGCTTTGTACAGATACAATTAAAAACTTTACAGCTCATTACAAAGTCTCTTTGGATTTCAGCTCATTTAAAGTACACGAGCCCCCCCCCAGTGTCACTGACCCCTCGCTGTGTCCAGCCCCCCAGCACGGACACAGACGAGCTGGGGGCACAGGGGAGAGGGGTGGGGGCTGCAGTGACCCCAGAGGTTCTTGGGTTGGGGGGGGAGTGGAGAGGGCAGAAAAACAGAGGAGATCTTGGAACAAGACACTTATCCATGACCCCAGCTCGGGGTGTCTGCAGTGTGACCAGCCTGCACCATTGTCCTTCCCTAAAATCCAGGCAGCCCCGAGGCCGGGAGACCACCCAGCCCCTCCCCACCGGCTGCTGACCCCGGGATAAGGCACTGGGAATCTGAAGGCCTTGTGCAAAGAACCGGCGGAACCGGCGGAAGGACAACACGGGCACCGACACACACACGACCCCGGCGGCTCCGAGACGGCCCCAAGTGGGATGTACCACACCAGGCTCTGCTCCTACAGGGATTCACCATGGGGGGGGGGGGGTAGGAGAGCACGGGGGGGTTGAACATCCTGCCTTGCAGGAGCTTCCACCTCAACTGAGGACAAACCTCCGCGTAAGGACTCGGGCGGAGTCACCGACGCGATTGGTTTCCGTCCGTTTTCCCCAACTAAACTACACCATCAACCAGCAAAGACCTCGCAGGGAACGGGCCTGGGTTTGCACGTGGAGATCTAAACACCTCAAGAGCTGAACAGAATGCAGGAAAAAGTCTTGGCTTGGAAAAAAACCAACCCAAAACGTCCCTCTGAGGAGCCTCCTCTTGGCTGACTCCGAGCCAACAACACCCCACGTCCCGTGGGAAGGAGGGGACCCACAGCCCTGCGGATACAAGGGTGGGTGGTGCCTTTCCAATGAACCAACACCATTTTCCACACCAGAATCCAAGCCCCACCCGTGGCTCAGGGACACAGCCACAGGCATAAACCCCCAAGGAGACACCAGAGATGAGACACTCGCAACAAATTACAGTTTCCTGCATTAAATATCCTCCTTCCCTGTATAAAGTGCATGAAAATCTTGGAAAATATGCATAGCTATTCACACACCAGCCTCAGTGCTGGGTGGTTCCAGTTAAGAGCACCTCCTCTTTTAGGCTGAGAGTAGAGTTTTTCTAATGTTATCAATAAAAATTATTTATTATTACCTTCGTGGTGGTTTGAAGTAACAGATGGCTTTGAGTAGAGGAATGTGCACTCACTGTGCCAAAATCTTGGAAAACAACTTCAGAAGAGACCTCACGTGCCCAGGAAAGCTGGAGGGGAGCAGGAGGGAGTCAGGGAAGTCCTCCAGGAACATCCTCATGGCTGAATTTGATGTATTTGGCTTTCTGGACCTTGTACTGCATCGGGGCAATTTTAGGGTGGAATTTGAGGAGAGATTTAGTTTCAGAAGTCAAAGAAGATGGTGAAAACCAAGAGAGCTCTGAGTAAGATCCTCCCTCCACAAAGGCAGAGGGCTCTGGTGGCAGAGCTGCTCATGCTCATCACCCACTGACACCTGGAAAAATCTCACACCTATTGGGGAGATCTGTTTCCAGGGCAGGGCATCCCAGAGGAGGCAGCAAGGATGGTCTGTTCAAACCATCCTTCATACCCCTCTCCAAGGTTCTGTAACACAACTGAGGGTGGGAGGAGAGGAAATCCAGTCGGGTGCAGCCTCCAACCACGTGTCCCAGATGTGCAAACACCAAAATACATCCTGACATGGTCAGAGCCACAAACAGGCCAGAGGAATTTATAGTGGGCAGCAGAAACAGTGAACTCTTAACCCAGCTGCCTTTGCTCCATCCCTTCCCTCCTGTGACCTGGACACTTTTCCATGGGTCCCATGGAATTCCCGCAAGAAAAGAGGCTTTGAAAGGACTTGGGCAGTTCTTCCCTTCATATCTCCCCCCGAAGGGGCCACCAAGCAAACACGGAGGAGTTTCAAGGACATCCCTAAATCCAGTAACTGAAATGCTGAGACTAAAAACCACACAACTCTGGGGAGGGGCTGTTTCCCACCAGCAATTTCCTGCAGCACATCGGGACAAGGTGCTACTGAAACACGGCCAGGGAGGGGTTAAGAGAACTGGCCAAGCAGTTTTAAGAGGCCTTGAATTAATTGGAGGGTGGTCTTTCACCAGCAAGACTCATCAGGCCCCCAGACGAGGTGTTTCATTGCAGGGGTTGTGTCTATAAAACAGGTTTTAAGTTTAAAACCCTGGATTTTTAGCATCTGAATTCTTTACTCCCGAATTCCTCCCATCGCTGCATGGGCAGGAGGTTCGTGCAAAGGGAAAGGAGGGAAAAACTGTACACTAAAAATATCTTTAAAAGCTGCTCTGTACATTTTATATTAAGATTTCTCGAGGAAAATTTAGGAAACACTGAAAGTAGTTACACTGAGCTGGAAGGATACACAAATCCCTGGAAGTCCTACCCAGGCTGCATCGGAACCCAGCCCAGCTTATTTCTGCTACAGATTAGTTTCTATTTTAATTTTATTCCTTCTGCATAAATGATATTAATTACAGTAAATCAGCATAATTAGCTCCTTTGCCAAGCATCCCTATCTCCTCTGATGACAGTGTAGCTTTCCCTTGGACCTTGGAACCAGATGGTTTAAGGCACTTGGATACCCACGGGCAGCTGGATCGGTATTAAAGTTTAATCATTGATTTAGCATCCTAAATAGTCCCCACGTAGCTAAAACATCTATTGCTCAAGCTGTCCAATCCCCCTGGGATGACTAAACAAGATAAAAAGAGCTCAGAATAGAAAAATCTGTGGCTTTTCCATGATTTGTTAGAAAACAAAGAGTCGGACACACCTACGGACACACGTCCAGTGATAAGTCACCTGTGCTCCAGGCAGTTAAAAACCAGCCACACATAAAATCAAGTTTTGTAAAAGCCAGCCCAAAGCTCCCACTTTAAGGAGAGCTGGGTTTTGGGGATGAGCTGGTGATGGAGGCACCTCCTCTTTGGATGGATGCTCGGGATGGTGCTGGGAGAGGCTCCTCTGTGCAACGCCGGGCGGTGGGTGATTGTAAAGCGCAAACATTTTGTGGTTTAAAAGAATAAATAAATAGTCTGGATTAATCCCATTATGAGGACAGCGACCCCCTGCTTTGTGTAACTGGTAAAATTCCAAGTGTCTCCAATGGTTGGGTGGGAACATGGAAGCACTTGAGTGCTGATATCTCTGCAAAAGTCCCCTTGGCTCACTGGGAAGAACCAAGGGGAAGGTCCTGCCACTCTGGGGAAAGTGAGAGGGGATCCTGTCATGGTGAGAGTGCACATTAAAAGGATCAAAAATACTAGAGAGCAGGTCATGGGCTTTCTCCCATTCCCACCAAACCAGCTGGAAATACTGTGCTGAATTCCACAGGAGAGTGGGACAATGGGACAATAATCCAAACAGGCACCGGTCCCAGTCACACAACCCAAGGGCTGTTGCTTGTTTAAATAAACGGGGCTCTGGGGTTCTTTTATTTCCAGCTCAAGTTCTCTGTTCACTTCCCTGCCTGTCTGGAATCATCCCAACCTTGCCCTTCCACCGTGGATTCCACCATATGGACGCAGCTCTTATGAAATTGGAAAAGAACTGTTAATTTGGGGAGGTTTTTCAGAACTGCCCTGTACATCAAGGGAAGCACCAGAGCATGGGGAGTATTTTGTAGCTGTTGGGAAGCCACACCATGATTTGAACAGTTCACCACTGGAAGCTGGAAGAGAAGGAGGTCACACCCACCCACCGCCACCGGCTGCCATCGGTCACCCCCCGGGAACGACTGGTAACAGGAAACGAAGGATGTAGATCCAGCACCACGACAAGGCAAAGAATTATCATGTCAATCACCCAAAGCAGAGAGAATAAACCCTTCATTAGTGTTTGCCACCAACCAGGAGTTCAGATGGGTCTGTTTCTCTTGCCGAAGCCGTCGGCTCCTCCGGCCGCGTCCCGCGGCGTTTGCTGCGCCGGGTCGGGATGTCTCAGTTTGCCCAGGATTTCCTGTTCTCGGCGTTTTTCTGGCTCTTCTCCAGCCGTAGTGTGGCCCCTCCTTCTGCCTTGGCCAGGGCAGTGAGCGAGGCCAGGTTGGAGGCTGACCCAGAGAAGGTGCCGCTCCGCCTGTTCTCGGCTCCGGCTCCTCCCTGCAGCCTCAGCCCGGAGCTCCGTCGCCGCGTGGGGCCCGTGGCCCGTTTAACTCTGCCTGGTTTCACCAGCAATCCATAGCCTGGGTTGCACCTGAAGTACTGCTTCCCTCCAATGGATCCGTCGTTCTTCCCTGTGACAAGAGAACCATGGGATGGTTTGGGTTGGAAAGGACCTTAAAGCTCATCCAGTTCCAACCTCGACACCTTCCACTATCCCCGTCCAACCTGGCCTTGGACACTTCCAGGGATGGGGCAGCCACTGCTTCTCTGGGAAACCTGTGCCAGGGCCTCCCCACCCTCCCAGGGAAGAATTTTTCCTGCAAAATGGGGTTTGTTCTGTGTAAATGGTGCTACTGGGAGAAGGAGGCAAGGACAAAATGCTGAGAGGGAAAACAACTGTTCCCTACAAAAACAGCCTGGAGGAAAAACTCCAGTGCTGAACACCAGCAAAGCCATTGCATGGAGACAGTGACTCTGAACAGGACACTCCACCTTGTTCTTCCTTCCCACTTGCTATTCAGAGGAATTTAATTTCCCCAAAAGTGGTAAATACTCTGTTCCATTAGCAAAGTATCAGGAAGGAAGGAAAACCAGACATTTAAAGGAGTGTTTGGCTTTCTGAGTTGATGTTTGAAGCTGAGAAGAGTCACTGTTTTTATGTCATAAACCCTCCACAGAACAGGAAGAAACCAAAAATCTCAAAATCCTTTTCTGGATTCCAGGACAGAGACTGCTCCCACTTATAAAGGGAATGGGAAAAGATCCAATAGCTCTTTAAATGACTTCTGATGACAAAGACACCAGTTGGTGACCATGTGCCCCAAGTGAAGGTCCAGATGTGCCAGAAACCAGTTATACTCCAACAAATCAGGGCCTTAATCCTTGTGGAAATAGAAAGGAGGGGGGGAAAACAGTAACATCAGCAGCTGAGTCCACAGGAGGCCAAAAATCCCATGACTCTTCCATGGAAGCTGATGTTTATTGGGATGTGCAAACAGAATGAGCACCATGGACTGGAGCAGCCTGACAGGGAGGGAAGGTGAGTTTCCAAAATTGAAACAAATCTGTAAAAAAAATTATTTTTTTTTTTTTTAAAAAGGCACGAATTCAGGACTGCAGCTTTCAAAGGGATCAGAGCTCCTCTTTGCTTTCCAGGATGGCAAACTCCAGAGGGTTTTCTGAAACCAGCTGGAAGCACCAGGGCCCAGTTTAGCTTTGATGAGCACACCGTGCATGGGGAAGATAAATGCTCCTTTCATGGGAGCTCTGGATCCTGGATACTGTGTTTATCAGGATGAACAGCTCCAATCCCAGGGAAATGTGCAGCCAGGAGGAGCGTGGGCACCCTGGGATGTGCTGATTCACCAAACAGCCTGCACTGCAGACTGGGAATGCTGCAGCCTGGCTAAAAGGATTGGAAAAAGGAGCTTTATGTGCCCTGGGAAACCCAAACCCTCTCACTATCAAAGGCAGCAGTAGCTGCTGCCTGTCCCTTGGATTTTCCACTGCCTCCCACAAATCCTGCCTGCTCCTGGAGAAAACCAGTCCCAGGAAAGCAGATAGGAACAGGCAGAGGAAAGGGGTTGGGAAGCCTGGAGTTCCAGCCAAGATCAAAACCCAGCCATCATCTTCCTTTCCTCTTGTGCTGGAGAAAACCTTTTTCCACAACAGCACATGGGAACAGGAACTTCCACTGTAAGAAGCCAAAGAAATAACTGAAAAGGGACGTCAGGGCAGTGAATCATGCAATGGTTTGGGTTGGAAGGGACCTTGAAGGGGCTGGAAATGAGAACAGGTTTGGAAAAAGGTTACAACAGAGAAGACCTTTTATATTTCCCTTTTCAAAACGGCCCCAGCAATGGGTAATGAACCCCCCCCACCCCAAAAGAGCAGCCTTAGGATGAGCAGTGCCAGCTTGGACACACTGGCTGCTCCAGAAATATTTTACCTGAAGGCAAATCCAGCTCAACGCCAACCCACGTTCCCTCCTGGAAGTCTGTGGGCCCAATATATCTAACAGTGCCCGTCTTATTTGTGCCAACTGTGACATATTCTCCCTCTTTCAGCCACTCAGGAATTTCATTGGCATCTTCAGAGTCGGAATTCACCTCCAGTTTTTCCTCTTCCATCTCTGATCCGTTCTGGTTCAGCCCACGGGCAGTGGACGTGCCCTTTTCTCCTTGCTGTTCTTCTGTATTTAGGGAACACGTGGAATCTGATCCCAACATGCTTGTAAAGGACTTCAGCTCCGATGTCTTGACCTTCTGGATTTTGAAGGGCGAGGCTGCAACGCCGGGCTGGGACGAGTGGTCCTGTGGTTTGGGAAACCCTGGTTCTGAAGGGCCAGAAGCCATTTCTTTTTTCCTAGCTTGTCCTGCTGACTCCACTGATTGTTTGGATAACGACTCCTTCTTCGGAGTGGAGGTAGAGAGAAAGGGTTTTGCATCAGTGGCTACAGAGGAGTCGTTTCCCTGCTCGCTCGGAGTCACGGGCGATGTGCAAGGTTTGGATTTCCAACCGTTCCCGTTCACCTCGGGGCCGTCTCTGGGTCTTGGGGGAGCACTTGGAAGGCTGAAGGTGGGTGGACTCTCCCTCTTGGCACCGAGGCAGCTCTCAGCAGGGCTGTCTGAGTGCCCTGGAGTGTCAGAAGAGCCCTGAGCCACCCCGGGAGCTGGGATGTCACTCCCTGCAGGGATCTGACCTCCCGGCTGAGCCGCAGGATCGCTTCCCGCTGCCAGGGCCTCTGAGAGGGTGGCTGTGGAGACACTGTGGGAGAAGTACCCACTGGAGGCTTCACTCAGAGGACTTGGAGGTCCCTCCTGGGAGTCCTGTGCTTGGGAATCTCCCGTGGGCTGCGGCAAAGGCACTTTGGGTGTCTTTTCCAGGCTCTTGTCCACCTCGGACGTCACTCGGAATGGCTGCTTCCCTTCTTCCTCCTGGTTCATCTGAAACAAAGAGCACGGGGAAGGTGGAGCTCTGTTCTCCAAAACATCTGGGCTAAAAGCACAGCTAAAAGACCTCTGGGAAGTACCAAAGCCTTCAGCTTATCTCAATCCCTGTGCAGCTGCAACCTCCAGAAGATGGAAGGTGATCCCACGTCAGCTCCGCAAACCTGGGAGGATCGTCAGCTCATTTCTCCCATTAATAAGGGAAGTGTCAACTCAAAGAAATACGTTCCCCAGTATTTACTGAAAAATTATTTATATTACAGGAATGGTCATTTGCTGTTTGAATAGCAGGATTTATAAGGAATGGGAACCAGCCATGATCTATAAGTCTCTCACAGTTATTTGGCTTAACTCTCTGGGATGATAAATCACATCTCTCCACCTAAACTGTCATTTATGTCCCTGTTTCCAAATGCCATTCCCACCTCAATGTAGGCAGCACCACACACTTACAGAGTATGAAATTAACTGCACCTCATGAGATTAACAGCCCATTCCAGTGATGTATTTCTTGGCTGTAAAGTTTACTAAATCTGATAGATCAATATCTTTTGCCAGCACATGTACTCTAAAAGATTAGGATGTCTCTAAATCTCTTTGGGAGGGATAGAGGGAGGAGATTGTTGTTATGGAGGGAGAAAAAAGAGTTTGGAGGGTGGCAGATTTGGACATATCTTGTCTCAGGTGGACATTTTTGTTTATACAAAATTCTGTAATTTCTCCCATCTACCGGTTCCATGTCCCAAACTACAGGGTTTTCCCTTTATTCTCAAGTGCCTTTTCCCCTGGAAGTGTAAGCAGCATTTAAAGAAAGAGGGATTTGATTGGATTACAGGAATTGCTATTGTGAAATGTAACACAGAAAAGGGTGTTTTAAAATCCTGTGGATTAAAGCCATTTTTAGCACCAGGGTGGTGTCTACATGGATTTGGGAGCTCTGCTATTTCTTAGGCTCTTTTTTTCCTTTGGGTTTTCCCTTCAGATAACACCCAATTTTCTAAGACAATAAAAGCCCAGTGGAGCAGGCTGATGTGCTATTCATGAGACTGAAGTTCTGCTGAAAAGTGGGAGATCACAGGGTCTGTTTTCTCTCCAGCTTAGCAAAAGCCATTTTTCCATGCTGATATCATGGTAAAATGGAAAATTAAGCTCCACACTCAGAATAAGAGGCATATTCTCTTTATAGACAGTGCCAGACACTACAAACTTTATTTTTAAAGCTGAATTTTAGCTCCTTAACTGCCAATGCTTTCAAACACAGAAGTGTAACCAGTCATAGGAGGGGAGATTTTACCAGAAACTAAGAAAGCCCAGCATTTCACTGTCCCACAGTGAGGACACAGAAGCACAACAGGTTTTAAGGAGCTGATGCAGGAGTTGCTTTTGCCACCTCTGGCAGGTGAATATAAGAACTGGATCATCACACCCTGGGATGTGCTTACCTGTTTTATCCTGGCAGCACTGGCATCCACACTGGCTGACTGAACCATAATTCGTGGGACAGCCTGTGGAAAGGAAAAGAAAGAGAATCATTTAATTCAAGGATTAAAGGTCATCAAATTGGTAAAACTAAGTGGTAAACACTAAAGTCTGTATTTGAAATTTTGGAGTCAAAACCAAACCTTTGTCATGAAAGGATGGAGCACTAAACCAGACTTCCATTATTTAACAGGGAGTTTATAAAAAAAGAGGGATAGCAAGGTTTAACCCATGCAGAGGGAAAGGTTTTCAGCCAAAAGAGATTTGGATGGGATATTGGGATGAAATTCTTGGCTGTGAGGGTGGGGAGGCCCTGGCACAGGTTGGCCAGAGAAGCTGTGGCTGCTCCATGCCTGGACATGCTCCAGGTTGGATGGGGCTTGGAGCAACCTGGGATAGTGGAAGGTGTCCCAGTTCATGGCAGGGGGTGGAATGGGATGAGCTTGAAGGTCCCTTCCAACCCAAACCATTCCATGATTCTACAGCTGCTGTTTTATTGCATTCTGCTGACAAACTTGGAAGGGGTAAAAAACCTCAACCAAAGCAGCCCTGGACTGTAACACACAAACAGCTACAAGTGCAAATTCACAGTGGACAAAGTTTAGTTTAATGCAGCTGGTGAGAGGCAGATCCCTGAGCCCCCAGAGAGCTGAGGTGACACTGGTGTGGTAGTGACATCCTGGGCTTCAGTCCATCCAACACTGGAACAGCATCTCCTCTTTACAGCACAGGCTTTGGTAGGAAGGCACTGACCAAAATGTCCCTCACTAGCTCTGTATTCAGGTTTTTATGTTCAGGATTTGGAACAATCACCCTCCTAAGACTGGAACAGCACGTTGTAACACGACTGTAACTCTGGGCTGAGCTGCCAACCTGGGCTGTCCTGACACAGCAGGGAAAGGGAGCACCAGTTCAATGGAGAACCTTGGGAAAGGGAGGCAGGAAGAAAAGGAGAGAGGAGAAAGAGGCAGAAACATCTCTCCAACACTGTCAAATAACACACTGCAAGTGCAGGTTCAGACTTCCAGGGAAAGAGCTCTTTGAAGGAGACATATTATCCAATTTGGGAGAAGTCTGCTTTTATTCTCTTTTCTCCAAGGAACTTGAGAACTCCTTCTGTACAAACACACAGGCAGTGCTCATCTCCCAGACAAGTGATTTCCAGAATCCAACTTATCTGTTTAAAGAACTGAAACCTTCCTGGTATCTTCTCTTGCATCCCTTCTAAGTACAGTAAAGCAGGAATAGAACTAATCTTGTCCCCAAGAGAAATAAACATGGGAGAAAGGAACAGCTATTATTTATACAGAGCTTGCCAGGCATTAAAATAAAACATAGTAAAAAATAAAAAGACAAAAGATGGTCAAAACCCCAACAAGGTCACAGTGGATCCAGACAATTTTTTTTTAAGGCAGAGAAGCTTCATCTCAATAAAAAGACACAGGAGAAGAGGGGTCTGCTTGTTGTTAAACCTGCTAATTGCAAGTTCACCACTGAAGTGGTTCTAATTTGGGGCACAAGGTATGAAATTTTTAAGACAGGACCCGGGGCTCCAGGAAGCAGGTGGTGACTTAAATCAGAATAAATCAATGAAGAACAAAAATAGACACAAATTTAGGGCTCGTGATCCAGGGGTTTTCACACACCTCGTACTCCAGACCTTCACCTTCCTTTGGAATGAAGTGTTAATTTCTAAGACAAAAGAATTGACCTGAACAAAACAGTGGGACTGACTTGTGACCAAGCCCAGAGACAGTTCAGAGCAACGAGGTGTGCAAGCACTCAGACTCATCCTAAGGAGTCATTCAGACACAAGGATAACTTGATATTGTAAGAGCCAAGTGTTCCACTTTAACTAAGGCTACAGAGAAGAGGGATTAAGTTTTTATGAGAAAACTTTGCAAATTTTAGGTTTAATAAAGGTTTATCATGGTGTTAAAGGGAGCAGAGTATTTGGCAGAACACATTCTCTCCTCTTCAACCACCTTCAAGCCATGGGTTGGTCCCTCTTGGGAGTGTTACTAAATATCACCTTTTAATGTCAAAAATATCCATAGTCACAAGGCATTATTAGGGCTAATCCCTGGGCAGGCACTGACACAGCACTTTAAACCTTCAGCTGAACCTCAGTGAGGAGTCCAGGCTCTTGAATTCAAATTATCCTGGTGAAATATCTCCATGGCCCAGTGCTAAAACCAGCACTTTGGCAACTCAGAAAGGGTGGGCAAAGGAAAAACACTGTCCTTGTTGTTCCCACACGACTGTGTGTGACCTGACATAGGGATCAGGAGCTCCAGCTCCAGGCTCTCCCAATGGCATCACAACACAACCTTCTTTTTGCCCCATTTTCTCCCAGTAAATGTAAAATTTTCTCCCAGTAAATGTAAAATTTTCTCCCAGTAAATCTCCAGGATCTGCTCCAAGGTCCAGCATTATTACCCAGAGATAAGCTCTCAGAATTGGAATAAGAAAAAATATTTAAAGCTATTTGTAAGTTCCTTTTATTTCCACTTCTGCCTTTAAGACAAATAAACAGAAGAAAGTGTTTGTTTGGGGGTTTTTATCTCTCCAAACCCTTTCAGTCTTACAGCCTGTAAACCCATAAAAATCTAAAAACCCAGTTGGTATCAAACAGCAAAAAGAGAGAAAACTATTATGCTTTAATCACTCCTCATCAAGTTTTCCTCCTGAAAAGATGACAAATCTCCAAACTACAATAACTTTGCCAAGCAATGTTTAGAAAAACACGGAGAAAAAAGCAATTATGAGAAGTGGCACTTGCCCAACTTTGGTGTTGACAAGAAGCAGATGGGCAGAAACACCCTCCCTGGGGCAGCAAGGGCACCAAACCACATCTGTGGGATGAAATGTAGTCAAGTTTCTCTGTGGGAAGACTGAAAACAAAGTGTTTGACTTTCTGTGAAGACATGACTGGATGAAAAATATTTCTGAATCGAGAGCCAAATTCTATCATTAAATGTTTGTAGATAGTGACTGCTAAACTAGACATGTATATTTATCCACTGGCAAAACATGACCCTTTTACAGTGATAATTTTTGGCACAATTTCTTCCACCAAGCTGACAAAACACGGAGTAAGAGGGAACATGAAAGCAATTCACTTTAAAGCATCTTGGAATCTTTGTAGAACAAAAATCGGTTTTTCCTCAGAGCTGCTGCTCTGTGCAGTGAGTTTGGAAGGATTTAAAGAAGCTCAGCTGGCAGATCCAAACTCCCTCGTGTCCTGGGCTGATCCCACAGGATGTGAGGGAGGGTTGTGCCCCTCTGCCCTCTCAGGGGGGAATCTGGAATCTGCCTCTGGATCTGGGAACAACAGCAGGAGGAGGTGGAGCTGCTGGAGAGAGTCCAGAGGAGCCACGGAGATGCTCCAAGGGCTGGAGCCCCTCTGCTCTGGAGCCAGGCTGGGAGAGCTGGGAATGTTCACCTGGAGAGGAGAAGGATCCAGGGAGAGCTTGGAGCTCCTTCCAGAGCCTAAAGGGGCTCCAGGAGAGCTGGAGAGGGACTTGGGACAAGGGCTGGAGGGACAGGACACAGGGAATGGCTTCCCACTGCCAGAGGGCAGGGACACATGGGATATTGGGAAGGAATTGTTGGCTGGGAGGGTGGGGAGGCCCTGGCACAGGTTTCCCAGAGAAGCTGTGGCTGCCCCTGGATCCCTGGAAGTGTCCAAGGCCAGGTTGGATGGGGCTTGGAGCAGCCTGGGATAGTGGAAGGTGTCCCTGCCCATGGCAGGGTTGGAATGGGATGAGTTTGAAGGTCTTTTCCAACCCAAACCACTGTGTCATTCCATGAAGATGATCCTGTGAATCCCTAATTTTGAAGAGTGAGCATTTTCTGCTCAGATGAGACGAGGGGTGACTTTGCACATACCTGGAGGTGGCCAAGACAGACCAGCCTGGAATGTTGGTGAGCTGGAACAGCAAAAGCAACTGTGGATCCCACCCACCCTACAGAGGCACCAAAATTAACCCTGAATGAACTCTTTTTCACACCATTTATTACATATCTATAATGGCTACCTCTTCAAGGAGCTCAGCAAAACATATTTGCTATTTTTGCATGTCATTAAACATTTTGTAAAATGCCTCTGGCAATGGTGACTGATGACTTCAGCAAAAAGCCTTTTATTTAATGTCATTTGGTGAAAATCCTTCCCTATTTACACCCACTGAGGAGAGGGTTCAGTGGCAGCAACACCACAGACCAGCCCAGACCATCCAAGAATTATCCTCCAAGCCCCACAAATGGTGTAGCCAAGGTTTTTAGCTGATGCAATCCTGGAAGGGCATTATCCAAAACTTCCAGTGATCTTGTCCATGGTGTCCCACCCACAGATAGGAGAGAGTGAGCTCAGGGACCCTCACACTGACAGTATTATGATCACATCATTTTTTACAGCAGCTGTTGGAAACTTCTGCAGCAGGACATAACAGTGGCTTCATTAAACAGAGATTTAAATCAGTTTTGAGCACTCAGGATGAAATACTTTCATGAGACTTACACAGAAATGCAGGAAGAATTCCAAACCCCTTCATACATAGCCAGGAAAAGTTGAATCCATTTTAAAAATGTGCCTCCCCCAATAATATTCCTCTCTAAAATTATTTTTAAATTGAGGGCAAAGTCATTAATCACTCAAATATAAAATGTCCTGCCTTCCAAAAGGAGATCTGAGACCCAATAGATCTTAGTTTGATTTTTTTTTAGTGTTTTTTCTTTTTTTTTCTATAAATATACTCTATTTAAATATTAACCCAAACAAACCCCTCTTATTTTACCCTCCATATGTAGAACATTTCAGCCTGTAGTAAGACTTCTGAATTCCCCATTCCTAGTATATTTTATGCAAAATCAACCACACCATTTTGTGTGCAGCTAAATTATTTCATTTCTAGGTCCTGGCAGATTAAAAGGGTAATTCATAACCATTTTCAAGTCGGCTCTTGAAAAAGTTTGAGTGGTTGGAGACTTTCAAAGCCAGTTTTCCATCCTCCTGCTCATTAAAAACTATTTGTATGAGGATGAGAGTGAAAACTGAATTCAGAAAGAAATCAAAACACCAACAAAGGAGTCACAAGAAGGGAACACATTTAAGCTTAGCTGGCCACAGAGGATCTGTTGAGCTGTGCTGATTAGAGCATTCAAATGAGTTTTTATTTGAAAAAAAAAAGCCTTCAAGATATTGAAGAAGGTTCTCCAAGGCCACATTATTTACATTTGATTAAGGAATGTCACTTCTAGCAATTATACTGTGCACCATGGCCATCCATGAAACTGTTATTTTTTAATGGACTGCCACAAAAGGGGTTTTGTCTCTTTAGAAAGCTTTTCATTAGCTGCATTTCATTAGTTTTTAAGATTAATTACTATGTCTGCATCAGAAAGTGAAAGAGAAAGAACTGACAGCTGCCCTCTCCATGTGTCTATACCACATTTCTACACCAAGAAACAAAAATTAATTACATTAGAACACGGAAATTTAAAGAGTTTGGTATTATTATTTTGTTTTAAATATAGCTGTGACTCGAGATCTCTCATTTAAGCCATGTGCCAACAAAAAGGTTTGAGCATCCAACAATGTTCTTGGACATGAAGGTGACCAAAATCCAGCCACCAAACTGGCCACAGGAATTTGCCTCTGCCACAGCAACGTCAAAAACCAGAAACTGAAATTTCATATGTGCATTTTCAATGTCAGCACCCAGTGATGTCCTAAAATGCAATTACACAGGCAGTTCCTGGGGGGTCATAAGGGAAAGAGCAGGAATTCTGCACACCAGGAAAGCCTCAGCATGTCAATAAAAAAAGAGGAGCTTCAATCCCTACATAATATAATTAAGCACAGAGAGGTGAAACTCTGATTCTCCATCCACCTACATATTTTACACAGGTATTTTAAACTTTTCCCCATCTGCAAGAAGGGTCAGAGAGCTCTAAATCTCACACTCTGTGCGAGCATTTTAAAGAATAGGCTGGGAAAATAAAAAGCAAAAAGGTTGAAATTGTTGCCTTTTTTTTTTCTTTAATTTACTGACTACTGACAATTAATTTAAAGGCATCAGGTGAGGGAGAAAATAGGCATTTTCCAACCTTAAAGTATATAAACAGCTTCATCAGAAACCAATCTTTTAGGTACATAAACAGCTTCATCGGAAGCCGTTCTGTGAGTTACATAAAGAATCCTATTATGCCAAATTAATTCAATCTAACTAATTAGAGAGCAGGAAGTTCTTTCAATTATTTTATGTGCTGTCTGAGAAACACACTTGAATACGAGAGCAGATTTCATTAATTGCGGTTCATTATTCTCCAGATTAGTTACTAAACTTGCTTCAGAAGGTCAAAGACAGCAATTTTGTTTGCTGCCACCACCTTGACTGGAATGTCTCTGCTTTTCTCTTTTTTTTTTGAAATTCAAGCAACCACCCTAAACAAAAACAGCACAAGGAAAGATCATTTTGTGAAGATAATTTGGAATTTGCTCACTCGCTTTAAGGTTGATGCCATTGAAGCAATGACACAACTGAGATAAAAAGCTGCTGAAACACTAAAAAAAAGGGTATTTTCTCAATGACTGATCACAACTCCATGTTTACTCACACAGAATCAGGGATTTGGCACCACATCCCCTCAAAATGCTGCTTGGTCGTGAGGGATTTCACTTCAGTTATCAATCTGGAGGAAGGTGAAGTCCTGCTCCCTTGGAAATGATGCTCAAAAGCACTTTTAAAATCAACTTGGCTGTAAGACCCTGCTCACAAGGAGCACCAAAACACATCTGATGCTTTCTGCAGAGCTGTGCAGCCACCTAGCCCTGATAATTTAACTATAACATGTTGGAAATTTAATACAACAGCTGGGCCAGTCAGCAAGTTCAAGATGGTTCACCAGCATTTTTCCAGAACAGGTTTTAATGACATTAGATAATTAAGTACCATCAAATAACGTAGCAGACACACACTTAAAAGGGAGCCTGACAAGAACTTGGGATATTCTCTTTCACTGTGGTTGTTTGATGAATCAGGGGAAAGTTATAAATGGATGCAGTTTAGTTTTTTGGTTATTTATGTTTAAAACCTGTTGTTACACTTCAGCTCATCTCATTTTCATAGAATCACAGAGTATCCTGAGCTGGAAGGGACACACAGGGATCATCCAGTCCAACTCCTGGCCCTGCACAGACACCCCAACAATCCCACCCTGTCCCTGGATTGTCCAACATGCCTGGAGCTCTGGCAGCCTTGGGAAGTGCCCATTCCCTGGGGAGCTGTTCCAGTGCCCACCCACCCTCTGGGGGAAGAACCTTTCCCTGAGATCCAACCCAACCCTCCCTCAGATCTCACCTTTTAGGATGATTTAGATCTTTCCATTTGCTTTGTCACTTCTGTTCCCGAACCCCACTCTCCCAATTTGTTGTTTACAGCAACAAAACTCCCTCCCTTCCCAGTCAGGGGTCAGATTCCTTTGGAATTAAAGCCAGCAATGGCTTTGTGCCTCCCTTACACTTCTTTATTTCACCACCCACCCACTCCCACCTTGCACATCCACTGATGTCCCCTGCCACTGTGCACTGGAGTTTTCCCACAGAACAAGATGCATTATTCTGCATTCTTTGAGGCTCACCAAGATCATTTTTGTGTCCTCTCCATGGCACAGTTTCCTACAGTTCCCCAGGAATTCCTGGCTGGCTGCCCTGCTCTGGCAATGAGGGGTTAACTCTGCCTGCCCCCCCCGGGTACCACAGCCATCCATCCCCACCTCCAGCTCAATCCCTCTGCCCATCAGAAAGAAACAGCAAGAGGGATGATGAGGGGGGATATTTATTATTTTCAAGCCAGCCTTGCTGCAGCAGCACCTGTTTATTCTTGTGCTGAATGAATTCTTGGGTAATTCTGCAGCACTGCCTTCAGTTTTTGCTCTCTCTTCTTTCCTGAGGTTGGATTTTAGGAAAAGGTTCTTCCCCCACAGGGTGGGTGGGCACTGAACAGCTCCCCAGGGAATGGGCACTTCCCAAGGCTGCCAGAGCTCCAGGAATGTTGGACAATCCAGGGACAGGGTGGGATTGTTGGGGTGTCTGTGCAGGGCCAGGAGTTGGACTGGATGATCCCAGTGGGTCCCTTCCAGCCCAGGAAATTCCATGGTTCTGATATTCTGTGAAAAAAGCCCCATTTCCCTACACGTAGAGCACCAAAGAATAAGTAGGAATCTCTCAAATCAGTGTATTTCCAGTACAACTGGACTTGTTCTATAACAAAACTAAAATAATTTTAACATTTCATCACATTACACAGATCCAGTGGTCATGGAAAACCCTGGGTTGTTCTCCAGCAGAACCAAGTATTAAAGCAGCACACACTCCTCTTTATAGATGAGCTTTATTTTTTTAAAAAACCAAAGCATTAATAGCATTTTACCTTCTATTAAAACCTGTTGAGATCATGGACTGATTGATTTTCCACAGTAATCCATAACATAAATTAAAATCTCTTTAAAGAGGCGTCTGTGTAGTTTAAAAATTGACTTCTAGACAAATAATACACGACTGATCTTGAACAGTAAAGGAGTGGGAACAGGTGGTTAAACTAGAGACAGGAAATTAGGCCTCATTTCTCATCTCAGCTCTCATTGATTCAGTAGGAATTCAAGAAGGTGTGAAAGGCTCTCACTGCAATTGTAAAGAGCATCTATTTGCATCTTTGGATACCCAAATACCTTTAAAGAAAGCCACTGTTTTCATTTTAAGTCCCTACATTTCATAAATGGGTGGGTTTATACAATTCCAGTCTCAACACCAAGCAAAAGGCAATATGAGAATATAAAGCATTAAATTAAATAAGAAATGGGAGTAAAATTTGCTCCTTCTGTCACTTTGTAGAGAATAAATCCCCAGTCAGACCCAAACTATTTTAAATCTGCCTTATTCTTATTTGTGCTACATGTGCCATAAGTTACTTTTAAAAATATTTAAGTGTTAGTGGATTTATTTTTGCCCTGTTTATTTAATATTTACTGTATTTCTGTGATGCCAAAACAACCTCCTGTAGTCCTGGGACACTCTTGTAAAAGCAAATTTAGTTGTAGCAAACAACAGAACAGACTGTCTGGATCCAATCACAAATAAAAGAGGTGTTTGGAGGATTTTAGGGATTGTTTTGCTTTGTTTTGAGAAAGATATTCTTTAAAACACTTGTCTGCATGGCAAGGGGGGAAGAAAGGTCTAATTTAACACAAGATCTGGCTCCAGATTTATCTTCACAACAGTTTGTTAAACCTTCCAGACTTACACTCTGCAGAACTATTCCTTTATAAATAAACTACAGCCTTGCAAATGAAGGAGATTATATTATTTATAATGGGATTCTGTATTTCCTCTGGTGTTTTTTAAAAGACAGAAGCTATTTTTCAGCCTCTTTGACCATTCATTAACTTCTGCTCAGAGCACAGAAGCCACATCTGGAGCAGGTGGAGCTTTGCAGCCCAACATCCAAAGTAAAAAAGGAAATCCAACATTTCCCTAACACATGGAATACATAAGAATGAACAAAGGCAACTGCCCAAGATACACAATAGATGGTAAAAGGTGACACGAGAGGTGGGAGGGAAAGGTATAGGGAATAAGGAATTAAAAATAGAATTACAGTTCCCTCTTGGCAATACCCAAACAACACTAAGTGCACTTCATAAATTTTACTATTGTTGCTGTGAGTGGGAGCCCCATAAATCACACTGGGAGTGGAGCTGGCACTTGTAAAAAGCCAAGTGGGCTGAGTGTATCCATAACTTCCAGCAGCTCCACATCCCTGCACAGAAGGGAGGGGAAATGCTTTGCTGTGACTAAAAGCTCTGTTTGCTCTGCAACAACATATAAAACAGCAGCAAGTCCAACAGCACTCACCAATATTGCTGTGTGATTTAATGTTTTACCTGCTGTGCAAGGGGAGAGGTTTGCCTGCCCTTTTTCTCATCTCTGACAGGGAAGAGAGACTTCAGCAGCTTTGGCATCTGAGGCACAAAGGACTTGACAGGATTCAGGTAGGAAGCAGCCAGGCTACCAATACCTGATGGAAAAAGAGTTGAAAAATGACACCAGTTATGCTCTGGGGAAAGGAAAAGAAAAAAAAAACAACCCACAAACCAACCCCAAACACTCTAAAAAATCATAAAACTTTATTAGTCTAAGACAACATCTTGCAGTGGTGAAAGAATTCACCACGAAAAAGCACTTTCTGGAGGCAGCTCAGCTTTATCTGACACTCAGGAGCTGCAGCAACTTCATTCCACTTTTAGGAATGTTCTCCCAGCTGTAGGAAAGCCCTTACCTGCATCAGGAGAGTGGTTTTGCTGCCCAGAGCCTGGCAGGGAGGTACGAGATGGACTAATGCCTCTACTGGAGCTTGTGGCACCTTGGGACACATCCTGCTGACTCTCCCATCGACCCTGAAGGGGGGAAAAAAAGTTGTATTTTTCCAAGCTGGCCCCCAGCACTACTGAGACACCACACCAGCCTGCACAGCCCCTTTGCAAAGGTCAGAATTCCAGAGCTGAGGAAAGACCTTTCCCCAAAATCACTTTTAGTTGGAAGACCCAGCTCTGCAAAGATGAGCACCCCCAGCATAAAGGCAAAGAAAAATTTATTTATAGACCTCGAAGCTGTAATGTTTCACTCAGTTGTGCAGCTGTGTTTTGGGAGTGGAGTGCCTTACAACCAGGTGAAAATAACACAGCACTGTCAGCCCCCAAAATCCTGAATAGTTGTGTATTTACTCGTGGGTGGATTTGTGTCAGAGAGGTGAGGACAGAGCTCTGAACAAGAAAAGAAACAGGATCTTAGACCTAAAAGCTGCATGTTTGTGCCTGGAGTCAGAGGGCACATGGGCTGCTCAGATCAAGAGGAAGCAACTGGAGTACTGCAAGTTTTATATCAGCTTGGAAAAGAGAGATGGAAGACACAGGAACAAGCTGTGGGCAGCAGGAGCCAGGAACAAGGTCAAGCAAGACAGGTGAAGGTTTTGCCTTGGTTAGAGAAGATGAAACATGATTGCAGACCTAGAAAGGACTGAGTAGATGAGACAGGGAGAAACACAGATTGAGAAAGCAAGCAAAGTCCTCTGCCTTCCCAAGATCCCAGGGTTTCCTAGCTGGATTTTCCATGGATCCCAAGGGAGGTACACACCATGGGCACATGGGGGGGTGATTTCTCTCACTTTTACAAAGGTCCATTGTGGTTTTGCAACTTCCATTTGAACCTTACAGGCAGAAAGTGCCTCGATGGCAAAGACTTGGCCAACAGGGAGAACCCCAAGCCCCTATTTCACATCAGCACACGGGGGTCGAGAATCCATGGGGGCAAATCCATGTTTTTCCCCAACTCTATCATCTTGACAGGTAAAATCACTTACAGGTTTTCCTGCAATAATTGCACCAAGTGACTGGCCAGAGTGTGTCTCTGCTGGAAGTTTCCTGTGGATACAGGGCAGTGTTTTCCTTCACCAAACCCAGCACCACGTAAGGTGTGCCCAAAATCCACGTGGTTGTCCTGAAAACTTCTGATGGAAACACACAAGCAATGCCTGCCAAAGCAGCTCCTTCTAATTTATTTAATTTACAGAAGACCTTAAGGCAGTTCAATAGGAGTCAAAAGAATCCAGTCTCAAGTGCTACAAGAATTCTCAGTGTCTCGTGGAAAAGTGCTCTCAGGACAAGCTTGCAAAGTCTCACCTTTCCAGAAATGAGGTTGCAAGGACAGGATGGTGCAGTAAAATTCATTTTATTCCATTTTTTAAGAGAGTTTGGCTATGGCTGGTACAACATCTTTACTCAGCTGGATGATATTGTACCCAAATCTTGCTTGTTTTTTAAAAAACATAAAGGAAAGAGAAATACTTTCACAGTGAGATGGCACAGTGAACATACTAAAAAGGAGTAACAGTGGATGGATGGACCTGCTGCATCCCAGACAGTAAGTTTAATATATTTTTTCATGGAGGAAGAGGGGGAAATGTTCCTTTTCAAGAAGCTTCACCCTGTTGGATGCAAGGAATTAATCCAACCTTGAATGGAAAACGACAGGCAGCTAAACTAATCTTAACTGTAACTCCAAGTCATGAATGTTTCACAAATAATAAATAAGCCAGGATAGGAGGAATAGATTTCTCCAATGGGTTGAAGGTCACAGTGAGCAGCCCAGGGCAAAAATCATTTCCATTTGGATCTATAGGTCAGTCCCTTCCAAGTTCTCCTGCTTTGAATAGCAAGTAACCTGCACTTTGGCAACACTTCAGACCTCCCATCCCTCCTGTTAGATATTAGGGCTGTATCTGTGAAGGAAAATTTGGGATAACTAAAGACCAATGGATGTCTGAGTTCTGAGCCATCCTGGGTTGAGCTGTAATTGCAGAATTGTTTAGTCTTGTGTTTTTGAGGCCTTTGGTGTTGAAGCCTTTCCTGAAAGGTTCCTGCTCTATCAGCATTGATGACAAAGTTCCATCCATACCATAAATCTCCAATTTCAGCTTTATCTTTGACCTGAAACTCATTTATGTCTTACATCCAAAAATCTGGAAAATTCAACAAAATGCTTCCTGGGAACAGTTTTTCCTATTCCTCGTCCACAAATTCTTTTTAGGCTTTTGCAGTCTTGTGTTTCAATGACTTCAGGTTTCTTTCAGGTGGCCTCATTATGAGCAGCCTTGTCTTATATCCATTCCAAACACTGTTTCAGACTCTGCTTTTCTTATCCTGATATTTTAATAGTTTCACATGCAGATATTGAAAGCCACCCTGGAAACAGCCAAAGACTTCAGACTATGCTCAACCTTTCTTCTCCTTTGGGATGTGAAATGTTTCCTGAGTGCCCTTCTCTGGCTCCCACTGATGGGTCAGTTTGCAACAGAAGAGACAAAATATGAGAAATCCATTCATACTCTCTGCAGATGGGGAAAATATCTCAGTGTAATTCAGTATTTTTTGGATGCACCAGCCCAGTGGTGCTGGAGGTGTTTAATAAAAAAATACAAGACTCCAAACAAACATCACAAGACTCAAAACAATCTCAAAATACAGTTTGGTTTTGTGGACTGTTCTGTCACCAGCCTTGAGGATATTGGCACTGGGTTAAGAAAAAGAGTTGTGGAAGAATGGAAAGCATCTGAAGGCTTTGTTTTTGGAGGACATAATAAAGGTTGATTAGTGTTCCTTTTGGATCTCAGGATAATGATCTACTTAAAGACAAATGGATAAAGGTGACATCTTAATTCAACCTCTATAGGCCAAGTCTAAGTGCTCCTGGAGTCCACAGAGACATAAGAAACAGAAAGAATATTACAAATATTCCAGCTTACATGGACACGGACTCAGTGCAGGTAAGGAGTAACTAAATCATGTCCTGAATTTGTTGAGTCAGAAGTGCCCTTCACTGACTGTTCCAAGAAAAGTGATTTCAGGCAAGTATCTTGACTTTCTACCCCTGTTTGGGAATGATGAAAAATAATGGAGTAGGTAAGAATCAGCAAAACACTTTCAGAATATTCATCTGGTACAGAAAGAGTGGCAATGTTTAGGGACTTCTTCCCCAGGAAAAGGCTTTTTTCTTAGGATCTTTCAGAAATTTTGCTTCAGCCTTAATATTATGGATGACAACATTTTCTATATAACTAAGTATTTTGACAGGTTAAATAAAATTAATGTCCTGAGACAGGAATATGCCTTGAGAAAAGGATTTCTCTGATCATATACTTTAGGCATGTTGGGTTTTCATATAACACTTGTTTTGGGGAGAGTGGAAAGATCATCATTTGAGACTGAAGGTCAGGTTTGTGAACCTCAGCTCTGAGATGACAACAAACCATTAAAATTCAGTTAAACCAGGGCAACAGATGCAGAAACAACTACAAAAGAAAATACTGGAGACAACTGAAAGGGCCAACTTTTGTGCAAAGGATCTGCAGAGGCAAAAGGTGGTTCATGAATGATTGATTTTACTAAGCTGGATTGAAAGATAACCCATCTCAAAAAAAAACCCCTCAACCAAACCATAAGAATTATTAACTACATTAACTTGATGAAGTTCCCAAGTTTCCCATCTGCACTGAAACACTTAAAACTTGAAGCAATGAGTATTATTTAAGTGCTGTGAATCTTTCCTCCATCAAGAAGGGTGGTGAGAGAAAGAAAGGAAGCTTGTAAATCATTTGCCCAGAGGAGCCATCATTTCATGAATGTATTTGGTCTCTGCCAAGTGACCAAACAGAGGTCAAGTGACTTAAATTAACAAATCAAAAACAGCCACCAGAACAATGCATGGCCCTTGATGTATTTCAATGCAGAGCTGTTCGTAAAGTGGTTTATTTCTCTAATACTTTCTTCCTTCTTCTCCTCTGCCTTCCCTTCTTTCACACATCCTCCATGAATTCCCCAGGGAATTTATTCCAGGTCAGCCCCAACATGCACAAAATCTTTAGGGCAAATAGGGGTGATCTACCTAAGAAATCTGTAGGCTTTACCTGACAAATCTTTCCTTGAAGTTGACAGACCATTAAAATGCAGCCACTGGGTAAGAGAAATGAATAGTTCTTGTGTTTTATTATTTTAGCAGTTCAGAAGAGGCTCAGGAAAAGGTGACCATGTAGCACTTAAATACAAGCACACAGCTGGGACAAAAGGCACTTGTTCTCATGAACAGCAAAATTATTCAAATTGAATCTACACGGTATCAATTTGCTGAAAAAACTCTGGTTCCCAGAAAAACCTGAAGGTTAAGTGGCACAATCTTGTCTTACATGGCCTTTTGAGCTACAAATACTGGACATGTGGGAAAGGAAGGATGTCTGTGTAAAGGTGTTTTAAGCACAACTCAGGGAATTTTTCATCAGAATGTGATTTAGATGAGGAAGATCTGTACAACAAGTCACGGGTGCCCTTCCATTCTTTGTGCATCTGATTCATCCAGTTAAGTCAACTCAATTTTTAAATTCATTTTCCAACCAAATTTAATTAAATTACATTTCCAACAACAGCACTCTGGAACATAAAAATTCATCTCTGTATCTTATATCACTACCCAGACATTTTGTACTCCTGCATCACCTGACATGTGCTGATGTGCAAGAAGAAATCAAATTTATCTCAGTCTCCTGTAACCATGTCTGTAGTGATAACAGGAGTAAAAAACTGGCTTTTTCTCATTTAAGCAAGCAGATGGAACTTAGAGGTGAGGCCACACACAGTCCTGTTAACATAATATGAATAGTCCATAAGACTTTTCTTCTGAAGGAAATGAAGAAGGCTTCTCCCTGCCTTCTCAGCCAGTTATGTAGCTCAATCTTATGAGACATTAAAAATTCCCAATGGAAAGTCTCTGTGGTGTCAGCACACAGAAATGTCTCTTTTTTTTTTCCAAAATGTGCCAAACCCACACCTCTGTTCCAGTCCTGGAGAAAGGCTTTTCCAGCTCTTCATGGGGGTGTAACCACCCATCCATGTTTTCAGTAGCAAATAGCCCATTTTGTCTGCAAGCCCTAATTTTGGAAACTTCCAAGCCACCTGTTTTAGTTGCACCAATACCATCTTTACTTCTTATTCCAACTCATTTAATATTCCTCTTTGCTTGTTTAATATTCTTGTCATTTAAGGGAATGAGTCCTGGCTCTTCCCAGTGCTGGAAAATGGAGCAGCATCCACATTCCAAACTTCAGCAGTATGAAAGGTGCCATATGTAAGAGGAATGAGACTCAAAAGCCCTTCCCACATAGCTAAAAGTCCATGGTAAAGACAGCAGGAAAGCAGGGAATAACAATGTTAAAATTAGAGAGAGAAATGAAGTCAAGGAGTTAAAGTTAAGGAGAGGAATGTTCTGGAATATGTTGCAGGCTTCCACTAACATTAATTAATTAATATTAAGTACACAGGCTTGACATATTAGTTCTGCACCCAACTCAGGGTGCTGTTACTATCCTGGGACCTGCTGTTCCCTGTGATACAATAAATGACTTGTTTGAGTCACTTTATTATAGTCACTTGCAAACACCACCAAATCCCTGGTAAAATAACACATGACTGCTGGAGAAGTCTTCTTTTCCACAAAATTTCTCATCAAGTGACAAAGACATGTAGTTTAGCCAAAACTCTGCCTATCAAGCCATTCTCAGGTCCTTTATGCTAAACCAGAGAGGACTGATATCACCAGTCAGCTTTAGGATGTCTGTGTGCTACAGGAACATTGAAGAACTCGTTGAATATTTCATTGTGATTACAAATCATGTGTTCATCTCCCTATGGAAGCTGGATCACTGAATCCCAGAATGGTTTGGGTTGGAAGGGACCTTAAAGACCATCTAATTCCACCCCCAGGGACACCTTCCACTAGACCAGGTTGTGCCAAGCCCTGCTCATCCTGGCCTTGGAACCAGAGATCCATTTGGAACCAGAAATTTCCAGCTGAGGGGGTTTGCAACCCTCATGTCCTGAATAACAAGTGCCTTGAACTGAAGCTCATTGCAAGCAAAGGGATCATCTCCAGCACTCAGCTCCACGTTCCTGCAGTAAAATATGTCTGTCAGCAACTAATACCATGGTGAAGAGCTGCCAAACCTCATGCAAACCACTACCAAGTAAATCCAATTAACCAAAACCTGGGACAAAGAGTCATTCCTCCAAGAGCATTAAGATGAAACTATGGATAAACACGTTTTTTTCCATTGGCCCACTATTAATTTAAAGTCATTTGTTCATAGAAATCAAGAGTTGTTCACACTGAACTATAAAAGCCAGAAAGCCTAAGGAGGATTTGGAAGAAACTCCCAAGGTTTATCTCATTTCCAGGCTCACATGACTGGCAGATATTTATATATTTGCTTGCTTTCATGTCTTTTTTTTTTTTTAAAGCTGAGATGGGGCCATTTCTGAAATAACTTCACCCTTTCCAAAAATCTGTGAGCAATGGCACTGAACAGCTCCAGCTCTGTAACAAACCATCAGATGCACCCAAGGAGAAACTTGTCTGCTTTGTACCAGTTCAAGCTGCATTAATGACCAGCTTTTCAATGGAAAAACTTGTTTGCTGTGTACTATGCAAATGAGGCACCACCAGCAGCATCTTCAAAGCAGGAAATAAAAGCATGTGAGCAAAATAAACTTTATAGTGAGATAAAATTATTATCCCACTCATTAGGTGGACCTAATGCATTACCTCTGCTGGGACCTTTGGACTCTGAAACATGCAATGAGAGAAATCATTGAGGGGAAGGGAGGAGAAAAACAGAAATCAGTAAGAATGACCCTGGCCTTTCATTTTTGCTTCCAAAATCTACAATATTGAAACATCCCACAGTTTTCTCCAAACAGAAGTTGCCATAAGCACTTTATCACCTGCACATGTTTAGCATTCTCTCCATGGATCAGATGTAGCAGATTTAGCAACCAATGCTAAAGCACTACATCAAAATTCTATTATTCCATGCAACTGCATTATGCATTAAAATGCCTTGTCACCACTAGATTCTCCCCTTTAAAATGACTACAAGCTTACTGGGCAGAATATCTATCAGGAGAAGACCTTTCAGCTTATCCAGGATTTGGAAAATAAGTTTATATTTAATCTTTCACCTTTTAAAGAAGTACTTTGGATCTATACTGGTGTTTTTAAGGAGTGGGATGGGCTGAATTATCACCCACCACAAGTTTAAGGCCACTGGAAGGTCAGAGACTTTCAGAGGCCTCTATTCTGTCCTAGACATTGACCTGAACTTATATATGAGTCCAAATCTGTCCCTCACTCCCAGAAGATTTGCACCCACACAGGTGACAGATTTGGAAAAGCTTTAAAGCCTGACATGAGAAAACTTCCCCTCTTGTGTGATCCTTGCTTTAATCTCACCTGCTCAGCTCAGCTCTGCCAACTGTGCATCCCACAGGGCTTGGGATGACAAACACTTGGGAATTTCCCCAGGGAGGTCTAGTGCAGCACATCCAAACCTATCCATGTCCTAGGAACAGCCTCAATTTACAAGATCACGTGGGTGTGCCCCATTTTTTGCAGGTATTTCTCACTTATGCCCCTGTAACTGGTCTAGTGGAGTCACCTCCTTTTTCCTCCTGAAGATTTCCCAGGAGACCTGCAGGTACTCACCCTGTTACTGCTCAGGTTGTAAGGGAGTGCTAAGTCTTGGCGACTTGCAGAAAGCTGAAATAGTTAAGAAAAGCAGAATTATTTCTTACCAAGAACTAAAAGAACTGATAAATTTGCTTCTTGACCACTAAGGCTGAAAAGAAATAGTTTTGTGGTTAAGGCAGAACTGAAATCCAAGAGATAAAAGGTGAAATATCAATTATTGACCTGGGAGGAGCCAGAATTTTACACTAGTTTGATTACCAGTTCTATCAAAGGATTTCTTTCCAAATTTTGGATGGCAGAAGTCTAATTTTTCTTATGCCCAGGACTGTTACGAAGTTTAAGTTCAGTAAATACTTTTCCTTTCAAATCTTCTAAAGAAAAAGAGAAAAAAAAATCTTCAACTTGGCAAGTCAATGAAAAATTTCCAGTGTTCAGAAAAAAAAAAAAGAGTTGTTTTATGCTTCTTTTTCAGATAATCTGGATTCAGGGAGGTGCTTTCAGCACACCTGCCTGCAGGATGAAAGCAGGAATACTGGCAGGCTTTGCCTGCACTTTGATTTCCGTGCTCACAAACAGCACAGGCAAACAGGAAGGTCAAAAAGAAGGCAATTCACTGCTGTTCCTCCATGACTTTGGCATCACAGGGACATGTAAATCAAAGAGTGGACCTGGTGCAGATTCCAGCATGGAATTCTCACCCTGTTCACGTTGGGGGAGCTCAGGCTCCTGCGGTAGAGTTTTCCTTTTCCCATCAGCTGCTCTTTCACAGCAACCTCCTGCCAATCAAAGAGAAGAAAACCAAATTAAAGATGCATTTTTGGTGAGAATTTAAGCCTTGATCATCCCAGCATGGTTTTGTCTACGTGAGAAAAACGTTTCTGAACTGCCTTTTTGCACAGCCTGTAAAGTTTATTATAATCCAAAACCTGTATATAACATGGGTAGAATTATAACACAGGACAAACTTTAACATCCAGTATTTTACTGACTGGCATATGTAGGATTTTACAGCTAGTCCTGGTTCTAGGAGATGACAGAGATGCAAAGATAAGACTCCCTTTCCAAGCTGAGCTCTTATTTTAATCCTTTAAACTAATTATAAATGACAGGGAACTTACTTTCAATATTTAGAGTGCATCACACTTCACCTTTAATTTATAGTGGGAAGGTACAAGCTGCAGCTAGTTTTGCATAACTTTTCTTTTGTGCTTGCATAATTCACCTCCAGAAGAACAATTTCCCATAAATGTTTTTTCTCTCCTGTTTTTTTTTTTCCTGGTAAACAGATCAAGTTATACTACTAAAATCAACCCAATCAATGTCCTTTTTTATTGACAGAACGGGTTTGGTTAATTCGAGGTAGAATATGGGAAAAACCAACAATAATTCCACTGGTAAGTTCAGAAACTACTCCTGAAGCTTCAGAAAGCAAAAGCCAATGCCACCACACAGCTACACTTTGTGAGCCATAATGCCCAGAGTTAAAACCAACCCCATCACCCCTTAGGCTGCAGGGGATATAAAGCTCCCAGCCCTTTTGGTGCTGCAGGGAGTTGGATGAGGACATCTCTGTAGAGAGCCCTACATCTGCTTCCTTGGCTGTTTGCCACACTTTGGGAAGGTGAAATATGCTCTGGAGTGGGGGTTTGTGTGTGCCCTTAGGAGGGTATTTGTGTGGGCAGAGTTTTCTGTGCTCGAGCCCCGAGGGCAGACCTGGCGCAGGCGATCCAGGGTGAGGATGTTCTCCACGGCCAGGACGCTCCGCAGGTACTTCTCAATGTAGGCCTCAGAGTCAGCTGAGGCTGCATCTTCCACGTTGGCTGCCATCCTGGCCAGGGCCTCCCGCTCTTCAGCTCCCTGAGCATCCTGGGAAGATGAAAAAAAAATGACAGCTTTTAAAATCCAACAAAAGTCTCCCACGTCGGTCCCGAAGAAAGTGAGTTTTTAATCCGCGCGGCACCGATTCAACATTGTTTGTCCCTTCAGCTTAAGGGCAGATTGGAATCGTGGTTTGGGTTGGAAAGTATGTGAAAGACAATCTTGTTCCACTCCCCTGCCATGGGCAGGGACACCTTCCACTGTCCCAGGTTGCTCCAAGTCCTGTCCAACCTGGCTTGGACACTTCCAGGGATGGGGCAGCCACAGCTTCTTTGGGCAACTTGTTCCACTGCCTCACCATTATAGCAAAGAATTCCTTCCTAATATGTGTTCTAAATTCCTTCCCAATAGCTCATCCAAGATTCTGATCCAAACACAAGCCCTGTGCCATGCCACCTGCATGGCTGCTCCTACCACTGTCACAGATATCTCAACCAGTACGTGGTTATTGTTTTGAGCTTTTTGGGTTTTTTCTCAGAGTCTCACATTGAGACGTTGCCATTAATTAGCAAAAGGGCTGCATTCAGGTATTTCATAATTAAAAAGTGCTCAAGCACATTTGGGCTGTTATTTAACCTGAGAGGAAAACAGAATTCTGAATGAGTTGCTAAAAGAAAAAAAAAAAAATAGAACATTGCTTGAGAAACATTTCAACACAGAGTGCAAAATGCAGCAGAACATCAAAAAGTCAGGCAGCAATCAGAGTTTTGGCTCTTCGTGTGTTAATGCTTTTCCAAGTGCTCTGATAGAGCATCTCTTTGGAAGGAAAGGATTAGCATGTAACTAGGAACACGCTCAGGAATCAAGAGTTGCATAAAGACATCACTGAGAAAAAGCCACTTTGTTATTTCTCACAGATTCTCGTGCTCCCTACAGCAGGAACTTCACCTGCCCATTTTAACTCCCCCTTTTTCTCTCTCTCTTTAAAATGTTTCTTCAAGGACCTGAGCAAATAGATGCTCACTCAACAAAACACACAGTGACACTGGTAAGACAGAGGCTGCTGCTAAGTCAGAGTGTGAAGGAATTTGCTTCATCTTTAATAAACCACGACTGCAGCAGCAAGAGCCAGCATGCTCAAAATAAGGGGGAAAGCAGAAAGTTGGAGCCACTTAGCCAGTTTCAGGTACTCTGGTTTCTTATTCACCTCTGGAATGTTTGAGACAATCTCAAAAGTGACACCACAGCCAGGAATGGAACTTCGGGGGGACATCCTTCGGAGGAAACTCTGTGCAAAACCCTGTGGGGAGGCAACCAGAGGGAAAACATGGTTTAGCAGATCCCAACTGAAATAAGGACACTTTGCAATGAGAGAAATCCCAAAGCCCCAAAGTCTAACCAATAAACATGTAAGAGTCAAAGGTTTTAACTTGGAAAAAATAATTTGCATGTTTGTGGTTTAGATACAGAGGAAGGATTCACTCCCTTCCCTGCAAGGTGACTCCTTCACCAGCACACAAAGCATCTGCTACTTTTAGAGGTGTTTTTTTCCTCTAACACAGCCTTAGGTGACTTGTGTTGAATATTGACAAGTAGAGACATTAAATTCTTGACCAAAGAGATCGTTATGAAGAATGATTTAAGGGGCATGGTCATTGTTTATGCTGACTTGGCGCCTTGCAGGGTTAAGAACTGGACTGGTGAATTAATGCAGAGATGAGTCATTCAAAGATGCTGCTGAGAAAGGTTATTGACGGGGACTTTTAGAAAAACAGCAAGAAAGACAAAGATTCTGTGTCAAATGAGAGCAAAAACCAGCATTGACTAGATCTGTAGAAACCAGAACTGAGGAAGACTTAGCACAATTGTAATTACTGCTCAATTTATCTATTCAGTGCACTCCCTCAATTCTAGATGGCAAAAATTCACTGTTCCCTTCCTGACAAAAAGCTTCTGCTTGGTCAAAGCACCAAGAATTGTAGTTCTATTCCCAGCACTGGAAGCAGTTTGGAGTTTTCTACAGGGTTTCTGGGGGTGACCACACCTCTTCTCTTTGCTCTTGCTTCAGATTTTAACTACAGATGTGCAACCAGAATAACAATTCAGGCTTTCTGCTTTGTCATTACCACTGCCAGGAGAGGCTGGATTCTGACACAATGCAGAACAAACTCTTCCTCCCCATCTTTCTCAGGGTTTATGTATTTTTCAGAACTTGATGCTGCAAATGGAATGACAACCTTGCTGCTTTCCATTTATCAAACACCCTGCCTGTTATTTTAAGTGCACAAACCAACTGCAAAATATAAAAGACGAAGAGTGATTAACTTGGATAAATTAACACAAAGGGAATTTCTCCTCCAACTATTCCTAGTTTACCTCTAAGTAGCAGGATGCATGAATAGAAATGGTCAGCAGCAGTGTGTGATGCTGCAGGAGTAAACACACATTTCTTCTGATGTTTTACAAAACATGAACTCTGAGCTCGTGAGAAATTAACTCTTCCTACTTCTCCCAGTGAAAACACACTCAGGACTTCAGACAAATAAAGCAAAATTTGTGACTCTAAGGTGCCACAGGGCCTTTAAAACCAAGCTGTGTTATCACCCACGACACAGGAGATGCTGTGATAACAACTCAGCAGCTCAAAGTCTCGTCCATACGGAGCTTCCATTCGGAGAGATGAAGGGAGGGACAGGAAAATCCAAGCCTTGGGAGGTGGCAAGGACTGGGAAAGCTCTACCTGTCTGCCATAGACGTTGACACAGATGCGCTTGCGCAGCACCAGCTGCATCTCTGCAGGGTGGCTGAGCTGGACAGTGGCTCTGACAATCAGATAAACCCTCTCGTCCGCCGCCGTCCCCTTGCTGAGCTGGATACAGTCGTGGACTGTGGAATCCCAGGAGGCTTCTGCTTTCACCTGCCAAGGGGAAAAAAAAAAGCATCCTCTAATAAGCATAATTAGGTGTATAATTAACTGTAATTAATTAAGCATAATTAGCAAAAATACATAATACATAAATTTTGAGAGCCGGCTTCTCCGTTTCGCTCCCTGTGAAGAAAAATCCCCTGCACTTTAGAAGAGGGCATTTAAAAATCAAGATTAGTTTGGCAAGTGAAGATGTTGGGATTAAAAATGCCAACTTGCTCAAACTCTGGAACATTTCCTCTTGAAAAAAGAGCTTTGAATACCCAGGATCATTGCAAATAAATTATAAAATATGCAGAACTGCAGGACCATTTGGTCTAATTTATTAAGATAAACCAGAGAGCAACAGAGATTGCAGTGGAAATCTTCCATCACACCATAAAAATTCTCCTGTCTGTCTCTGAGAAATAAGTTTGCTGAAACATTTCTAGCAACACAGCAAAAGCTGGAATTTTTCTTCTTCAGTGTTAAAATATAAGTATTACTGAAGATTTAAGTGATTTATCTTCAAGCCATAAGAAAAATGGCCTGGTAGCCATCTTTCCAGGCTTCAAAAATAGAACAAAAAAAACCTACCAAAACCACCAGGAATAAAGCTCCTCTAGAAATATAAGGAGAAATAGGCTTCAGAGAAATGATCAAAATTTTAAGGAAAAAAGCAAATCAGAGATTCCCAACCTAATGGCAAAAATTATAAACTAACAATTGCTGTAAAACTATGGTTTGTGTGGCAAACTGAAAGACAATGAGTGTAACAATGAAGAGGTAAATATGTTAACAATTAAGATTGTTTGGTTTTTCAGCTGGGGCCTCTGTACTCTAATTTGCTCAGGGGGTTTTGGTTTGTTAAACACAGGCTGAATCCCAAGCTTTTGGAATGCTTGGATTTACTATCTTTCAAATCAGAATTATGCTCCTAGTGAGTCTTCCTAGAAACACTAAGTCACTCATATAAGAAACAAGTGTTGCATCCTTTGAATGGCATCTTTGATGAATTATTTTCACATGTGGATGGATAAAGAGAACAATTAAAAGACTCCTAAACCAAATACACTGCTCTGCATCTTTGCTTACCTCACTGTCATGATGCTTCACAATCTGCAGCTCAAAGAATTCCTCCTCCTCCTCTGCAACAAGAGTAGCATCCCACCCTCCTGCCTCTGGATCATCCAGGTTATCCTGGGAGCTGAAGTCATCAGCTACAAACAGAAGGGAATGTGGAAGGTGAGGAGACACAAAGCAATTATCCCTTTTAAAAACATCCAGCAAGTCATGAATTCACATTTTCATCACTAACTCC
Source organism: Calyptomena viridis (assembly GCA_013390005.1). Lineage (NCBI taxonomy): Eukaryota > Metazoa > Chordata > Aves > Passeriformes > Eurylaimidae > Calyptomena > Calyptomena viridis. The sequence continues at coordinate 97,582 of WEIV01009533.1, forward strand.
CCAGCTTGGCTACAGAAGAAAAGCCTCCACATTGCTCCACTTCAGAAAAATCCCATTTCTACACAAAGATTTGGGGACACAGACTCAAATGTGCCTAATAAAGTCCTCTACTGGGCAGGAATCTTCCACAGGGGCACACACCCCCTCCTTGCCCACGGGTATATTCTCATGTGGCATTAAATATGTGGTGTTTTTAAGATAAGCTGCAGGTTGAACAAGCAAAAACACATGATCCTTTTAGATCATGATTAAATAAAACCTTAATCTGGGTTTTAAGAAGATCAACCTGTCCTGGCTCAAGTCCCTCCCCATGAATTATTATGAATGAATTATTAACCAGCTCCTCTCTGAAGCCCTTGGATCTATGGATGTGCTTTCCAAGGAGGACAAACCATCAATGTCAAGGGACTGTAGCACAGATCTCCTCCCAATAACCTGAATGCCACCTCCCCACTCAGACCTGATCCTTCTCATCCAAATGTTGACCCTTTTAAACACCCCAACAAGGATTTGTTTGATTGATTAGGCCCTGTTGGCTCCCTGGACTTCCTTTGGTGTTGCCACTTCCTTGGTTCCAATTTCCCTTTGACAAATACATTGTTCAAACTGGATCCTGTATTGGGATGTCTTGAAACATGGGATTATTAAAAACTATGGTTCTTTCCAGATATAATACTGAAACATTAAACAATATGTTTCAGTGAAAAATGGGCCCTGTCCAATTAATCTACCTGCCATTCCAGGCATTTCTTAATTTTATTAGTTTGCTTAAATTCTGTAAGGTCATTGGTTATACAAAGTTTGTTTCGAGTACTTTGTCATTTTAAAAGCCACTTACCATTCAAGTCAAGGAATATAACAGGAATGTGAGTTTCCATACCAGCCACAGGAGTCCTAAAATGCAAGACAGGGACAATGGTGGCATTTAAACTAAGAGATTTACCCAGCACACGTAGCTGATGATACAGGCCCACAGGACATTACATTCAGTACAACTCCAATTTTTAGCCAGACCATTGATAACCTTGGCAAACAGCTTTATTTTAATTTACTGTTGCAGAGTCAGACTCAAACAAATTGGTATTTCTTTTGTACCAGCTCTCTTAGAATTATTATCTTCCTTGACCTCTGCATTCTGAAATGTTTTCTCCCTCTTAAATGCTAATAGCAAAATTAAGTTTATTTACTCTGACACACACATTTATTAAATGCAAACCCCTCTGCATTAGTGATGGCAGTGAAGACAGCAGGGAGAGAATCAGAAAAGCCAGCCTTAAAGTTTTTAAACTAACATTGACACTGTCACTCTACACAGTTATTACTCTTTCTTATAAAACATATATTCAAGCCAAAAATGCTATTTAATGCATCTTCCATATCATGGAAGAAGGGGTTACATAGGAGGTGTTTTGTTAGTTTTTAGAATGAAAAACTAAGCTACACAATATTAAAAAGGTACTAGAAATGTAACGTGAGGCACAAAAGACTTTCAGGCTTTTCATGATAAACTTGACTTGATGAATTTGTGGTGAAGAAGAGCAGGCTGGAGTCTTATGTAACATAGAACCTGCTGGAATCATACTGAACATTTCCTCTGGTGCAAATGTCTGCAAAACAGATTCTTCCTGGAGCAAGATTCCTGCAGCTCCAATGTTTTCAAACCTAGTCAAACACTTTGATAGGAAAGTTGATTTGTTTCCAACAAGAACTTGCTATTTTTAGGTTTCAGAAGCTCTGGCTTTAACAAGCTCCAGCTTAAAACTCCACAACACTCCATTCCATCAGTAAATACTCAGGAAAGATATTCAGGAGGTTGCAAGTGATTGAAGACAAGAGGTTTGAGGTGAAACAAGCCTGAATCCTTATGTGCAGTTGCTCCTCACAGCTCACACAGCACAGCAGCCTCAGTCAAGTGTTCTCTACTACTTTTAATGTTTAGAAAATTACATGGAACACTTGCTGACTAAACAAAGTTTGTTCTCAAACCAGGAGTGCAACAAAATGCTCCTGGAGATGCAGTTTTATTAGGAGGGAGCAGCCTTTTAAGTGAATGAACCTGGTAATTAACATATTAGCTAATTTTTTAAAACAGTAAGTGCAGTGGTAATAAATATCGATTCCTTTTTTTTCCAGAAGGTTATAATTACACCCTGGATCAATAACACTATCGTTTACTAAACAGCATTTTTGCATTTCAGATACACAACCCAACAGAATAATTTAAGCAGGAGGCCTAGTTTTAACAGCTTTGCTCATGCAGTGTACAGAGGCCAGACTGAGAGACACAAAAAAAGCAGCCACAATCCAAGGCAGGAATTTTCCCTGCACCATCTCTACATTCCTCCTGTGGCCATGTGTGTTCTTACCACTCTGCTGGAGCCCCAGGGATCCCACTGCCAGCAGAAGGAACCATCACAGCATTCCTTTCCTCTGTCAGGGTCAGCCTCATCTCCAGGAGCTGAGCCTCCCGATCTGCATCATCTTCTGTTTTATCTGGAGAAGCAGCAAACACATCCGTGATTTTACACCACCCACAACAGAATAAACCCCACCCTGCTCAGAACTCCTAAACACACAAAAACAACAAAGCATTTCCACACAGGCTTCTCTAACTTCGGTCTCACTGGAAGCAAATGAGTTGAGTTCAGAGATTTAACTCTTCATTAACTTCTTCTCTAAATTTTATGCTGTATAAACATAAAAAGTGTGTGGCACCTGTGCCTCCACCCATCACATTATTACCTGTGACAGCCTTTTCCTTACCAGGTTTCCCAACAAGCTTCTGCAGTTGCTGATCCAGGTATTCCTGGCGCTTTGTTAAGGCACAGAGCCACTTCCGACGGAGCCTCTCCAAGTCCCTGTCCTGCAAAGGGCAAAGCAGGAATGTCACTGACCCAGGAAAGCCAAGGTTTCTAGTTGGGGATTACACCTTTCCTCACCCCTTTGGCTCATCCTGCACCCAAAAGCAGATAGGGAAAGACAGAGCTACAAATCCCTTCACTCCTCCCTATTTCCTTTTGCACAGGAGAACTTCAACAGAAACACAGAAAAGCTGAGTTTGGAAAGGACCTCTGGAGATGGTTTAGTCCTCCCCTGCTCTGTGCCCCAAGCAGAGTCAGCCCCAGCAGTCTGCTCCAAGGGAATATCCAGTTGGGATCTGAATATCTCCAAGGATGGAAACTGCATAACCTCTCTGGCCAATGTGCTCCAGTGTTTGACCACCACCATGGCAAAATAAAAATAAATAGCAGAAGTTTCCAATGTGGAGAGTCTTTGCCTCTTGTCTTTTCCCTGGATTCCACTGAGGAGAACCTGGCTCTGTCTTTTTTTACCCCTTTCCATTTACATGATCCCACCTGAGCCTCCTCTTCTCCTTAAGGCTAAACAGGTCTCTTAATCTTTCTTCACAGGTCCAAACCCTTTAACTTTCCACATCTTACTTGAAGTATTTTTGCTTGCCAGCCCAAGGCACCTCTTTCTCTAGCTGTTTTTCTGTACTACCCAGCTGAAAAAAATTCACTTTATACAGTTCTTTGCTCCCAAACTATTCCAAAACTCATTAAACACTATTTTGTGGCAAGGCTTGAAACCCAGTCCTTATCCATGACTCATCTCTCAGTGTTTAGCAGCATCATACTAGGAATCCATCCCTGCTCCAGCAGTTCCTCCAAAACCCCCAAACCAAAAAGCAATTGGATCTTGGACTGGAAATACATATTATGGCACCTCTCTAACCCACCACAGGCTTTGAGGAATAACAACTACACAATTCCTAAGATTTCAGTCTCTTCTGCACATCAAGAAAATGCTGATGCTCCTCTAACATTTTTTAACCTGACAACGTTTGCATTTGTAAGAGAGAATGTAAAATTTTTACCTGATAACTGTCCATTTCATCCTCTTCTTCCTAAGCCAAACATACAAAACCACACCATTAATTTTTTTTAATAGCAGGAAACACGCTGGATGCAAAAGGTGTCACTATTTTAAGCAATATTAAGAGTCTCTCATAAAAGTCTGAACTTAGCAATGTTATGAATACAGAATTAAAACACACTGACATCCCAAAGATCTGCTGCTGTAAGGGCATCTAAACACAAACTAGAACCATCCAACAATTATAATGGAAAAAATCACAGTAATATAACTAATAGAAGTCTCCATAACTGAAAGCAAGTGGAACACTTAAATTGCCCTATGGAAAAAATAGGAATTATAGGGAAACAGCTTGAAACCTGTTGATCCTGGACAGCAAGGAAAAGTGTTAATGTTACAGCAGGTGCTGAAAAACCACAGTCTGGTGGAGAACCACAGAATCATGGAATTGTTTAGGTTGGAAAAGATGATTAAGATCATCAAGTCCAACCATCAAACAGCACCATCACCACGTTCACACTAAACCACGTCCTCAGGTGCCACATCCATATGTTTTTTGAACACTTCCAGGAATGGGGACTCCACCACTTCCCTGGGCAGCCTGTTCCAATACTTCATAATCCTTTCCATGAAGAAATTATTCATAACAGCCAACCTAATCTTCCCCTGGTACAGCTTGAGGTCATTTCCTCCCATCCTGTCCTGTTTCCTGGGAGCAGAGCCCAACTCCCACCTGGCTCTCCCCTTTTGTCAGGGAGCTGGAGAGAATTCCAGGTGCTCCCTGATCCCTCTTTTCTGGAGGCTGAGCCTCCCCAGCTTCTCCTGGTGCTCCAGCCCCTTCCCTGGACACTCTCCAGCCCCTCCATGACTTTCTTGGAGTCAGGGAACCAAAACTGACCCCAGGACTCAAGATACATGCAAAGGATTCAAGGTAAGTTTGCTGTGCTAATTATTAGGGAGTTGGAATGACAGTCAAAACAGGAGCCACAATGTAGACCTTCAACATTTTACTTCCATTATTTTCTGATGGAAGACACCACCTTTAATTCTCCACCTTCATCACAAGCAGAGCACAACTGTCCCTCCTCACAGAGAATGGAAAGGGAATGAGGGCTCCAATCCTCCTGGAGTTATCACTCTCATCTATTTAAATAATAACAAGTCCCCAGAGTCTACTTTTTTATCTTAATAATGAAAGCAAAAACTTAGCTAAGCTAACATTAAAAAGCCATATAGAAGAGGCATTTCCTCAGTTCAAGGTCTTTAGAAAATGTTTCACATTCCAAAGATACTCGTTTACTTGAGATAAGAGAAATGTTAATAAGGGGACTAAAAATCCAGGTGCTCAAGTCTGAAGGCCACTGTGAGCATCAGGGCTAATAAAACCTGGATTTTAACACATCCTTCCCATGGGGGTTATCAGTGTCAGGCACAACTCACTAGTCCCTCCCTCTCAAGTGGAGTTGAAATCTTTCTCCTTGAAATAATGTACTTTTTGGGGATTGGGATGAGGTTCAAAGTGACCAATGCATCAGAAATTCACTGGGGAAGAACAGGGTGGGGCAGAGGGGATGCTCACCTGGGACTTGTCCTTAAAAAACGGGCTAAAAGGGGCACTTGTACATTGTGGGTCTGTAAGAGTTTCAAGTACAAATTCCAAGAATCATTTTGTCTCAGGAGAGAGAGTTGCTCCATTCAGGAGTTTCCTTGCTTTATAGGAAGGCAATGTGGGTATCAGGGACTGCTGTGATGGAAAGTCTGCAGGCAGGGTCAGTACCAGAATGGGGAATAACAGCAATAATCCACCCAGGATGCTCCTGGAAAGGGAGATTTCTGCAAAAGTAGAAAATATTCCCTTTTTTTTTGACACGAGGGGAAGGGATTGCTCAGGTCAGGAGGCAACCAAAAACCCAAGTACTTCAGATCTCAAAGGGAAAACCATAATAATTCAGCAAAAAGAAGGGGAACAGACATGTACTGAATAATTTTGGGACATATTCTGGTTTTCAATAGACTACACCTGACATTTAGTTGGCCTTGTCTCAAGCAGGGCAGGTAATTGAACATGCCCAGAGACTTGCTTGTTCTGTTGCATCAGATTTTGGTTTGTTAACTGCCTGAATTTTCATTTATCTGTTGGGGAAAAAGTCAAACTGCACCAGAAACTGAAAGGAGCACTGCAAGAGGACAATCCCTTAAAAAGAGACCAATATATCTGCAGCTGAACATGAGGTTAAGTTGTGTATGAGGTTGTCAAATACTGTGGGCCACAACTGGCTCATGTAAGTCTAACATTTGTAACTGGACTCTATTTGAAAACATGTTCCATTGGTTTATTTTAATTTGAATACTTAAAATTGCTGCCGTGACTAATATTTGAAGTAAAATCTACAGGACAAACTCCCAGTGAATTTTAGGAACACTGGAATTTTCTTTTCTTGTTTGAGTGGTGTGTTAAGGCTGTGGTGCTTTTAAGGATAAGGGGAAAAAAACCCAACCAAAACCAGAAGATACACAGAAGGTCTTAAAACTATTATTTTTTCCATGGAAAATTATTCTTGTTTAAGAGGAAGCTCTTCCACAACCCTTTGGATGACAGATTAAATTATCCTGCATACTCCCTAAATCCATCATCAAAGCAATTCTGATCATTTTCCTTGGCATTACTTTATTACTTAAGCAGGTTTCAAAAAAATATTCCCCCAAACCAAACTAAAACTTGAAATGAGTGGAGTTGCCTCCAACTGCAACACTCTCAAGTCATCATTTTATTCTTTTAAATGTCCCAGAAACAGCTGTAGCTGACAGGAAATATTCAGACTCTCACCTGATAATTCTGTGACTTGACATGTTTGATTTGCACACAGCCAATGCCAACAGATAATATGGATTCCTCCATCAGTGGCAACGTCCCAGATTCCTGCACGGATCTCACCTCGACCTGAATCCGTCTGGATTGTCCCTGCCCAAAAGAACAATTTGAAATGATTGGGGGAAAAAAAAAAAGGAATATAAACTGCTGAAAGTTTAATTCCAGAGAGACCTCTACTGGCAGCCACTGGGAAGGAACAGGATACATTATATTTTTATTTTGGGAAGAACGAAGTGGTGAGTACTGCAATCCAAATGACCCAGTGTCCAAGAGATCCCCCTTCAGTTGCAAGGATTTATGTTTACAGGATTTATGTATTTACAGGGAAAAAAAGAAATAGTTCAGTATTCAGCAACTCCCTAGTTTACATTTCTGGAGGGTTTTCCAACATACACTTAAAGGATTTTATTTTCAATACTTCTGAAAGCAGAAAATAGGATCTCCTGCCTCCCTACAAAAGAGAAGAGTAAATAATTTGGTGAGCTACTGGAATTTCAGTGAACTTTTCCTGCCTCACTGATGCTATCAGTGCACCAAAGTAACTGCTCTTCAGTAAAACCATAAAACAAAAAAAGAAATAGTAATAATAAAAAAAAAAGAAAATAAAAATCAAAGGAGTTGGCAAGGTCAGAGGTGCAGCCTGTATTTAACTTTTACTGATTCCTCATGTTCTCTGGGCAATAGCTTATCATTTAAAAACGTTAACTATTCAGTTAAGCATTAACAATTTAATGTGTGTAGAATTCAAAGAACAAAGGAGTGGTTGGCTGGAAGGATCAAATAAAGGGCAACTCTGGACCTCTTTAAAAAATAATTCAGTTCAGTGAAGACTGGTGTCCTTTTTACCAGGTGCTACCACAGAGCAAAAAGACCCCAGGTAAGGATGAGTAAGTGACTCTACTTTCTTCCACTTCATATCTGTTTTACACAATATCCTATTTTACACAACATTCCTATTTTACACAACATTCCTTCCTTGGACACCATCCCTTTACCACAGAAAACAGAAGCTTTTCAGCTTTCCATGTGCTTTTCCCACAGGTGAAATCCTGCACGTGCCACCTTACCTGTCTGAGCTGGAAGATGCCTCCTGTGCTGACATCCTTGGCAGGGGTCACCTCCACTGGGCAATATTCCCCATTCTCATTCAGCTCCAGAATTTGGATCCACAGCTCTACTTTGCGGGTTACTTCGCTCCACCTGCAAAAAAAAAAGTCAAATATTGTTGGTTTTGGGTTTTTTTTCTCCCCCTCAGTGTTGTCAGGGCAATCAGATTTATACAGAAGACAGCAAAATGAAATAGGACATTGTCTCACAGGCTTTCAGGATTCAGAGAACTTTCCTGAACTCCATCCTATCACTGCCTCCCCTCTAATTCTTTCAAAAGCTTAAATAAGAATTGGCCACTTTTGTAGAACTTCAAAATCAAAAAGGACAAAGGTACTCACTCTGTCTGCTCAGCTACCAAATTTTATAGCCTCCTTTTCCCATCTACTCTTTGCCATATTTTCCTGACTTTTCTTTTAAACCTCCCCATATACAGCTTAATACTCAACATGCTCAACACAAATTTAGGCTGGAAGTAAAAAGAGAAGTTACTGCCAATAAATTAAGGTGCAGAGCTGCCTTCTAACTGGAGAGGCAAAACAACCCACTTCTAAGAAAATGCAACTGTAAGCTGACTTTGGGGACAACAAATGGCTCTCAGCAAACAAGAAACTCCCCTTTGTAATAAACACAATTGCTGTATTGTTTGCATATTTATTCTAATTGAGATAATAAGCAATACAACTCTTCCCATGGAAACATTACAGCGATGGCATTTCCTGGCTGAGAACAGAGTCATTCAAGTCTTCAGTTTGAAATTTGGTTCCTTACCCCAAAACCTGGGCACCTCAGACAGTGATTTTCCCACAGGATGTGTTTTCCACATTTACCTGTCACGGAGGCTGCGTGTTTTGGCCTGAATTATTCCCAAATCCCACAGGGCTGGATTCTTGCGGTCACCGCTCTGCTTGTGCCCATAAACCTCAATGGCCAAAGCTCCATCATAAAGATGTTCCATGAAATCTTCAGAAATATTGACAGAAACCTCCTGCAAGGCAAGCAGGGGTTGATAACTGTGACTGCACAGTGAGGCTGTGAGATTTACTGTCTTGACTTTAGCAAATGCTTATTAAAGTCACCCTGGTCCCCAAGACACAATGTAGGGGGATGGAAGAGCTGCCACCTCAGCTTGTAAACCCAGGAGGAAAAGCAAAGCTCCATGATTTGCTGAAGATTAAAGTCTATAAAGAGCTGAAAAATGACCACAGGCTGTTCCAAGCCCTGATCCAATGGCTCAGAAAAAAAAAAAATCAAATCATATGTTCTAATGTTCCGAATGGGAAAATCAAAACTCATCACAAGGTGTTGCATCTATTTCACAAATGTACGTGGAATAAATTGCTCAGTGTAATGAGAAATGATAGAACATGATGAAAACTGGGGTGATTTGGCTGGGATTTATCCAACCTGACTTTAGATGTCCCTGTGAAAGATGCCTCCACTCAGCTGCTCCAAAGTCAGTGGGAAGAAATAATCTGTTCTAACAATCCAACTTCAACATCTACATCAGGATAACAGGGATTGTGTCCCAGCACTGGGACATTTCTCCCCATTACATCAGAGTGTGGAGTGATCAGCTGAGTTACAGACTAAACTTTAAGTCTCTCTGCTGAGCAAATGTTTTCTTTTATTACTTCACCTTCTGTGATTTTTACACAGGGGAACGGTGTAGCAGAATTAAACTTAAATGAACTCTGAAGATGTTTAACTTCTTATTAAAAACAGGATCAGGGTATCAACCTCATATATAAATATTAAAATGTGAACAAAGAGGCAATTAACACAAGCATTAACCTGCTTTGCCTGCTTACAGTTTCATGAATAAAAGAGAAAACCCAATTACATTGCAGTGATCAAAGACAACCATGCACCGTGGCTCCTTGCTGATGGAAGACTGGGAAGGATCCACCTCAGGTGCAACACTAACTGGCTCCAGCTGATCCCAGAATGTGTATTTGCAGAACACAAAGTTGGAGAGGTGCTGTGGCAAACCTGTAGCTTGAAGTATTTTAATCTAGGAAAGAGATGAGAGACAAAGGAAAAGCATTTATTCATCAGGCATGGAATTAAAAATATCTCCTGGAAGAACAATGTTAGTCTGTTCCACTGCAAAGGACAACCAAAAAAAGAAAAAAAAGAAAAGCAGAAAGCCAAAAACCAAATAGAAAATAGAATTTCTGCATTGATAGCCACTGGAGAAAATATTTTGAGTGCAGCAGCTGAACACTGTCACTAGATGTCACCAGGCTCATATTTCTTGGGAGTAAGAACCAAAGGGATGCATTTCATAAACTCACCAAAACATTTTGCTGGTTTTTAATGGTGAAATGCACCAAAAACATTGTAATTGAAGAGAAATACAACAAAAATCTCATACTTTCACCCAAACTGGCTCCTTTATTCTCCAAAACTCCATGGTTTAAGATACTACTTGTCCTTACTCTGTGATGCTGGAAACAAAAACACAACCCCAAGAAGACTAAATTAGCCTGTCCCCTCTTCTTCAAAATCAAAGCCAAATAGGAACAAAATGTTTCGAATATTCATTCTGATCTAAACAAAGCCACCAGATTAACCACGTATTTATTAAACTCCTGTTCTCCATTTGTCAAATTAAGACCAAATTAATTAGACTTCTATAGTAAGGCAACACTCAAGATGCTCAAGATTTGGCAGGAGTGTTTCCTGCCAAAATATCCCATTTTGCTTGAAAGCACATGGAGCTCTATGGGACAGCATAAAGAGTGGGGAAAAAAGTACAATTTCTTCCAAATTGTTCATATTGTCCAGAATTCAGCAAGGTTAGGGACCACTCCCTCTAATTCTTTTGGGTTCTCTCTTTTCTTACCTGTAGCTTGGCCTACCTTGTGTTTTATTACAGCACAGAACTGCTAGTAAATACTTCCTACTGGTTTTATTTTTGTTTTTATTAATAATAAACACATTTGTATATATTTCACATAATATTTAGTATTTAGAGATAGAAATACTGAGAATGATTCACAGAGTAATAGGAGTTTATCATGTTCTGAGACTCCATTTCAATCAAACATTATAGCCCCAATCCTATTACACAGATCTTCCATGGCTTCCAAGACTGCAATAAACTTCCTGGGGTGAGACTTTGGCATATAAATACAGTTTATGAAAGGCACAAACTCCTACTAATTATCTTGTATTATTTCAGCCACTCCAGAAACAAAACGAGGTTACAAAGAGACATCCAGAGGCCAAGAAGTTCCTTAGGAGTTGGGATGGAAAGAAGGAAGTTTGCTCAGAGGTTGGGATACACCTGGAACTCACCCTGCAGACAAGTTTTCTCTCCTGAATGTCATTTTCACTTGAATAGTCAGGACTGTCCTCACCTCCCACCAGCCTGTCGTCGATCTCTCCACTCACTCGAACAACTTCAACGTGGAGACGACCTGAAACCTGGATGAGAAAGGAGTAAAAATTACTTACTTGCCAAAAAACAGTGACAGGTTCATCCCCTTCCAGGTAACTACAACTATTCCTGCTTCCAGGCTGTGAGCAGCCAGCATTTTATTCCCTTTTATTGCTCTTGCCCTCTGGTGTCCTTGCACCACGTGAAGAACTTGCTTTGGAACAAGAATCCAAGAGCCTTTGTTGTAGAAACCACAAAGAAATCAGCAAGTGGAGTGACTTTGGGAACAATCTCACCTTCAAACCAGTCTCTAGAGAGTCTGCAAAGTGCACATGTGATGCAGAGCACACAGGATGTTGCCTGGTGTGTTCTGTTGCCTTTGAAGTTGTTCTTACAGTGTATTTAAGAACTTGTTCTTGATGGCATTCAGTGAAAACAGTGGAGCTATAGCTCATACTCCTATTTCTTTTGGGCTATTTCACTAACAAAGGTGCTCACAAAGCCTTCTCCTTTCACAATCACTGTGCTGGGATTCAGAGCTAAACAACCCCAGTAAGGTATGATGGGACTTTCATAATTCCAATTTGTTAGCAAAGGGCTTGTGCACGTGAAACTGGGAAGTATCCACTATATACTGGCAATAAGATCCCCAGGCTGTAATTAAAGAGCTGAGTAAGGATAGATGATACAAGGATGACAAACCTCTCCCTTCTGATTGATGATGGGAACAGCATATTGTAGCTTCACATCATAGAACAGGCACTCAAGGAAAACGTTGGCTACTCCAATAAGGCTGTGGTTTTCCTGCTCGTCGTAGAATGGATCAGCTCTCCTGAAGTAAGATCTCATCACCTACAAGCAAATTCAGAATAATGTGGGGAAACCAACCTCTCATGAAGTGTTGCACAACCAGCCAAGTGAAAAAAAGAAAAAGGATTCAAACAAGAGGACAGAATGGAAACAAATTTTACTTTGGATAAGGCCTGTCCTCAGCAAGTTCTCCTTAACTCTGTCAGATTCCTGAACATTAACTGCTGTTGTGTTACTTACTGCTCCTTCTTCCATGGTTTGTTCTGTCACCAAACTATGCATGCAAACAGGCAAAGGGACAAGATAAGGGTTAATGAAATGCTGGAGGCCACTTCAGTACTAGGAAAAGCAAAACCTCAGAAAAACTTGGCTCTCTGCATATTCCCTCCCCACCTCCACCCAAACCCCCTCTTGAAAATTTAACAGGGATGGAATTCCATCAGAACAATACTGGAGTAAGTAAGTAAATAAGAGAGACTTACTGGGTTGTCCTCCTCACAGTCTTTCCACTCCTGGTAAAGATCCCTCATATCCACCAACCGATTCTCCAGCTTTTCCAGTGACCAAATCTGTTTGCCTTTCCCTTTCCTTCTCACCTGGATAGCAGGCTCACTGAGAATTGCACCTCTCTGCAAAACAAAGAGAAATCAATAAGGAAAATGTGCCACAACAGTGAAAAAAGAGTTTAAAACTAATACAAAGTTGAGAGTATCTTTGGGAAAAGTCTGTTCTTTTTTTTATTCTGGTCTGAGCAACCAGATCTGAGCGTGACAGACTCTGAGTTCAGCTGTCACAGTATATTTGTGTTCAGTTTAACTGGGAAGTCTGATCACAGCTACAGGCACTAGTTTCCATGGATTTTCATCTTGCATAAGTGTTAGAAATGGGAGCATTTAAGCATTTCACAAATATCCTCAAGTTACAGCAGGCCTGGAGTTCCAGCTAAAGTTACTACATCCTGCAGCTCTCAGTGCAGAAACTTAACCCCCTTTACCATCCTGTTTCTGGATGTGTCTTCCCCAGAAGACTGGGAGAAAAACCTCTAAAACAGCTGATAAAAATGATAATCCTGGAATAAAATCCATCTGTACTGTACTAATGATGGCCTGAGTACCACCAAAATATTGAGCTGACTTCAAGGACAGAAATAACAACAGTTATTTCTTCACGTGGAAGTCTGGCTGCAGCTCCCTCCTTCCAAAATTTCTAAGATGTCTGGGAACAAAATGTCCAAATCCTGTCTGCTCCAGTTCCTCCCTCCACAATGGGGATGGCAGCATTTTCACAGCTCACTGGGATGATGCAAAGTCAAATGTCCACAGAGTGATGGTAAATACTGGAAAGAGATGTTACCCAACCTGCACAGATTTTGTCACTCTGCAACAGAAGCAAGTGTGAACTTCAACACCAGTGGGAAAGGTCTTGCACCAAAACATTTATCATTTATAAATGAAGGTATAAAATAAGGATGCAACATGGACTAACAGAGACATACTTAATGCATGTGGATGAACTGGCAAAGTATCTCAACCACTAAAGTAGAAATAAAAGAAATATGAACACCGAGGGGCAAACTTACTAAACAACAACTTAATTCCATTAAGGTGACCTTACCTTACTGTTGGCATTAAGGCTTGAAGCTGGGATCTGGAGGGTCACTTTATACTCTGTCCTCTTGTCCAGTTCCTCTCCTATAAAATTGGCTTCTCTCACATACAAATTGGCTTTAACAATCTGCTCTCGCAGCTTCCTCAGGCTGTGGGTCAACATTTCTTCTCTGAAAGAAGGGGATTGGGAGGGAGAGACAGGAAAAATCATCACATTTAAGAACAGAAAGCAAGTGCAAAATAAATGGATGAGTCCTCACGGGGGAATTTAACCACCCCAATATCTGTTGGAAGGACAACACAGCAGGGCACAGGCAATCCAGGGGGTTCCTGGAATGTGTTGATGACAATTTCCTTCTCCAAGTGATAGAAGAGCCCAGGAGGAGCAATGCCATCCTGGGCCATGTTCTCACCAACAAGGAGGGGCTGGTGGGGAATGTGAAGCTCAAGGGCAGCCTGGGCTGCAGTGACCATGAAATAGTGGAGCTCCAGATCCTCAGGGAAGTGAGGGGGGTGCACAGCAAGCTCACTGCCCTGGGCTTTAGGACAGCAAACTTTGTCCTCTTCTGGAATCTGCTCAGCACAGCCCCGTGGGATAACACCCTGCAGGGAAGAGGGGCCCAAGAAAGCTGGTTGATATTCAAGGATTGTCTTCTCCAAGCTCAGGAGTGATGCATCCCAATTTTTGCAGTCAGGCAAAAATGCCAGGAGGGCCTGTGTGGATGAACAAAAAATGAATTCTACAGAGGGTGAAAGCAAGGACAAGCAGCCTGGGAGGAATATGGAGAAGTTGTCCAAGCAGCCAGGGATCAGGTTAGGAAAGCTTAAGTCCTGATAGAATTAAATCCCTGGCCTGGTCAAGGACAAGAAAGGCTCCTATATAGAGGAAGATAAATGAGAATGTGGGGCCTCTTGGAAGGAAAAGGGAGACCTGGTTACCCAGGACATGGGGAAGGCTCAGGTACTCAAAAGCTTTTTGCCTGAGGGAGCACAAATCCATGGCACCTATGAAATCCATCTGCAGGTCCTGAGGGAACTGATGGATTTAGTGACTAAGACAATATCCATCATATCTGAGAAGTTGCACCAGTCTGGTGAAGTTCCCACTGACTGGAAAAGGGGAAACATAATTCCCATTTTTAAAAAGGGAAATAAGGAAGATAGGAGGAACTGTAGGCCAGGCAGTCCCACCTCTGTGCCCAGGAAGGTCAGGGAACAGATCCTCCTCCTGGAAGCTGTGCTAAGGCACATGGGAAGTGAGGAGGTGGTGGGTGACAGCCAGCATGGATCCACTGCCTGACAAAGCTGGTCACCTGGTACAATGGGGTTACTGTAGTGGGGGATGAGGGAAGAGCAGCTGATGTATCTACCTGACACTTGACACTGTCCTGCACAACACCCTCCTGTCCAGCTCTGGGCCCCCAAAATAAGGAGGATGTGGAGCTGCTGGAGAGAGTCCAGAGGAGCCCATGGAGATGCTCCAAGGGCTGGAGCCCCTCTGCTCTGGAGCCAGGCTGGGAGAGCTGGGGGGGTTCACCTGGAGAGGAGAAGGATCCAGGGAAACTTGAGAGCCCCTTCCAGAGCCTAAAGGGGCTCCAGGAGAGCTGGAGAGGGACTTGGGACAAGGGCTGGAGGGACAGAACACAGGGAATGGCTTCCCACTGCCAGAGAGCAGGAAGAGATGGGATATTGGGAAGGAATTCTTGGCTGAAAGGGCGGTGAGGCCCTGGCACAGGTTTCCCAGAGAAGCTGTGGCTGCCCCATCCCTGGAAGTGTCCAAGGCCAGGTTGGATGGGGCTTGGAGCAACCTGGGATAGTGGAAGGTGTCCCTGCCCATGGCAGGGGGTATAGTGAGATGAGCTTTAAGGTCCTTTCCAACCCAAACCATTCTATGATTTTTAACACAAAAGTCAGGTGAATTAAATTCCATTTCTTCTGGGGAAAAAAATTATCTGTATGAATTTAGCAGTATGAAAATATGGATACTGCTGGCTTTGGAGACTTCTCCATGCACCTGCTGAACAGTCAGCTATTGTGTGGCTCCTTCCAGAGTCTTCCCACCACAGCTGTGGATGTTCCATCTTACAGGGAAAGGTTTATTCAGACAACATGACCCACTTGCTCACTGGCTGTCCTGGCAAGTGTGGGAGAGAGTCAACTGTGCAGCACAGGAATCTGGTACCACAAACTATTCCAGACACACAGATAACACCTTGTTAGACTGTCTCAAATACTTCCTACTTCAAAAGTTGCTTTTCTAACCATATATATCAGATTTGCATTTTCTCATGACAATGTCTTTTTCATACTCATTGGTTTCATCTTCCTCCTGCAGCTGCTCTTTTTGACATAATTACTGAAAAAGATCATTTAGGGGCTGAAGTAAATAACCTCAGTGAAATCACCCACGAAGAGGCAGAGAGGACAGTGACCCCTCTGTGGTTATTAAATAATTCTTGCAATGCTCTGGATTAAAACTCTTTGTATCATCCTCTTACTCTCTTTTCTCTCTGTACTCCTGTGGTTGCCAGGACCTGCTCAGGTCAGAGGAAAAACAACCTTCCAGCAGCTGAGTCACGATCCACAAAAGAACAAACTCACACAGGAGTCTCAAAATTTCTTCCAATCGCCTCGCCTTTAGTTAAATTTGTTGCTGAACAGGATAAAGTTTCTCCATAATAACAAAGCAGGAACTCATTCTTTCTCATCTCTTCTACCACTATAGGTCTGACTATTCTGGGAGTGTCCAAGGCCAGGTTGGAGCAACCTGGGATAGTGGAAGGTGTCCCTGCCCATGGCAGGGGGGGGGAACGAGACGGTCTTTAAGCTCCCTTCCAACCCAAACCATTCCACAACTCTTAAATTAATATCTCAGCCGTGTCCCCCCCAAACCCCTCCAAGTGTCCCCTCAGAAATCCACCAGAGCTTCACGACACGACCAAAACCTTGCAAAGATTCAGCAGCACTGCAGAACCGTGAGCAAACCCCCCCGAGGGGCAGCTGTGCCACCCACCTCTCCTCTGCCCACTGGCGCAGGCGCTGCTGGGCGCTGGGGGAGTGGAAGGAGAACCTGTCCATGCGCAAGTGCTGCTTCTCCGGGGACAGTCGCCTGCGCAGCTGCTCCAGCTCGTGCTCGTACATGAGTCTCTGGCGCTCCAGGGCTGATCTCTTCTCCTCCTCGTGCTGCTGCTCCAGGCTCTGCAGGATTGACTGCATCGGGTCTAGGCACATGTGGGAAATAAAGGAGGTGGGACAGTGAAAGAATGGCCTAGATGGGTGATGTAATGCAGTTATCAAATAAAAAAAGGCTGTGGTTTTGTTGCAGTTTGTTTAAAAATATTTAGGGTATTTATATATGTTATATTTATTTTTTATCTATTTATTATGTATGTTGTTTATATCAACATATTATTTATATTATATATATAATGAAATAGTAATATTTATT